>CM060313.1:81281718-81314218 GCA_030674185.1 Monoplex corrugatus
AAGAACTACGTTACTTCAAGTTTATGAGACAACCCCACCAAAACAGTCATCTTCAAATCAAGCCAATTACAAAGACCGCACCAGCGCAGACATATGCTGCACACAGCAGCATCAAATCTCAGTGATCACTGACGTAACTGGACTTTGATTCATACAGCTAATCACGCCATCGGCATCCCCAGTGACTCTCAAAACCATAGCAAGATTTTACAATCCCGAGGTCGTAGTGTGAGAACATGCACATGCAGTTTTACGCTGCTTGGTTTCAGCAGAGCTTCCAGCCACTTAATACAATTTCAGTGGTGCTCAAACCACGCACAAAAATCGTACCTATCAGGATACAACGATGTGGGAAAAAAACTGAAAAATTAAAAAAAAAAGAAAGCCAGCATGGTGAAGCCATATCAACACTTTCCACTTTCCTGTTTTAACCAGAAAATTAAATTCATTGCGTAAAATGGTCGCGTTTCCTCTCGGGATAGTTTTGGCTCTTTCTTACTTGTGGAGAACTACTAACGACAGTAAACGTTCAGTCGTGAAGCCAGACCGAGTGAAAGATCTCCAGAGAAAATGACCCCTTCATTGACTTTCCAACGACACACCCGTGAACCACTGATACGAAACGCCCCAAAATGAATTAACCACAGTCACTGAAGTGGTAGAAAAACACACTCTGAAACTGAGGTCATTACGAGATCAGAGCACAAAGGTTTACAGAGACATAGACACTTTTTTTACGATACTATGACTGATGAGTTCATGGTTACGGGGATCACGATGCTATGGAGTTCAGTATAGGCTTGAGAACTGAGTGATATGGCTGCACTCCACGCTTACTATCATATTACATTGTGGTGTCAATCAGGCGCGACAGATACAGACACTTGCATTGTTGGGCAAGAAATTTGAACAACCCTCTCCATAACGCATCTATAAAGTGAATGAGACTTGATTGGGTGGTCCCAGTCTTCCCAATGGGCCACCAGCACGCTCAATTTTCAGTAGGAGGTGGTCAGGGGAAAAATATCCCTTAAGACATCTTGACTGATGAGGATTCGAATTCACGACCTTCTGGTCGGTAATACTTGTACCTTAGTTTTGTCTTAAAATCTAAATCATCATGAAAATATCTGACTGACGGAAAACAACAGGATTTAAAACAATTTGAATTCATTATTAAATCCTTCGAGTGAATGACAACTCCATACAAAAGTACATTTGAAAGTTTCCTAGAAAATGAAAATCAGAATTATAATAAAAGTTGTTAATTATTCATGTCATGCTTAAAACATCAAGGTGTGTTGCTGGTCAGTATTGTTATATATTTTTCAAAACTGATGTTTAAATGTTAGACATTATTCGATAATGAACATAATAAAATGCTGGCAGATTCTTTTTTATATTATGTAGTGCACTGAAAGCAGTGGGATAGTAAACGTAACTGCATTTTTCCACGTCTATTTCCTGCTATATATCTACCTTGATTTGGTGGGTGCATTTTTCTGGGTTTTTTGGTCTTTAGCTAGTTTCTTTAATACAGAGGTCTCAATCAGATTTCCAATCATATTTTGTACCTTCAGACTGCCATATCTATCAAATTTCCCGTGATGTTTTCCCAGTTTGGGTAAAGCTTTCAAGAAGCTGTGCGCCGAGTTTTAAGAAGCATGCCCTTTTCTCAAAGTTGTTTTCACAGGAAGCGTACTATTAATCTTGTCATTTTCAGGTGTCCAGATACCAAGTCTTGTGTAAACAAAACTACAAAAGCTTGTAAAGAACGAACGGTATATGCTATTTTTATACTGCAAGTCTGATACACCGGCTTTTACGGCCGAGGAAAAGACATAAAAAACAAAGCGTGTGGAAAATAACCTTTTGAAGTAAGTCTTTTAGAAAATTCAAAAAAGAGCATTCATGGGGAATCTTGTGACAAGTACATACCTATCAGGGATTATAGGGATTATTTACAACATCACACTTCTCAGGGAAATCTTGTAACGACTTGCATACCTTAAATACTCTTGTAACAAACAGAACAGAGAGAGTATGTAACAACTAGCAATGTGGGAAGTAACAAACACTACAGAGAGAAAAAGTAACAACCAGCAATGTGTAAAATGTTGTAGCAGGCAATAACACTTATCAGGGATGACTTGTAACAAACACCCAAGGACGTTCTTATGACCACTCACCGGAAATGACGTCACAAGAGCCATGGAAGCACGTCAGACACTCGTATATGGAGAAAATCATATGAACAATGCTTACGAAAACCTCTCATTAAGCAAACCCAGAGAGGAAATGTCATAACAAGTATGTAGGTAAAAATATTGTCAGAATTATCCATTGGGAACTCATGTTTATCCAGTGGGGAAAACAACTAAAAAAGGAACTTTAAGGACAACAATACAGGGGGTTGGGAAGACTTTTCAAATGTCCACCCTCAGGAAATCTTTGAGCAATGACTAGCCATGGACGAAATCTAAACAATCGTCAATGGAAAATTCCAGAAATAATTTCCCTGAAGCAGTCCATCACCAGAGGAAAAATCTGATTCTTTTTTATACAAATATCTACAAAAACTGCATCAACCACGCATTCTGCACACAAAAGCAAAGAACAAAGGGAGGGAAAATCTCTTGCCGAAAAATCTATACTGGTCAGTGGGTGAATAAAGAGGATTGGAGAAATCTGGCGACAACTATCCTCACAAGAAATCTTGTTAGTATTGCCATGAGGGAAATGACTGTCTTTGATTTCGCCCAGTGACCCTTCACAGGTCCGACAAGTTAATTATGTGAACACAGCGAGCCCAAAGCTCGGCCACTGTGACAATTATCCTCTCTCTCTCTCTCTTCTTTCTCTCTCCCCCACCTCCCCCATCTCTCTCTCCCTCCTTTGTTTGTCTGCACAATTATATGTATCCCTCTTTTAAGGGGGCTGTGGCCTACATGAATAAACCGTCTGAAGTATACGTGTTAGTGAGTGAGTGAGTGAGTGTGTGTGTGTGTGTGTGTGTGTGTGTGTGTGTGTGTGTGTGTGTGTGTGTGTGTGTGTGTGTGTGTGTGTGTGTGTGTGTGTGTGTGTGTGTGTACTTGTGTGGCCTACCTGAATAAACCGTCCTAAGTGTGTGTGCGTGTGTGTGTGTGTGCGCGCGCGCGCGCGTGCGTGCTTGCATGTGTGTGTGTGTGCGCGCGCGCGCGCGCGCGCGTGTGTGTGCGTGCGTTCGTGTGTGTGTGTGTGTGTGTGTGTGTGTGTGTGTGTGTGTGTGTGTGTGTCTGTGTGTGTGTGTCTGTGTGTGTGTGTGTGTCTGTGTTTGTGTGAAAGTTGTTCAAGAGAGAAAAATCGAAGCCAGACTTCTTAGCATAGTGTATTTGTTCCTCCTTCATATCCAGTGTTGACATTCGTCCCACATGCGCTTATCCCGAAGAACACTTTGTAAAACAATGCGTGACTTTTAAAAAGCTAAGCAAACAGTAAAGGATGAAATCATCCTAAGGCAAACAGATGAATGCTTAATTGATTCTGTTTGAAATACGTGTCGAGCCTGTCTTACACACAATGTTAAGGAAAGAAATGGGACGCCATTTTTTAAATACATTCTTCAGGTCTGTCAACTTTTGGGATGCAAGTGATTTATCCTCCTTTCTGCGTTATGCAAAGTTCTCCATGTCTGAACGTCTCATTCAGTGATCTCATTACAAATGGTCTGACTTGTTTCCAGAAAAATCTGAAAATTGTTCTGCTAAATCCGTCCCTACGCGGACATTTGCCATTTTTTTCATGTTTTTCAGTGGTACATTAACTTCATTTATCGTCATTTCACTGCTCAATAATCGTTTTTCTTCGTTTTACAATTTGGTATCATTTCCATAAGGTTTTCAATTTTACGATCTGCAGTGAGTCTTCTCTTTTACAAAAGGATTTCGTTTTTTACATAGATGTTTACAAAAGGATTTAACTTCTTGCCTTCTAGATTACGTTTTTTTTTAATGACATCAGTACAATTTAAAAACTTTTTTCCCTTCCAAACACTTCTTTTGAAGCGGATAGCGAGTCCAAACGTCGATGAATCTTATCCAGGGCTTCCTGAAAACTTTCTAAGATAGAAGTCTCTTCAGCAGTCGTATTCAAATGTTTCTTAGACTCTTTGTCACGATCAGTAGATAACACACTGGTGTCACTGTCTGAGGTAGTTCTGTTTTCCGGAATTTGCAATAATTTCAGTACCATTCATACCTTAACATCACCACAGACGAACACAACCACAGTTGATAAACACAACTGGTTTCACAACACAACACAATCCTACTGTAGTGCAGGTCACTGACGCACAATGAACTGACTGGCCGTCACCGTTGACTTGACACCGGCTGACTTTACGTCATACCTATATTCTTTATGGCGAAAACTTTCTACGCCTCATCTCATCGCTCGACGTATTAAAACATATTGAAAAATTATCCCGATGAATTTGCTAGACAATCACGGAGTCAGATGATTGATATTACTCTTAATGAATCTAACGAACTTGAGAAAAACGTAATCTAATCCTTTAAATATGGACACATATAGAAAATATGTCTTGACTCCTATCAATTCATATCTGCTCAACAGCCTTCCTGGCCAGCCGTGCGGATAATGACAATCTGACGGCTTGTTTCTTGATGAGCCACGGAGAGCAGCAATGGACGATATAAAATACATGCACTTAACAATTTCCCTTAGATCAAAAATGTTCTACTTGTGGGCTATCGCAGATCCATTTCATCATCATCACGACAACCTTTGCTTTCCAGAGGTCGATGTGCCCTGACTCTCCAATCTGTTCTATCGTGCGATATGCAGCCAGCCAAACTGGCACTTGTCCAGTCCTTGAAGTCGTCAGTCCATTTTCTTTGTTGGCGTCCTCTTGCTCTTTTCCCACCCACACAGATCCGTTTAATTAATTATTAGCATGTGCATGCGTACAAGCGAAAAAAGGAATCCTTTTCAGCATGACGACAAAACAGTCGTCTGCTCCACACACACAAATCGTCGTCTATTATTAGTCTGTCTGCTAGTGTGGTGAGTCCGCAAACATTTATAATTGGCGACAAAAAAACAAAACAAAAAAACAAAACAAAAACACACAAAAAAACAATCAATAAAGGTGGTAAAAGCCAGGAACAACTGGATGTTCAACAGTCACTGGTAGTTGGCCAGTAATACGCAGTACATCAGCGGTGATGCTTGGACATGCAATGAGTGTCAAGAACCATACGAATGGATTCCATTTAATCATTTTGTTTTTAAAACTTCTTGCCACAATATGTTGTGATGGACTCATTTGGAGGAAAAAAGAAATGGCAAGAAACCATCTAGAAAGACCTGAAAATAAACAAAGAGTTCGAATGATGTCAGAATGCTCACTGCTGACCGATCCAAGTGGACAACGTTGATAAAGTGTTTGACGACGCAGGAACGACCAAACTAAACTAAACTACCCCTCTGCTGAGTTCAAAAACGTTATAGATCAACAGAGCACAGTTCTGGCGATGTTAGGAAGTAAAGAAGAACTTCAATAATATCACCATAGCACGTAGTATTGTTGCTACCACACAAGGTCAGTGACTGGCTGACGCATCCACACTTCAATGTCTTGTTCTTACCTGTGCTAATCCTTATAAGCTGCTGTTCACGTGTGTGTGCGTGTGCTATTTACTTCTTGCGCAATTTTATGAGTTCTAAAGTATTTACATGCGGTCGATTTATTGTATCCAGAACCTGATCTGTTAATTAATTACAATCGTTACTTGTTAGGATGTATTTTAAGATAACCCGAAATGAATTCATACGAAACAGTATCTAAAGAGTATTTCGGTTATTGTCCTGTGCATTTATTCCAGTTATTTCCACTGATTTATTTCAGTAGATTCTTGTGAGTAATATCTCATTCTAGTCAATGTCCGTGATCAGTTACATCCTTCGCCGAACATGCTGACTTTTATTCCGACCATTCTTCTTGTAAATGAAAATTCAAAATATTTTCTTTGCTATTTATTCAGATTGTGTCCACACAAATGTGATTCAGTCAGGTTTTACCATCCATTATCTACGCCTTCAGTATTAATTTCAAGGTGCTGCATACTGATCATATCGATTTATTTAAGAACTCTTTGTATAAGATTCATTACTGCATTCAGAATTTATAATATTTTTCTAGACTGATTCATCACGTTTTGGCTGTTCCTTGCGTACTCTAGATACATTCACCAGTGATGATCTGGTAAACTCTTCGAGCACACACACACATCTACGTGTAGAGGAGGTAAAAAATTGGGAGAATAGGAACCAGGACTTGAATATTCTGGATTATTCAACATTATTACCGGAATGATTGGCACATTCAAATAATAGCTCGCATTTCCTTTTTCATCTCTCTCTTTTCTTATTTCTGTATCAAAGAAATCTGTTTATGTCAGACCCAGAGTTACTGATTCTATCAGATGAATCAGCCAACTCAGTCTGTTCCGTGCAGGATTTCATGCTGATGTGTTCAAGCAATTTTTCATGCAGACATATTCTAGTCTCACATGTAATCTCACAATCCTCATCCTCCCCCTATACAGAAAGGGAAGAAGTGGTGGGAAAAAACTCGCACAGAAAAGAAAAATACACGAACATAAAAAGGGGGAGAAGAATACAGAGGACAAAATGCAGGAATCTAATCTTAGACAAGTATGCTTAAAGAATCCAGGAGACTTGAGGATATATTTGATCTGCTCTCATCTATCCCCCTTGGCCAGACGTGTCGTGTTTTAATGATCTATTGGTTCCCTGGTCACTGACAGAACCAGTCGATGGACGTATTACATTTCACATCGGTTGTCAGCGACAGAGAAAAAAGAAGAAAAAAAAAGAAGAAAGAAGAAAAAGCGAAAGACAATAATACGTGTACTGTCTTGTTAGGTTGCTGTTAATTATTGACATGCTATTTTACATTGCTGGCACATTTCAAAATGTACATATTTCTGCACTCAGGTCTAAAATAAGTCACTACCGCCCATTCGCCTTGTAAAATTATTTGATGTGCCATTTCTGAGGACGTACTTCAAATAAAGGAGATGAGAATCAAGATGTAGAGAAAGGAGAAGAAGAAAAAACAAGAAATGCTGACTATGATGAAGCAAGTTTGCAGGCATGCACACACGCACGCACGCACGCACGACACACCACACACACACACACACACACACACACACACACACACATGTGCGCACGCGTGTGCGCTGAGGACCTCTAAGCAGCAGGATGAATGGTTTTCTGATTGATAGTTGTAGCACATGGGTGGCTGATGGCTTAAAACAGGGAAGGAGAGGGAGGGAGAGAGAGTGAGAGAGAGAGAGTGAGAGAGAGAGAGTGAGCGTGAGAGAGAGAGAAAGAGAGGAACAAAAACAGAAGAATACAGACAGAGAGAGACAGACAGAGAAAGAGAGACAGAGAGAAAAGAGACAGAGAAGACATGGAGGCAGGCAAGCAGGCAGAAAAAAGCGACAGACAGACAGAAAGAAAGGAGAGAAAGAGGAGGACAAGAAGAAGAAGCAGAAGATGGAGGAGGAGGAGGAGGAGAAGAAGTGAGGAGAGAGAGAAGAGACAGAGAGAGAGAGAAGAGAAGAGAGAGAGACAGACAGAGAGAAGAGAGAGACAGACAAAGAGAGACAGACTAACAGACAGACACAGAGAGAGAGAGACAGACAGAGAGACAGAGAGAGACAGAAGAGAGAGACACACACACACAGAGACAGAGAGACACAGCCAGAGAGACAGAAAGACAGAGAGACAAAGAGCACGACTTTACGTTTGACTGCAGTAATGATACGTGTTATCCCTTTGGCTGTGTGAATGGATGTACGGTGGAATAGAAAAAAAAATCATGCAGTGATACACAAGAATGAAGAAATGAGGTAAGGAATGAGAAAGAAGGAAGAGTGTGAGACAGAAAGAAAGAGCGGCAGACAGTAAAATACTGGTGGTGGGTCATTCATCGTCCAGAAAATGGATTGCCGGATGAGCGGGGTAGCATTAGCGTGCTGCGTTTGACAGCGTAATCTCACCATATTTCTTAAAAACCATGGCACTACTTTCCTGTCTTTGACAGCTTCATGTGACGATACTTCCTTAGTATGGGCAAGGGTTAATATCCGTGGGTCTTTTTCTCGAAGAACAGATCACAAATTATTTCCGACTGGAATCTTGCCTGACCAAATGGTTGTTTACACTCCCAGAAAATGATAAACAGAATCCAAGTCTTAACAATGATACAAGTATCAAAGACACGTATCACAATATTTATGTCACCAAGTCTGAACAGTTATACGTGTATGTACGTATAGATGTAGTGTATGTATGTACGTATGTATGTATGTATGTATGTATGTAGTATGTATGTATGTATGTATGTATGTATGTATGTAGTATGTATGTATGTATGTCCGTACGTATGTATGCATGTATGCATGCATGTATGCCTACACACACACCACACACGCATATATATGTATATGATTTTATATACATATATATATATATATATATATATATATATACATCTATATCTAGATGTATATATATGTATATACAAATCTAAACAATAATACATATTTCTAATAAACAGAAAATTACAGAATTGTAACGAAAAAGATAACTACAATGTATGAAACACATGGGCTTAGAGCAATTGTTAAACGTAAAAAGGATGTGTAAAGTCAACATGAAGATTGTATACTACTGTCACCTTCTTCTTGTTGTACTATCCGCTTCTACCATCTTGGTTGTCACGGGAAGGATGAGTTAATGATCAACAACGAGTTGAAAGTCTTGTAGTGAATAAATGCTGTATGATCTCAAGGTCTCTTTCACGTCACCGATCCAAGTCTTTCCTTGGTCTGCTATTTGCTTTGAATCCATATATCTTCTTTGTTATATGCTTGTTAAAGTTCAGTCAGATGACAAAAGCACTTAATTTTCCATTGATGGACATGATGTTGGAGTGATGATGTACCCACCGATTCTTTTATCTTGATGTTTTTGATCATGTCGCATCTGGTCTTGTTGACAGCTCTTCTCCTCAAATAATGCATCGAACACGTGGTAACTGTGTGCTCTAGGGCCTTGGTCAGGGTCCAGGTCTGATATTGGTATGTTCGGGTTGATGTTACAGCTCTTAAAAAATCTTGGCCAAGATTGAGCTTGTGAATGGTGTATGATGGGAATGGGGTGAAGGGATGGGTGTGAGAAGGGGAAAATCACTGCTGGTCAAAAAGGTACTTCTTCCAGCTAACCCTGTAGGAAAACGAGAGTCTGTGGCTATCGGAGAGACAGGGAGGAGCTCATTTCAGATGTAGAGAATGGACACAGAAAAGGAATGACCAACGACCGCGGATCATCTGCATCGAGAAACTTGTAAACAAACAGTATTACAATCATAATGGAGAGGTCGGGCAGGGGTGCACGTTCGGAGGTGGTCGTTAAAGATAAGATAACCCTATAAGAGAGCTTTCAAAGAGTTTTTATAAGATCTTATAAAGCGCTGAAATACATTTCACTCATATCGTTTAATCTTATTTCAACACATTTACGCAACGATAGAAACAGTCCACACGTTAGACAGAACCTCGGCAGTGGCAGGGTTTACGCGCAGGCTCATGTTACACGTCGTAATTCTTTTGGATCCTTTCCCATCACATGGCATTTGTAACATTAGTGCACATGATAATATTCAGAGTGCATAGAAACACTGCCTTCAGCCAACTGAGCTCTGAAACTGAAAAAGTATAAACAAACAAACAAAAACAAAACAAAACAAACAAACAAAACTAACAATAAACAAACAGAAAACAGACAAACGAACAATCAATCAAAAAACAACAACAACAATAATAACCAACCACTCAACCAACAAACAAAAAAGCCCCAGGTTAAGCTTGGTGATGAGCAACTGACATTTGTCAGCAGGAGAATCAGGGGCCTGGAGGGAAACTTTTCTGACAGCCATACCTATGGGAAATCTTATAACGATCAGCGTGGGGGAATGGCTGACCTTAATTCAATCTACTGACCGCTTTAGTGTCATAGATTCATTATGTGAACCACAGGGGTGCTCAAGGCTTGGCCGCTGAGACGGTGATGTACACACTTGTGCGTGGTTGTGGTTTGTGTGTATGTGTGTGTGTGTATGTGTGTGTGTATGTGTGTGTGCGTGCGTGCGTGTGGTGTGTGTGTGTGTGTGTGTGTGTGTGTGTGTGTGTGTGGGGTGTGTGTGGTGTGAAAATTCATACTATGGAAGAAAAACATCCCTTTCTGACAATGCATGCTTTGTGTATGTGCGTGTGGGTATGTGCGTGTGCTTAGCGTGCGTGCGTGCGTGTGCGTACGTGTGTGTACGTGTGTGTGTGAAAATTGATACTATGGAAGAAAAGCATCCCTTTCTAACAATGCATACGTGTGTGTGTGTGTGTGTGCGTGTGCTGTGTGTGTGTGTGTGTGTGTGTGTGTGTGTGTGTGTGTGTGTGTGTTTGTGTGTGAAAATCGACACTATGAAAGAAAAACGTCCCTTTCTGACAATGCATGCTGTGTGTGTGTGTGTGTGTGTGTGTGTGTGTGTGTGTGTGTGTGTGTGTTGTGTGTGTGTGTGTGCGCACGCGTGTGTGTGTGTGCGTGTACGCGTGTGTGTGCATGCGTGCTTGCGCGCGCGCGCGTGTGTGAACATTTATACTACGGAAGAAAAGCATCCCTTTCCAACAAAGCCAGACTTGCCAACTGTAATGCATTCATTCTTTCAGATCCATCGCTAGCTATTCCCACCGCCTACCCCTCAATTACCAACAAAATCTAATAAGAGAAATATACAAAGGCAATGAAAACATGTAAAACGTATAACTGAAGAGGGAAACATTCGTAATACGTAAAGCAAAATACATTTTTCTGTCGCACTGATCGGTGATGTATAAACTGAACGCTTTACGGGTGGTTTCTTTCGGAATTTAGTAGGAATGGGGTGAAAGCAGTCCCGAGTGAAGCCTGATATATCCTACCCTAAACAACAAACCCAAACCAAACCATAAAGAATCCAATCTTTGGGCAGTGGACACACCAAACTAAGCTGCCCCACATGACTCTCAAAACATTTGTTTTTATCTCCGCACATTCAGCCTGCTTGGCCAACCGTGTGGAGATTGATGATCCGAAGGCTTGCTCCTTGCTGGGTCACTGCGAGCAAGCAATGAATAGGGAAAGTACGGTTCTTCTGATGTTTGGGAAGCTGGGAAGAACAACAATAACATCACCAGTGAGTGTACTATTGCTGTAACCACAAACAAACATTGGATGGATGATAATCATATCTTGAGTTCATGTCATCTGATGCTAGTGTTTACATGTATTACCTCTTTTTCATGTACATACGTGTTCCTTAGAGTTTGCACACTTACGGTCCACAAGTATGATTGTGGGTTTGATTTCGTCTAATCAGAATTCATAATCAGAAAAATCTGAACAATCAGCCTGGCGCAAACTATCTGCCTGACACCTAGCGTTTGTTTACATGAGCTGCGTCCCTGATACATTCTTCAAACTTTTCTTAAAAAAAACAAAAAAACAAAATAAAAGAACTCCAGGGCAACCACTTGATGAACACTGGGCGAATCAGGAGGCTTTGGGCAATTTTGTGTCCACCACAGCCATCATTTACAAATGGGCTCTCTCTCTCTCTTTCTCTCTCTCTCTCTGTCATTTTTCGAGAGAGAGATGTACATGATGCACATACTCATTTACATATGGGCACCTTCATTAGACCTAAAGAACAAGGAGAGAATGTTTTGTTGGCGTGGTTATCTTCCCGGCTTTATTACATAAGATTTAAAAAAATCTTCAGAGTGGCGTAACTGTTATAATTTGGTTAAATAATATGTTCATGACAGTGGGAGAAATCACTGCTTCTTGAAATTGGTCATGCATATTCGTAATACTGGATACATGGCTAAGGTTTTTGCTAGATAAGAGTACATCTTTACAAAACAAAAGAATAGTTATGCCAAAAAGCGCTGATTTTTGGCACCTTTTGGGGTATGTGTGACCTTCACCTTGCTACCATGACTTCTATATGTGTGCAGCTACGACTCATCAATTGTTCACACCTTGATCCAGATTAAAGAGCCGAGAAAATCTTGCTGACACATTATTGTCAAAAACATACAGAAAGACAGATACACAGCTATACATACACTTACAAAGATACACCACCCTCTTCCGTCTATATAAAATAATCTTCATTTTAAAAAAGGCAGATAAAAAAGAAAAAAAACACAAAACAAGCCACACGAAAACAAAAGCTGAAGGAAACAGATTTTAGCTATATTGATCAATAAAATCATAAACTGAGTGCTTGGGGGGCGTTTTCTCTAGGAGTTTCATGAAGAGGTTGCATGGATCAGAAACGAAGTGTAAATCATCACCTTATCGCATCCTCCAAACAAACCATCAAGAATCCAATCTTTGCACAGTGGATAAGTTATACCAGGAAATCCCACAAGTTTGTGAAGCCAGTTTCATCTCTATTCATTCAGCCTGCCTGGCCAATCATGTCGAGATTCACGATCTGAAGGCTTACTCCTTGCTGGGTTACAAGAGCAGGAATAGGTGGAGACAGCGGATTATCATTGTCATTATCATTGTTTAAAGCCCTCAAAACACATATAACATCTCGCTCAAAAAAGACATGGATATCTACACATGCTGATGATACTGCAGTAATGTCGGATAGCATCACTAACATGAAAAGAATTCTTTACAGACTTTGTGAAGCGGGCAAAAAGACAGGTCTGTATTTGAATGTCAAGAAGACAAAAGTACTGGATCTAGAAGGAGAAGAAAGTCAAGCATGCCAAAATACTGAAACCAAAAGGACAGCATTAGAAAATGCAATGATTTTAAATATCTAGTCTTATTTAAAGCTCATGATGTCACCCATATTAAAGACGTCAAAATAAGAGCAGGAACGGCAAAACAGATAATTATCCAACAGAATAATATTTGGAAAGACAGAAGAATTCCAACAGCTCTTAAGTTAAAAATTCTAGACTGTCTGATCCGGCTAGTGATGCGTTATGGTTGTGAAGCCTGGACATGCAAAAAACTAGGTGGAAATAAAATCCAAGCGGAACAAAAGTAATTTTACGGCGACGCCTTAGCCTCAAATAGACCGATAAAAGAACAATCGGAAGCATTCTGAATGAACTTACAGTCCAACGTCAACTGCTGGCACAGATCAACAAAACAAGAATGCAATGCATCGGCCATGCAACCGGCAACACGACCACAAACATAATGATAACAGTTTTACAAGAAAAAAGTTAAGGACAAAAGAACTCCGGAAAGACCACCCACCTCCTATACAAACAACATCATCAACATCAGCGGTCTGAAGGTCTACGAAGTAGCACAGAAAAGTCAAGACCGGAATAAATGGAGAAGACTTGATGTGAATTCTGCTGCGGCGACTGCCATCGATCTCAATGTTTTGACGAGTGATGTGTGATTGGCAGGTTTTTTTCATATTGTAGGTACATTTGTGAAATTAGTTTTATGCACATTTTCAAAACCATGGACAGTTTTTTTAACTAATGGACACTCGGTACTACGGGATGCCTGCCCTTCCCTTTTGTAAATATATTTAATATGCTACTTGTATGAGCGCATTTCGGTGAGGGGAGAAAGAAAGAAAGAAAGAAAGAAAGAAGAAGAAGATGATGGTGGTGGTGATGATGATGGAGGAGGAGGAGGAGGAGAAGAAGAAGAAGAAGATGGTGATGATGATAATGACGACGATGATGATGATGATGGAGAGGAGGAGGAGGAGAGAGAGGAGGAGGAGAGGAGGAGAAGAAGAAGAAGAATTGCAAAGAAGAAGAACTGCGAAGAAGAAGAAGAACTGAAGAAGAAGAAGAAGAAGAATGGAAGAAGAAGAAGAAGAAGAAGAAGAAGAAGAAGAGAAGAAGAAGAAAGAAGAAGAAAGAAGAAGAAGAAGAAGAAGAAAGAAGAAGAAGAAGAAGAAGAAGAAGAAGAAGAAGAAGAAGAAGAAGAAGAAGAAGAAGAAGAAGAAGAAGAAGAAGAAGAAGAAGAGAAAGAAGAGAGAAAAGAAAGGAAGAAGAAGTAGAAAAGAAAGAAGAAGAAGAAGAAAGAAGAGATGATGATCAACCAGCGAAAAAGCAAACAAATCATGTGTAAATGTGTATGTGTGTTCTTGGATGTACATGTGTGTGTGTGTGTTCATGCACATGAACATGTGCGTACGCACGAACGGTTTGCGTTGGTAGTGTGCATGTATGAATAAGAACTGGTATGCTACTAGAGAGAACTGGTACCTCGATTTTGTCAATTTGTTCATAACATTTAATTCTTGTTGTTATCATGTCTCTGACCCCCAGAATATCTGGATTATATTCATCTGCTTTTAATACATACACTGGTCCATCTGATCTTCATCTTCGTCCTCCTCTTCATCTTCTTCTTTTTTTCTCTCTGTCCTTTATCCCGAAGATACACTCACACCAACGGCACATCAATACATGCCCTTCTGTGACCTGCCTTCCTCTCTCTCGCTCTCTCTCTCTCTCTCTCTCCACAAAAGACCTGTGACACTTACGAATAGCGGTCGGCAGGGCGAGAGCTCCTAATCCTAATATCCATTCTTATCTACCACCACAAATCATTGGTCAGTGTATCTACAAATAGCAACTGCCTCCCCTTCCCCATCTATCATCCTGTCCTCCTTCACATTTCTTAAATCAGTGGATGTTTCCTACCATGTTTTCGTACACCCATCTCCCTCCTGCTGTCCTTAACAGCCTGTATCTCGACTCTCATCTCCTGTCCATTTACTGCGTTGTTTACTGCACACAGTCCCTGATATGGAAGCAATTAGGACTGCTGTTTTTGGTGAGGCCCATGGTGGAAAGCTCAGAGAAGGGCTAATCTACACACTGTGACATAATCACACTCATGGAAAGAATACTGGAAATCACACACACACACACACACACACACACACACACACACACACACAACATATATATCAATAAATATATATATATATATATATATATATATATATATGTCTAGCCATCTATCTATCTATCCACCTACCTACCTATATATATATATAATATATATATATATACGAACATACATGTATGTCTATTACGTGTGTATATGTGTGTTATATACATATATATATATATATATATATTATATATACAACATACATACATACATAATACATGTATATACACACACATACACAAAAACACATATACACACCACTCACACACAAACATATGATACAGGCAGACAGATTCGTGTGTGTGAGTGTGTGTGTGTATGTGCGTGCGTGCGTATGTGTGTGTGTACGCGCTATATATTGTGCCTTTATTCTTTGTTGTCTTTTGTATATGCTTGCCAAAGGCCATTGCGAAAATTTGCGCCTGTCTTGTTTTGCTATATAAAATATACGTTCTTATTCTGTTTGTGTGCGTCTTTCTGGTTCGTATTTGCTTGAAAGCTGGCAGTCGCAGTGATTCAGATTTCATTTCACAATGGGTCTGTAAGGAGTCTAGATAAAATATACAAGCACAGTATAACATTTGTATAGAAATCCATATTAATGCAACTGAACTATAACAGCATTAAGATATCGAAAGAATACAAAACTGGAATATTAGTAGTCATGAAAAAGGACAGTGAGAGGCAATGACAATGACAATGAATCTTTATTTTCCAACGGTAAAAGTTATTGACCCAGATCCATTTTTCAGACTTGCCGTTCCAAATCTATCAACATACATTTGCTTACAAACACAACAGAGAAGAGTAGTTCAAGAATCACATAACACTATAACTCAAAACACTAACAAAAGAAAGAATAAAAGGAGAAGGAAGAAGAGGAGAATGAAACAGAAATTGACAAAGGAAAGGGGGAAAGGGGAGCAGTGGGACATAGACAGAGAGCAAAGGAAAAAGACACGGAAAAACAGAGAGAGAGAAATGAAACGAAAGCTTATTTTCCCAGCGGTACAGACAGATATTAGCAGACAGTTAACTTACATATCCACCGCTGTTCACCCACTTATATTATACAAATTTAACAAATCAGACCAAAAAGTGACATTTGATCGTAAATACAAAAGACTGCATACACAGTTCAGAGAGAGAGAGAGAGAGAGAGAGAGAGAGAGAGAAGAGAGAGATTTGTGTGTGTGTGGTGTGTGTGTGTGTGTGTGTGTGTGTGTGTGTGTGTGTGTGTGTGTGTGTGTGTATGCACGTGCGCGAGTGTGTATCGAGAAAGAAAATACCCTAAAAACACAATAACAAATCAGAACAAAAAAACAAAAAAACGACAACGACAGTACCAGCAACAATAGCAAAACAAGTGTCGGAAGAGAGGACTGTATAATATAAGTGCTGGGTTCTTTGCTGCCCAGAAAATGGGTTGATGGGTGAGTGGGATAGCATTAACGTGCTGCCTCTGACGGCATAATTTACCCACATTTCTTAAAGACCATGCCATTACTTTTCTGTCTTTGACAGCTTCATGTGACGATGCTTGTTAATTTCGGCTGGAATTTTACATCACTCGTTTTTCCCCCGCGATCGTAAGTTATTTACAACTGGACTCTTGACCGATAAGCCGGTTGATCCCATATTAAGACATGAATGCTATTTTTATGTCTTATAGTCTAACGGGCTCACAGCCCCCGATCCTGAAAAAGTAGGTTAAACCTTTCACTCCTTCATCCTAACCACCATACTTCTGAGGAACGTTGTAGACAGTTGAAGCAGTGAAAGGTTTAAGCATGATCGAGCGTGGTTGCCAAATGATCACGTTATCGCCCTTGCTTGCTTACCTCGGTCAACCCAGCTGTAAATGAGTACCTGAACCTCTTTCCTGATTGAGAAATTAACACATCGAGAGAAAGATAGTGGCCATCATCCTTGCTGGTCCAGAAAGAACTTTAGGTGTCTTAAAATGTCATCAATTCCAAATGACTGCACACGTTATAGGAACATCTCTTTCTTATCGTGCTCTTAATCTACACAGATATCTAACGAAGAGCAAAGAAAAGAATAACAGACAAGAGTCTATATTTCTGTATTACAGGAAAAACGTTTAATCATATCCCAAGTGTGATTTGCAGATGTTGTGTAAAGGACATCTAAAATAATAGAACATGTAAATTATTTGTGTTCAGGTTCCAACAGATAAAAGAAAAAAGGCTTATGCATATGGTACTCGGTTTTGTATGTGTTACATGCCATCAAACAACGAAATAACATTAAAATGCTAGCAGATTCGTTCAGTGTTAAAACGCATGAGACAATGGAATAGTTTTTCCCCTTCTTTTATATAACGTATGGAAAGACAGAAATAAAACACATCATATTTACTATTCCCTCACCCCTTCCTTTCTTTTTCAAGGCTTTTAACAGTCTGTGCTTGAATGCATATATCCTTGAAAACCAACACCTTTTTCTCAGACGTGATCTTGCAGTTTGTCAGCAAAACATGCCACAATGTGTAAATGACCACCTTCAGAGCATTTTTTTTAAACATTCCTATTTGTAATTGTCTTGTTTACTTCTGTGTTTCTTTGAACAATTTCTATGTTTTGGGAGTGCTATTGCAATAAAGTCCGTCCCCTCCCAAACACAAAAATATGGAAACAAGGAAGGAACACGCAACAAAGAGATAAACTTTTAAAAATAAATAAAGAAAGCAAAACAGGAAGAAAGAAGAAAAGACAAAAATAAAGAAATAGAAAAAGAAGCCAGTCTGAATCGATTTTGTTATCGAAAAGCGAGAGATGGGGGATGACTGTGACAGAGTTTCTGCAGGGAGGGTGTGGGCTCGATGGTAAAGAGGACAGGAGAGGTGAGAAGAGGGCAGAAAGTCCAGAAAATCTTTCGTCCTGGAGGTGACACTAATGAGCATTCAAGGAATTTTTCTCACAACGCAGTGGCTTTTTTTTTTAATGATCAGCCTTCGGTATTTTTCTGGTCTCCCTTTAGAGAAAAAGAAAATTCCCAAAATCGAAAAACCGATCACATCGATAGAGATGTCTGTGGTTGTGTGTGTGTGTTGTGTTGGTGTGGTGTGTGTGTGTGTGTGTGTGTGTGTGTGTGTGTGTGTGTGTGTGTGTGTGTGTGGTGTGTGTGTGTGTCGTCGTGCGTGTGTGTGTGTGTGTGTTGTGGTGTGTGTGTGTGTGTGTGTGTGGTGTGTGTGTGTGTGTGTGGTGTGCATGTGTGTGTGTGTGTGTGTGTGTGTGTGTGTGTGTATGTGGTTGTGTGTGTGTGTGTGTGTATGTGTGTGTGTGTTGTGTGTGTGTGTGTGTGTGTGTGTGTGTGGTGTGTGTTGTGTATGTGTGTGTGTGTGTGTGTATGTGTGTGTGTGTGGTGTGTGTGTGTGTGTGTGTGTGTGTGTGTGTGTGTGTGTGTGTGGTCTGTATTTCTGTCTGTCTGTTTAATCCAAAACAAGTGTGACTGCCTGCGTTTTTTTCTGGCTGGCTGGCTGTGTAAATCTGAGAACCCGCAGTCTCCTGGCAGCTTTATAGAACTGATAATTAGATCACAGGTTCTTTCTGACAAGCAGCCACAAAGATGTACATACTAACGTGCATGCTTCTTTTCAGAGATCCAAATATCTAAAAGAACAATATCAAAATGCCTGTCAGCTGGTTTCAGCTGGAATTTCAGACAGCAGATTTACGTTAGGATCAAGAGGCAGCTTCAGACATTCCAATTTTACAGTGACATTTCCCGTATTTTGTTGGGAAAAGTATGGGGAGGACATTGCGACATTTCTTGGCAGTTTATTCGTAGATCTTTACTATCACCTGTAGGTTAGATAGATTAGATACGCTGTCCGATCACAAAACCTGATGCAAAAAGATGTAACAACCTTGGAAAGGAAGATTTTACCACGGCTTGATATATTTTTAACGGTAACACACACTCCGGTTGTCTTGACCAAAGAGCAATGAGGAAGTCATCTGTATGATTTATAACTGTCCACCCATCTAAGACTACTGATTATTCGTAAGTCCAAGATAAGGCAAAAAGCATGTGACTTACGTAACGACTCGTAAATTAAAAACCAGGCAAGTCAACATGAAATTGATCAACAATAGATATGCAGAAGAAAACAAAACTTGAAAGAAAGACATACATGTCCATTGTAAAAACCATTCAAATAGAGAAACGAATAAACAAAAAGCAACAAATAAGAAAACCAAACAGTATGTAACTGAAAATCAACAACAACAGTGTTCATACGCCTGGGCAGGTTATCACAGCGTAGCCGAGAAAGCTCCAAAGACAGACTGATACAAAAGGTAAAACCCGTCCGATGGATAGAGCCTCAAGACCTACCGACACACAGGTCTTAAAGCTTATGCCATGGTTATTTTGGATGTTCCATCACATGGGATCAGTGGCATCAGTGGGTATGGAATTCATTCACAACACGGACACGTTATCTTAATTTAAGAAACTGAAACTGGGCAGGTCAGTCAACCCGTGTCCTTGCAATAACTTTACATGAGCTGGTGACGTTTTTATAGCCCTTCTTTTACCTCCTAGACAGCATAAGACCTCTGCTGTCTCCATCCAGTCTGTGACCCAGCATGGACCCAGTCAGTGACCCAGCATGGACCCAGTCAGTGACCCAGCATGAAGCAATCCTTCAGATCGGCAAACTCTACGCGGCCATCTCGGCAGGCTTAATGAGTGGAGATAAAAATTAATGCCTTCACAACCTCGTGGGACTATGCAATATGGCCTGCCCACTATGCGGCAAACAAACGTCTGATGTTTTCCCTTATAAATCTTAGTTCAAATGAATCTACGGAGATAAATCCAGACATTATTCTCCTGTTTGTCTCTATCAGGACTGCTAACAAGGGTGTTGGTTGGGTAGATTACAAATGTGAAGTTCCGAACCTTATCAAAATACTGTCACAAATGGATTAAAGATGCATCATAATACCATGATCAGAACTTATCTGTCGGTATGACTGAAAACAATTTACAAACAACGCATAATTGAATAATGTATGATACTATCTTATATGATGTCAGATATTCTGGCTGGTACGGCTGAAGGAAGATGACAACATGGGGGGAGCGGAACAGAAGAAGAAGAAAAGAAAGAATATGGAGCCATACACTTTTTAAAACAATAATTACATCTGTGGGGAATCCTGTAAAAAAAAACAACCCCATAACATCAGGGACGATTTTATAAACCGATACATCTCATACTTACGAAAAATCTTAGAAAAAGCACTAATGACAGATATCTTCTAACAACTACACAGGAAAACTCGTAAAACCAGGCCACCTCCCTCCCCGAAAAAAACACACACAAACAAACAAAAACAAAACAAACGAAAAATACTTTTAAAAAAACGATGGAGCAGGTGGTGGAAGTTTGTAATACGTAAGGAATCAAAGGGGAATTGCAATAAAAATAACATGTGATTATTACCCGCAAAAAACTCTAGCAGCAGCTGTCCAGAGAAGAAATGATGGGCCAACTATACTAGGGAAATACCGTAAAATTATCAACTGGGAATCATCATCATCATCATCATCATCATCATCATCATCATCATCACCATTATCATCAACAAATGAAACAAAACGCAAAGCAAAACGTTTCAATATACAAAACAAAACCTCAGGAAAAATAAAGTACCCAACAAGAAACAACACAACAATGATAAAAACAAAACCAACCAAACCACCCTGAAGTAATTTTGTGACAACCACCCAGAGGGCTGGAAAAAGAAGTCTTCTAATGACTACCCCTAGGGGCAAAATCTTCTAACAATTGCAAACCATGGGCAAAATGTTTCCATACACTCAAGGCAAACAGTTTCAAACACTGTCTCTCGAGCAACCCATGTATCAAGAAAACGAAATATTGCCTGCATGAAATGTATGCATTACACGTTCCACAGACGAACGAACGAGCGCGCGCGCGCACCACACACACACACACACACACACAACACACAAAACACACACACACACACACACACAACATATATATATATATATATATATATAAAACCACCACGAAACAAAACCACTAGCATTCAACTTGGTGAAAAAAGCGTACTGGTTACTTGGCGAATCAGAACCTTTGCAGAAACGTTTCTTGGCAAAACCATCTTCGGAGGAAAATTGTCAGCACTGCCATGAGGGAAATGACTATCGTCGCATCACCCTATTGACCATTGAGATGTCTGACAGGTTAATTACGTGAACCACAGGGTGACCCAAGGCTCAATCACCGTGACAGTCATTGTTTTCTCTCTCTCTCTCTCTCTCTCTCTCTCTCTCTCCTTCTCTTCTTCTTCTTCTTCTTCTCCTTCTTCTCCTCCCTCTCTCTCTTTTCTGTGTATGTGCATGTGAAAATTGATACTCGAGGAAAAATACATTTCTTACAAAACGATAGGAGTAACACACTCATATCACGCATTCATATACTCCTTACCATCCACTGCAGCCATGATCTTCTACACGCACCTTCCACCGCCAAACAACTCCAAAATCGAGTAAAGACAAGACTGCATAAACACACACAATTAAATGGTCAAGAAACAACACAAAAACGCACGAATTACCAAAACAAAAATCGATCGGATTATCTGTCGTACTGATCAGTCCAGCAATCTATTTTACTCTAATCTTGACTGCACTTCCAATGAGAGTATTCCACTCGAACTTCACTACCGTACTATTCATTATCTATGTCTGTATATTCCATTAACTTTCCACAGTCTATATTGAAAATTTAAGAATATGTCCATTTTCTAAAGAAAATTAGTCAGTCAACATCTTTCGTCGAATAATAAAATTTAGAATTTGTTCAAGAGTTACTCATCGGGAGCATACATACAATTCCATGTGAGATGCTTACATGACTACCAGTAATGATCTGACAGACTCTGCGTTCACATGCAACACATAGACAGGCAATGTCTTAAAATGGACTAATTGGCATGTAAACTTACATCAATTTTTATACCAACTTTAGAATAACTGGAACAATTAATGGTAGAGACTAATGTAATATTTTCTATTCCTAGTTTTTCTTTCTTTCTTTCATTTTTAAATTTTTTTTTTATTCTGCTTTTGGTTATACTCGCAATGTCACAGGTTGTTACTGACTGGAATTATAAGTTCTCGAGTTCAGGCTATCAACTGATGCAGGTCGCCAAGTATGGACTATGACACAGCTAGGATCCCCGTGGATATGCTTGAGACGTATTCTAGTCCCACACAATCTCATAACCCCCAGACCCCCTAATCAAATAAAACGGACGGAGTGAGGTGTGGAAATAAAGAAAACAGAAAACCAAAACCTGGGAATCTAATTTCAGACAAGCATGCTTGAAGACTCCAGGTGATCTGAGGACATATTTGATCTGCTCTTACCTAGCCGATATGGCCAGACGTATCGTGTTTTAATAATCTATAGGTTCCCTGCTCACTGTCAAGACCAGTCGATGGAGGCATTACATTTCACACTGGTTGTCAAAGAAAATGTCAGACAGGAAGGATATAGAAAAACTCCAGGACTTCAACACACACACGCATAAGAAAACACATTCACACGCACATATTTGCACATACACATATTCACACCCACTTTCACACCATACACATGCTTACACACAGCAAAAGAGACGAGAGAGAGAGAGAGAGAGAGAGAGAGAGAGAGAGAGAGAGAGAGAGAGAGAGAGAAAGAGGGGGTCAGTAGACAGAGAGAGACAGGCATGCACACACGCATGCACGCACACAAACATACAGAGACACAGATACAAAGAGAGAGAGGGGAGAGGGAGGAAGAAACAGAGACAGAGAGGGAGGAAGAAACAGAGAGAGAGAGAGGGAGGAGGGAGAGAGAGAGAGAGAGAGAGAGAGAGAGAGAAAAGAGAGAGATATGAAAAGACAAAGGCAGAATAATATTCAATTCAAAGACATGCACTTCTTGCTTACATGTTATCTTGATTAGAACGCTAAGGAAACTAAAAACGTATGATACTCTCCATACGCCCTAAAATGATGCACTCCGCGTGCCCACATTTCGCCATTCTCTCTCTCTCTCTCTCTCTCTCTCTCTCTCTCTCACACACACACACACACAAAACACATTCCCTGATAGGATTTTTCCATCGCATGGAGTTTTTCTTTTTAGCTTTGTTCTGTTTTTCTTCTTGTTTTATTTTTTATATGAAAAAACTTCAAACATATAATCATTACTGCCACTTCGTCACGAAACAACCAAAAATGTAAAGATGTTACAGGAAATCATTCAGGATACAACTCAACAGGAATTCACCCAGAGTACAATCTAACCGAGGATCATAAGACAGGGATTCATTTTAGACACACACACAGACAGACAAATATGTTACAGTCACACTGGACAACACTTATCAGACAGACAAGCAAGTTACAAGCACTCCTCCGTGATAATTATAATCTCACAGCAAAACATTACACGCATCTCTTCAATGCAAGATACAACCCAAGAGACAAACATGTAATAAGCACTCCTTCGAAATTCTCTCTCTCTCTCTCTTTCTCTCTCTCTCTCACAAACACACACACACACACACACACACACACACACACACACACACACACACACACACAACACACTAATAAGAATTCCTTCGTATTTATCTCACTCACCACACACACACATGTAATAAGTACTCCTTTGTATTTATCTCACTCACTCACTCACACACACACACACACACACACACACACACACACACACACACACACACACACACACACACACACACACACACACACACACACACACACACACACTCCCTACAAGCACGTCACAGATAATCTTCAATTCTACCTCCTATCAGAGACGTTACAAGCACTTTTTCAACGGACAACTCATCAGCAGAACAAACACTTTTTTATTCAAGAGTCCAGGAAACACTCCTCAAAGACATGAGCACCGGACAAACATGAAACAAGCACTTCATTAAGGTACAATCCAACCGTCACACAAGTTCCAAGCGCTCCTCAAAGACAGGACAACGCACACAAACGTGTTACAGGAACTTCCTGAAGACATAACTCAAAACTTACCAGCCAAACATCATAAAGACACTAATACAAAACAGAGCTCATTAAACAGACAAGCATAAAAAGGACATTCTGAAAAAACATAATTCTCATGAGCCAAACATTAAAAGACATGCTTCGAGACACACGCCAACATACAAACATGCAATACTTACTGGCACTCTTCAACACCGTGGAGGACGTTGAGGATCTGGGGATGTTTGAGCCTCTCGAGGTGCCATATGTCCTTCCGCAGAACTTCTGACACGATCTCCCGCCGCCTGGGCTTGTGCAGCTTGTCTGCTATCTTCTTGTCAAACAGGAACACTGAGCAGTCCTGCAACATAATGATACAGTGGCTGAACTGACATGGCTCTGTGTAGAGGTCTGCCCACTTGTTTCTCTAAGAGGATCAGTTTTCAGTGTTTGTCCATGACGTGTGTTTCTTCATTCGTAAGCGTCACTGTTTGTCTCCACGTGTCTTTTTTTGTATTCCATGTTATTCCCAGTATCAGTCTCACCTCTCTCTCCTCTCTACCTTTTTTGTATTCAATACTATTCCCAGTATTAGTCTCACCTCTCTCTCCTCTCTACTTAATTTGTATTCTATACTATTCCCAGTATTAGTCTCACCTCTCTCTCTCCTCTCTACCTATTTTGTATTCCATGTTATTCCCAGTATTAGTCTCACCTCTTTCTCCTCTCTACCTTTTTGTATTCTATCTATTCCCAGTATTAGTCTCACCTCTCTCTCTCCTCTCCTACCTATTTTGTATTCCATGTTATTCCCAGTATTAGTTCCACCTCTTTCTCCTCTCTACCTTTTTTGTATTCCATACTATTCCCAGTATTTGTCTCACTCTCTCTCTCTCTCTTTTTGTATTCAACTATTCCCAGTATTAGTCTCACCTCTCTCTCTTTCTACCTATTTTGTATTCAATGCTATTCCCAGTATTAGTCTCACCTCTTCTCTCTCTCCTTTTTGTATTCCAACTATTCCAGTATTAGTCTCACCTCTTTTCCTTCTCCTCTTCGCCCAATTGTCAGTATTATGCTCGTTTGACTCGTCTTGTGATAATGTTATCTGTGTATGTTCATCAATTTCTTTGCAAGACTGTCAGTTTATGTGCGTGTGCGTTCGACTGTGTCAATCCCTGTGTAGGTGTTTGTGTCGGTTTGCGTGCGTGAGTACACATGCGTATGTGTCCGCGTCTCTTCCTCTCTCTCTCTTCTCTCTCTGTGCATACGCTTAACATTTCTCTGTCATATACAAAGCGCCTGGGATCTTGTTTCCAGGGACGATGTATGTGCGCGCGTGTGTGTTCATAAAAACTGACACACACGCGCGCGTGCGACATGTATTCATATATTATATATATATATATATATATATATATATATGTGTGTGTGTGTGTGTGTGTGTGTGTGTGTGTGTGTGTGTGTGTGTGTGTGTGCGTGCGTGCGTGCGTGCGTGCGCATGAGTACGAGGGATGTCCCAAAAGTTCTCAGCCTTGACTTGAAGGAGATGTGATAGTATTGTTTTCACACGTTATTTTTCAACAATGTCCCCTCTCACCTCGACAGAATTTCTCCAGCGCCGCTACAGTCTTAATGCCGCTCCGGAAGAACTCCTTTGGGTGCACTCGAAGGTAGGCGTTGACGGGGTCCATTACGTCATTGTCGCAATCAACTATCTACTCAGCCCAAAGACATTCTATTTATAAAGTCTTTGCCCAAGCCAGAGTTTTATTTCAAACCTGCGAACAAGTGGTAATCCTAGGGGGCAAAGTCTGGCGAATAGGGTGGGTGGTCGATGATTTTAAAACTACGCTGAGGAACAGTCCGCCATGACAACAAATGACTTGTGTGAAGGTGCTTTGTTTCGATGATACAACACGCCTCGCTTTATCGTTCCTCTGCGTTTTGTGATGATAGCTGATCAAAGCTGAGATTGTACGGAACAATAAACTTCTCTGTTGATTGTTAGACGATTTTGTATGTGTGTATATATATATATCATCATCATCATCATCATCGTCATCATCAGGTGCCTTGCCACATGGCGTTGGCGATCATGGCCTTCCATCTGTTATATAATATAGGTCTGCTACTGGCAAGCTGTAGCCCAGTACTACCTGTCACAGCAGGAGACTTGGAGAGGGGATTGGCGCCACCAAGGATTAACCTAAGCCCACAGAAAAGATATGAGAGACACTATAGCCAACAACATACCGGATCGGTCGGGGCCCGGGTTACAAACGACCGCGCTTACCACTGACAAGCACCAGGGTGGAAGTGAAAAGTCAGCTACTGGGGCAAAGACATCATTCAAACTGCCAACGGAAAAAGCTACCATTGGAACCTGGAATGTCCGTACACTCCATCAGTGCGGCAAAGTAAAAGAACTAGAACACGAGCTGAGACGCTACCAATGGGACATTGTGGGTATATCAGAAGTAAGATGGACAGGCTTCGGAGAAGCAATCACAGAGGAAGGACACAAGATGTGGTACAGTGGCGAAGAGTCACTACATGAAAATGGCGTAGCTTTCATCGTACGCAAAGAAGTCATTGGATGCATCATGAGCTGCACGCCTGTCAACAGCAGAATCATCAGCATTCGGGTGTCAGCCAAACCAAAGAACATCACCATCATACAAGTGTATGCTCCAACTACCAGCCACGAAGACCAGGTGGTTGAAGAATTCTATGAGAAAATAGAAGACACCATCGGAAAAGCCCCCAGGAAAGACATCATCATAGTTCAGGGGGACTTCAACGCCAAAGTCGGCCCAGATGCCTACAAAAACTGGGCTGGAACAGTGGGTCAATTTGGCACAGGGGAAACTAATGACAGGGGACTTCGCCTTCTGGAGTTTGCCTGCACCCAACGGCTCACCATTGCCAACACCCTCTACCCCCACAAACTGTCAAGAAGAACAACCTGGCATGCGCCGAACGGAAAGACTCACAACCAGATCGACTTTGTCCTCACACCGCGGCGCTTCAAATCAAGCATTAATAAAGCAAAGACGAGGACATACCCTGGAGCTGATATAGGCAGCGACCACGACCTCGTGCTGCTCACAATGAAGATCAAATTGAAAAAGAAGTACCAAGCTGCGCAGCCACGCATCAAGTTTGACCTGGAAAAGCTAAAAGATCCAGAGATAGAAGAGGCATTCCAGGCACAGCTCGGGGGGCGGTTCGCGGCACTCAACTTCCTGGACAGCGACATCAACGACCTCACAAACAACTTTGGTGAGGCAGTCCGCGAAACAGCAGAGGAGGTACTGGGGCGACAGAGGAAGAAACACCAAGCATGGATCTCAAATGACATCCTTGACCTCTGCGACAACAGAAGATCACTGAAGAAGACGAAAAACTCCAGCCCTGAAGAAGCCGCACAGTATCGTAAAACCAACAACCTTGTAAAGAAGAAAATGATTGAAGCCAAAGAACAATGGATCAACAACCAGTGTGAGAACATCGAGAAAGGCATGAAAAAAGGAAACAGCAAACATGCCTTCACCACACTGAAAAACCTTACCAAGACGCAGCAAAACAGATCGTCAGTCATCGAGGATACCTCAGGCGAGCTGCTGACAGAAAGCTCCGCTGTTCTGAACAGATGGACGCAGTACTGCCAAGAACTATACAACTTCCCAATACAGCCAGATGACAGTTTGTTTCAGGGGGACTCAGCACCATTGAGGGAATCCTCACCGCTACCAGTGATGAGAGAAGAAGTGGAAGAAGCCATCCGCAGCCTACCAGCAGGGAAATCACCTGGAGCAGACAATATCCCAGCAGAGCTGCTCAAACATGGAGGGAATGATTTGGTCACTCGTGTAACATCGATTTGTCAGAAGATCTGGGAGACAAAACAGTGGCCCACAGAATGGACTCAATCACTCATCATCCCCCTGCCCAAAAAGGGAAATATGCGCCAATGCCAGAACTACAGAACAATAAGTCTCATTAGCCACACCAGCAAGATCATGCTCAGAGTCATATTGAATCGACTGAAGAAAGAAGCGGAAGAACACCTTGCGGAAGAACAAGCTGGATTTAGGGCGGGCAGAAGCACAGTAGAACAGATCTTCACCTGCCGGATAATGATGGAGAAACATCTGCAGCATCAGAGAGACCTGTTCCACAACTTCATAGACTTTAAAAAAGCATTCGACAGGGTGTGGCATAAGGGTTTGTGGCAGGTGCTAAGAAAGTTTGGCATAGAGGAAGGTCTCGTCCAAACCATCCAGGCGCTGTATAACACTGCCAGCAGCGCAGTTCTCCTCAACAACCAGATAGGGGACTACTTCAAGACCACAGTTGGAGTCCGTCAAGGCTGCCTACTCTCTCCCGTGCTGTTCAATCTCTTCCTGGAGAACATCATGCGTGAAGCCCTCCATGACTTCCACTCCACTGTCTCCATCGGAGGAAGAACCATCAACAACCTGAGGTTCGCAGATGACATCGACCTGATGGGAGGCAGCAACGAAGAACTACAAGACCTGACCATGAGACTGGAAGAAAGTGCAGGTGCACACGGAATGGAAGTGAGCACAGAAAAAAGCAAAGTCCTGGTCAACAGCACAACCAACACCCATGCTGAAATCTACATGAACGGGCAACAGCTTGAAGAAGTGGACGCTTTCAAATACCTTGGCGCCACTCTCACCAAAGACGGTCGCTCTACAACAGAAATCAAGACCAGACTAGCGATCGCAACAGCAGCAATGGTAAAGCTAAACAAGATCTGGAAGAGCAGAGAGATCGGCTTTCCATCGAAGATGAAGCTGTACAAGTCCCTGGTGCTCCCCATCCTGCTGTATGGATGCGAGAGCTGGACCATGACAGCAGAGACCACCAAGAGAATCCAGACGTTTGAAACTAAATGCTTCAGGCGCTTGCTCAGGATCTCTTGGCAAGATCGGAAGACAAACGACTTTGTGTGGAGCCAAATAACAACACTCGCAGGCCCACAAGAACCCCTCCTGGCAACAGTCAAGAACAGGAAGCTGTCGTGGTTCGGGCATGTCACACGCCACAACTCACTGCCCAAAACGGTCCTCCAGGGTACACTGGGAGGCGGCAGACGAAGGGGACGACAAGCCAAATGCTGGATGGACAACATCAAAGAATGGACCAGGTTGGATGGCCCCACGCTGGTGCGACAGGCGGAGGACAGGACCGGTTGGCGACGGCTGGCTTCAAGAGTGTCTCTCATCTCTCCTCTACGCCCATCACGGGCAGGAGAATGATGATGATGATGATATATATATTTATATATGTATATATATAGCTTTGTACTTTTTTCATGTAAGCATAAGATTGTTTTTAACATGTACATTGCATGGCTATTGCCATCTGAAAGTAGTTTTGTTTTGTTTTGAGATGTTTCTGGTATTAACATGTAAATAAAAAAAAAACCCACACTTTGATTACTTTGATGTAGATGAACAAAAACACATCCATACACAAGGAAAAGACAACTGAAAAAAATGGAAGTAATTTTTTTCATTATATATTTCTAATAATTTTTTAAACAGTGTATGTTTTGTGATTTCGTGAACCTGACAACTTTTGTACGGTCCTCTTCTGTATGCACAGAACTACATGGCTAAAAGATTATAATATTTTTCTCTCTCACAAGGACGTGCCTCCTCTTCCATTTGTCGGTCTATATGCTCTACCCCTGTGTGTACTCACTGGTCAGTGCGTCTTTTCACTACCACTCGTCTGCACTACTAAAAGAGTACTTGGCGTGGAGAATTTTGAGTTGTGGTCGATATGATGTCCCTCAACACACGATGTGTCTTTTGAAATGTCAGTACTCTCAGTTGATTTCTCCTTTATATCTGCTTTCTTTCACTTTGCTCGATGCTCTTTGCTGTCTGCTCTTTTTTGGTGGCATACCTTCTTTTCTTTTCTCTGTTCATCTCGTCCATTTTTCTTTTGTCTCCGTTCTTTGGGTACTTTTTTTCCGTCTGCTCTTTTCGCGTTTCTGGTCTCCTGTACATCTGTCTGACCCCGCTCTAAGTGATTTTCCTTTCTTCTTCTTTCAGTGCTGTACGGCCATTTTCCTAACTTTTCTTTTCCGAAGAAAAACTTTTTTTGTGTGTAACAGATGTTGTCTTTTCCACGGTTTACGTGTTTTGCAGTTTGGAACTGAAGTATGTAGTAATACGCAAGCTCGTGGCGAGCGCTCACTCAAACACACACAATTATACACACACACATGTTTATCTATGTATCTATATCTATATACATATACATATATACACACATATATATGTATATGTATGTGTGTGCGCACGCGCGCGCACACGTGTGTGTGTGTGTGTGTGTGCGTGCGTGCGTGTATAGTGAGAGAGAGAGAGAGAGAGAGAGAGAAAGAGAGATACATACATACATGCATACATACACGTGGATGTGTGTGTGTCTGTGTTTATGTGTTTGTCTGTTTGTGTGTGTGCGTCTCTGCGTGTGTCTGTGTGTCATCAGCCTTTTTCTTGTTCTCTTTATTTTTGTTGTTGTTTTTCTTCTTCTTCTTATTATTATCATCATTATCATCATCGTCCTTATTGCTATTGTTATCATCATCATCATCATCGTCCTTATTGTTATTGTTATCATCATCATCATCATCATTATTATTATTATTATCATTATTATTTCATCATCATCGCCATTATTATTATACATACACTATTTATAAACTACTGACAGTATATTATGTGCTTTAAAATATCAATTCCGAGTGACGAAAATTCCGAAAAATTGCAGCAGCACCAGCAGCAGCAGTCAATAACGACTTACGCACAAACACAAAGCACTTGCAAACTCTTGACATTCTGCCAACCTCAAAAAGAAATGGACAATTTCAGACTTTTAGACCGCCGGTTCTTTTGTAATCCTTTGATCGTTGGCAGCAAAGATGGCTCCTTGAAAGAAACAAAGCGAATCTGTACGTCTACTGGGCGATCTAGACGGTGACACTGACAGAACAGTGGCAGTTAATCTATGGAAGCGTCATCTTGGAGCCTAGATCGAGTTTATTAATTTAAGTGGCTCACTTTATTAAGTGGCCCACTTTATTAAGTGGCTCAGTTTGATGGAAGTATCACTGGTTGTTTTCCCCGAATAATCCGGTTTCCTCTCCGTTTATTTCAGCAATGATGGCGATAAATGAAATTAATACTGAGGTAAGAAAGGATTCCGAAGTCTGTCAGTAAAGGTTCTAACAATTGAGATGTTCCTCTGCACCTCTATGTGCTGTGTTACTAGGCAAGGTTAGGTTTATATTGCTATTGAGCGTGTGTGTTGCAGCGCTTAACGGCATCTTGGGCTTCGTCTTAACATCCAGGCATGAGCGCTATGACGATTATAATGAAGAGGATGGTGACGACGACGATTATGTTAATGGTGACGATGATAATAATGATGATGACGACGACGACGACGACGATGTTGCTGCTGCTGCGGATGATGATGATAGTAGCTGCTATTAAACATCTGTCGTTTTTCAAGACGCCATGCGCGAGCGTGCATGTGTATGTGTATATGCGCGCGTGAATGGGTGATTCTGAGTACATACATATACAGGTACGTATAGATATACGTGTGTGTCTGTTCGTGTGTGCGTGTGTGTGTGTCTGTCTGTCTCTCTCTGTACAACACACACACACACACACACACACACACACATATATATATATATATATATACATATACATATATATACACGTGTGTGTGTGTGTGTGTGTGTGTATGTGTGTACTTATGCGAGCGCTTGCGTACGTGCGGGTATGCTGGCACGCACGCGCCAGCGTGTATATGTGTGTGCAATGCAGACAAATCGACCTCAAAATATCAAAAATAGGAGAATCGATCACGTAGAGGGGAAAAAGAATCCTGAGAATCGACGCCATGGGAATCAGAATTCTATGAATCACATCCATCTGTAAAAATCAACAGACTGCAAAAGGCCACGTATGACTTTAAACAAGAAGACATGATAATCGTTTAGTATTACGACTAATCTGGCAGAATCGGCCAAGCCAAAACAGCATTCAAGAAGATGACAAGCATTCTTACCAACAAATGCCTATCAATTAACATAAGAAAAAGAGTCCTTGAATGTTATATAAAACCAATACTGTTGTACGGATGCGAGGCGTGGACAGTCAGCAAGCAAAGCCAGAGCAAGACTGAGGCAGCCGAGATGTGGTTTCTAAGAAGAATGTTGAGAGTTCCATGGACAGCAAAGAAAACAAACGAGACAGTCTTGATGGAGGCA
>CM060313.1:81316718-81324218 GCA_030674185.1 Monoplex corrugatus
TGTTTGTGACCGTGCGTTCGCGCTTGACAAAGGCCGGTTGGCGGAAAATTTGCGCTTGTCTTGTCTGTCTTGTTTTGTTGAATACGCGATTTTATTTCGAACCTTAATCTGTCATTGATCTGTGCTTTCATGACTTCTTGTTCAGTTTACAAAGTTATCTTAATAAAGTCGCAAGATGGATAGAAATTCCCCACCAGGTCATAAATAAATCATTATATGAAAATGCTCCACTTTAAAGAAATACACAATTGTGGCTGTATAACAGATTGTCTGAAAAGACGCCAGCAGTGAGATAAGTCATTTGCTGCCTGACAGAGAGATGCCTTGTGATTGGAAAGTTTGCACCCTGTTTCCATGATGCAGTCACACTTCTGCACTGGCAGCCAATTACAGCTTAGAAATGGAAATGACATCAGGGTACTCTTCGTCAGCTGAAATATGCCGCGTCGTTGAGACGTTGGATTACGATGCAATCTTGTGAAGGCAGAAGACAGACCCTCAGAAAGACCTATGCACGCACACACGCACGAATGCACGCGCGCACACACACACACACACACACATGCACGCACATACGCATGCATACTACCAAACAGATGGCTCAATGACAATGAGAACAGCCTCACCAGATGACTCAAGACTGTGTTTCGCAACATGAACAGTTTTGTTTCGAGGATCGCGGGATGTGTGGTGTACGGAGACGTGCAGTGGCAAGCTGAAAGGTACTGGGGTAAATATCCACCAAAATGGCGATATACAAGGCTTGCAATTTTATACTGGTATATGGTAACCTTGAATGTTATATAGAATCAATACTGTTGTACGGATGCGAGGCGTGGACAGTCAGCAAGCAAAGCCAGAACAGGATCGAGGCAGCCGAGATGTGGTTTCTCAGAAGAATGTTGAGAGTTCCATGGACAGCAAAGAAAACAAACGAGGCAGTCTTGATGGAGGCAGACACAAGTACATCACTCATAAGGAAGATTAGGAAAAGACAAGCAACATTTATAGGCCATTTTATGAGGAAGGGGTTTTTGGAGCACCTGGTCACAACGGGGAAGCTGGAGGGAAAGAGAGCACCAGGTAGACCCAGGGAGAAAATGCTGGACGGACTTGCAGAGTGGCTGGGGATGAGGAGGGTGGGGGAGATGCTGGGGGCAACGAGAGATAGAGATGGTTGGAAGTCCATGGTCGCCAACGCCATGCGGCAGGGCACCTGATGATGATGATGATATGGTAACCAGTGGAGTTCTCTGAGAAATAGTGTTCCATTGATATTTTGACGGTAACCAGTGGAGTTCTCTGAGAAATAGTGTTTCACTGATATTTTGACGGTAACCAGGAGTTCTCTGAGTAACAGTGTTACGTGATCATGCTATTTTCTTCACGATTAGACATGCTGCACTGTTCTCAACCCTCTGCAATCAAGAAATTCGTTCTACTGGTAAGTCAGCTGGCACAGTAGTACGTACAACAATCTATTCGGTGATTACTGTAGCAGAGACAAACTGTTTACATGCTGTTTTGCATGATACGGCCCCGATGAAAATGATCCCCATAAGCTCTAGATGAGAAAAACGGCTAATATTCCTGATGTGTACTTTCATAGACAATTTTCCTTCAGTCTTGACCTCGAGGTACTTCACAGTAGTACGGAATGAAAATATGCAGTCCTGCCAATGTTTTACACTTACGAATCAAAGTTAAGAGGTAGGCATCATCAGTTCGTGTCTCTCGTACTCTGAACAGAAAAGAAACTACTCTATTGTGGACTCAGGTAATTATATGTCTGAACATGCGTCGCTTAATCAATGAATGTGGCAAATAATCTATTATACGAATACATCGATAAATATATAGATATATAAATAAATGAATAAATAAATAAACTGAATATACATATATACATAATATATGATACACACATACATACATACATACATACATATATTATACACAGATAGACAGACAAATGGATAGATGGATGGATGGATAAATAGATAGATAGACAGATAGATAGACAGATAGACAGATAGATAGATAGATAGATAGATAGACAGACAGATAGATAGACAGACAGATAGATAGATCGATAGATAGATAGACAGATAGACAGACAGATAGGATAGATAGATAGATAGATAGATAGATAGATAGATAGATAATAGATACAGATAGACAGACAGATAGATAGATACAGATAGACAGATAGATCGATCTAACAAAACAAGATCGTATACTAGCAAAACCTAGCAACCGTTAAAAAAGAAAAAGAGCATACACAAATTCAAACCAAACACACACACACACACACACACACACAAAAACAACAACAACAACAACAACAACAAAAAACAACCCTAACTTATCCCCCCAAAACACGACAGATCAACAAAAACACTACTTACAACAAAAAGCAACTAGAAAAGAACAAACACACAAACAACAAAAGCAACGACACTGTAAAAATACACTAACACAAAAGCAACAACGACAAAAAGATACATATTCGGGAATCGATAAGAAATAAAAAGACTGCAACAACAAAAACGAACAAGCAAAACAAAACTAAACAAAAGAAACAAATAATGCCCCGAGTAATCAATATCACATTGAACTGGGGCATGCCCATTTCAACGTAAACATTTCTGAGTCGCTGGCTAGAAGTGTGATTCAAATGTGCTGACATACGCTCAAAAATAAGTGGGAAATTGTGGACAACATAGTTACACTTTGTGAACACAAGAGTTCGAATAAAAAGTTGGTCAAGCCGTGCAATTGTCGTTTTCTTCAGAACAGTTGAAAACATCTCTGCACATTTCTGACTTTAAGAAAAGTGACTTTAAGAACACGCCAAAGAACCAAAGAACATTTTCAAACAAGCGTGACTTTGAAAATAAGCAATAAAACGAAGAAGAATTACGACTGTGACTTTAAGAATAAACCAAGGAACATTTTTCATACAATTGCGACTTTAAGACTTAACCAGTAAACCACCAATGAACCCAAAACTGTGACTTTAAGAATAAACCGATAAAAAACGTTTCGTACAATTGTGACTTAGGAATAATGCAATAAACCAATAATTCTAACGCCGAAAACACAGTTATCATGATTATCAAAATAGGATAATCAGGACACTGAAAAGGGGGCAAAGTGCCAACTACCTGTTACCCTAAAAGATAAGATACGCTTATACAACCACAAGTTTCTCTGCACTGAGCACTAAAACATTTTATTGGAATAGTTTTCATTCAGACCGCCATAAAATGGCTTCTGCCTACTACAACTTAATCAGTGATAACAGGTTTTAAACACAGACTGTCCCAGACTCGGTAATGCTAAGTAATTCTTTTTATCTTTCTCTCTCCCTCTCTCTCTCTCTCTCTAACCCTCTTATCCATATCCACACGCATGCATGGACGTACGCGCGCATAGATAGATAGATAGGTAGATGGACAGATAAATATACATATATATATAAATATACATATATATATATATTATATATATATATATATATATATATATATAGAGAGAGAGAGAGAGAGAGAGAATGAGAAAGAGAAAGAGACAACAGAACACACATACACACACACACACACACACACACACACACAACACACACACACACAGAGAGAGAGACAAGTATGACGTGTGTGGATCACAAGTAATCTCTTTTAAAAAAAAAGAAGGAAGGAAAGAAAGACAGAAAAAACACGGAGACAGAACAGATTGCTTCCAGCAATTCACAGTTTTCACTCCGCCGGCAGCATCACAGGCCGTCCATAAAATCAGCTTGTGCAAATGATATCAGACACGCCTGACAGGAGACGCAGATGGAAATATGCCCCCTTTACTGACAAGAAACTTTAATCACCCAAACTGATCCATCGCCTCACCTACAAAAATCAGAAGAAGAAAAGAGAGAGAAGGAGAGAGAGAGAGAAAAAAAAATGGGCGCGTACACACACATTAAGAGAGAGAGAGAGAGAGAGAGAGAGAGAGAATGTGTGTGTTGTTGTGTGTGTGTGTGGTGTGTGTGTGTGTGTGTGTATGTGTGACAAACAGACACAGAGACAGAGAGAGAGGCAGAGAGAGAGAGAGAGAGAGAAGAGAGAGAGAAAGAAAGGCAGAGACAGACAGACTGACAGACAGATACATGTAGATAGATAGATAGACAGATAGATAGATAGATAGATAGAGATAGACAGATAGATAAATGGATAGATAGATAGATAGAGAGAGAGGGGAAGGAGGGAGAGACAGAGAGAGAGAGAGACAGAGATAGACAGAGAGAATGTGTGAGTGTGAGATGTGTGTGTGTGAGTGTGTGTGTGTGAGAGAGAGAGAGAGAGAGAGAGAAGAAGAAGACAGATAACATATATATATATATATATATATATATATATATATATATAAGAGAGAGAGAGAGAGAGAGAGAGAAAAGAGACAGAGAGACAGAGAGAGAGAATCACACGTACTCCCTTCTCATCCAACTCCTTTCCTCCCCCTCTACACATACAATGCAGGAAAATAAGCAGGCCATAGCAAATAAAACACAAATTAGAAAGAAACTAGGAAAAGATCGGGACAAAGAGTTGAGACATTTGTGCGAGACAACCGAACCAGCAGTTAACCGTTTGGTGCGCCAGATAATTCCATGTATCGCTTGAGGCGATATATAACTGCGTCTTTCGCTATTCAGTGATATACCACAAGCAGAGTGTTTTCTAATTTTCATAAGCCAGCCAGTGACGCGACTTACAGGATCTTTAACGTGCATATTTTATATTTTATAATAATAAATAATAATATATTTTATTTATATAGCGCAAAATCTTGATAAAATCAAATCTAAGCGCTGAGCGTATACATGCATACATACCTACATACATATGAGCGTATACATGCATACATACATGCATACATACTTACATACATAAATCTAAGCTGAGCGTATACATTTTACATGCCTATGAACACGAACGGGATTTAAGCATGGCATGTCTGTTCACATGTTGACCTGGGAGAGCTTAAAAATCTCCACATTTTACAAAAATTCCGCATGCCTGAACGCACCAACACGGTTTAGGCACTACAGGTTTGCATACATGTTGAGCTGGAAGACAGGGAATATTACCCACCAGTCTCATATGCCTTGGTGGATCAAATCCAGGACTTTTCGATTATAGGTCCGACGTTTAGCTGTGGTTCTGTTTGTCAGGATTTGAACTGTGATATTTATCGCTTGTCATGTTTACAGTTTTGTACAAGCTCAAGGCATTTTCCATAATTTTAACAGCAAACATACTCAGAGCGTACATGGAAATGTCCAAGTCCTTTGAAATCCTCTTGAGCAAACTCAACAACAACAACAATAATCTTTTTCACCGATTTCACACATTATTCGTGGGCATGTTTATCAAAAAGTAAAGATACGTTAAATATAACTGTCTCGCACATATATCATTCCTATGCCTGATGTATTAAGCACCAGTGTAAGCCATATTTTCAGACATTTACACTGTGCCCGCAGCCATTGGCAGGACAACCGTTTTTGCGATGACTGAAGCTGGAAGGGAGGTTTGCGATTTCGTTGGTGCTTGTCTGTGTAATGATTTATCAACACACATACAAGTTGATCTGTCTGCCCTCCCTCCTCCCTAAGCTACATGTATTGCAACGGAAAGCGCAAATTGATAATTTTCCTCTCATTGTGCACCTATACATTCTTTTACAATTCGCACTATGCCTATGAAACACAGTCCCATGACAGTATTTGTGGTATGTTCTTGGATGACTATGAGTATGCCTGCATCTGTACATGCATGTGTGCATACAAGTGTGTGTGTGTGTGTGTGTGTGTGTGTGTGTGTGTGTGTGTGTGTGTGTGTATGTGTGTGTGTGTGTTTGTGTGTGTGTGTGTGTGTGTGTGAGAGAGAGAGAGAGAGAGAGAGAGAGAGAGAGAGAGAATATATGACTGTTTATCTTTTGACATATTATGACCATATTTTTTTTTCGCAGCCCCCAAACCACTTTCTGATGTTATGACAGAATCTGCTGAATTAAGTCATCAAATGCCTTAAGTCTCTGTCTGTCTGTCTGTCTGTCTGTCTCTCTCTCTCTCTCTGTGCCTCACTCTGGCAAAGTCTATAATGACCTAACAATCCGAAACTGAAAGTCATGGGTTTTAACTTTTAGATAGCAGAATATTCAATTGTCGGCACCACCAATAACACAAACACTGACACACATGTCCAGTCTATGCATTAATGTTATTTCCCGTTTCTTTCAAAGACATTTAAATCACAACCATAACAACAACAACAACAACAGTGATAATGGTAATAATAACAATGATGATGACGACGACGACGACGACGATGATGATGATGATGACAATAGTTACAACAGTAACAAGGAAATAACAGGCAGATGATTACAACAACAACAACAACAACAACGATAAAAAATAATAATATCATATCATCATGATCACGGTGATGACGACGATGATGATGATGATGATGATGACGTCGACGGCAATGATGATGAGGGGAAAAACCATGACGACGACAACAACAACAATACTAATAATGATGATGATGAAGAAAAATTTTAAAATGCAAAAGCAATGATTTTATCTCTCTCACTCTCTAACACAGACGTAGATAGACTTGTCAAACCCACACAATAATAATAATAACAACAAACAACAAAAACAATAATAATTATAATAGTACTACTACTACTACTACTAATAATGATAATAACAGTATTTCTACGTCAAATCTGGACAATTCAAATCGAAGCGCACTCACATACCAGGCATACGCATGCAATCAACGAAGACTACAGATTACAAATGCCCGACACACAGTCATGCATACTTTTGCACACACATAAAAAAAACAACGCATATTTGCATGCATCAACATACGATTATTGCACATACTCAAACACTCATTCATTCAATCACACACACACACACATACACACGCACGCACTCACGCACACACACACCACACACACACACACACACACACACACACACACTCTCTCTCTCTCTCTTTCTTTCTGTCTTTGTGTCAATACACACACACCGCACACTCAGAGAGAGAGAGAGAGAGAGAGAGAGAGAGAGAGAGAGAGAGAGAGATTATCACACTATCTACTCCTCTCCCCAATGTAAGTAGCATACACGTAGACTGTCAAACATCCTCACGCACTGCCCAGAGCCATCGACAAAACCATTCCATGATGTCTGAGGTTGGAGAAAAGGTTTGGTTTTTCAATCAGTGCTCTATTTTCCCGACTGTCTGAAGGTGTCTCTTTCTGTTGGCTTCATTAGTGTGTGAGGGATCTGTCTTAGAGTAGATTCAAGGTCTGGGTATAAAACATGAAAGACACCATCCCTCCATCTGTCATCATCATCACGCGCTATGCTGCATGGCGTTGGGGATCATGGCCCTCCATACGAATCTATCTCTTGTCGCT
>CM060313.1:81334218-81336718 GCA_030674185.1 Monoplex corrugatus
GGAAAACGTCGTGTTTTAATTTACCACTTCCACGATGGAAATTTTGCTTCGAGATATTATTATGTTAGTTTGCTTTAGCTCGAGACGTGCTAAATAAGCGAGAATAAAGGTTTGAGGGGTGGGTGGGTGGGTTGTGTGTGTGTGTGGGTGGGTGGGTGGGGGGGGTGTACGCGCGCGCGCGCACGAGTGCAAGAGAGAGAATGTGAGATCGTGCTTGTGTGTAATTACTTTTACAATCTGTTCACATAAGTGGTTTTTTGTTGTTGTTGATTTGTTGTTGGTTTTTTTCTGGGGGAGGGGGGGGAAGGAACCTGAAAGACTTTTATTACCAAGCAATAATGGTAATCGATCTGACTTGATCTGCCTCGTAGTAGCCCTTACTCGTCCATATATACAAAGCCCTCACTGGTCCATATACAAAACCCTTACTTGTCCATATATACAAAACCCTTACTTGTCCATATATATATATATATATAACCCTTACTCGCCCATATACGAAACCCTTACTTGTCCATATATACAAAGCCCTTACTTGTCCATATGTACAAAACCCTTACTTGTCCATATATATAAAACCCTTACTCGCCCATATACAAAACCCTACTGTCCTATAAACCTTACTGTCCATATATACAAAACCTTTACTTGTCCATATATACAAAACCTTTACTGTCCATATATACAAAACTCTTACTTGTCCATATATACAAAACCCTTACTTGCCCATACACAAAACCCTTACTTGTCCATATATACAAAGCCCTTACTTGTCCATATATACGAAACCCTTACTTGTCCATATACACAAAACCTTTACTTGTCCATATATACAAAGCCCTTACTTGTCCATATATACAAAACCTTTACTTGTCCATATATACAAAACCTTTACTTGTCCATATATACAAAACCTTTACTTGTCCATATATACAAAGCCCTTACTTGTCCATATGTATAAAACCCTTACTTGTCCATATATACAAAACCTTTACTGTCCATATACAAAAACTTTACTTGTCCATATATACAAAGCCCTTACTTGTCCATATGTACAAAACCCTTACTGTCCATATATACAAAACCCTTACTGTCCATATATACAAAACCTTACTGTCCATATATACAAAACCCTTACTGTCCATATATACAAAACCCTTACTGTCCATATATACAAAACCTTACTGTCCATATATACAAAACCCTTACTGTCCATATATACAAAACCCTTACTGTCCATATATACAAAACCCTTACTGTCCATATATACAAAACCCTTACTGTCCATATATACAAAACCCTTACTGTCCATATATACAAAACCCTTACTGTCCATATATACAAAACCTTTACTGTCCATATATACAAAACCTTCACTTGTCCCTATATACAAAGCCCTTTCTTGTCCATATATACATACCCCCTACTTGTCCATATATACAAAACCCTTACTTGTCCATATATACAAAACCCTTACTTGTCCATATATACAAAACTTTTACTTGTCCATATATACAAAACCCTTACTTTTCCATATATAGAAAACCCGTACTTGTCCATATATACAAAGCCCTTTCTTATCCATATATACAAAACACTTTCTTGTCCATATATACAAAGTCACTCTGTGAGAGAAGCGATAGGAGGTTGATCGGATACAAGTCCACTGACTACCTTGTTTCATAACTATATTGATGGCCAAATGCTGTAAACTATGCAGACAGCAAAAATCAGGAAGGAGCAGAAGACACATATACTGAACAGAGAGAGAGAGAGAGAGAGAGAGAGAGAGAGAGAGACAGAGACAGAGAGAGGAGGGGTGGAGAGACAGACAGCGAGACAGAGACAGAGAGAGACAGAAGAGAGAGAGAGAGAGAGAGAGACAGAGGGAGACAGAACAGACAGACAGAGACAGAAAAGAGATACTGAGATTGACACCATGTAATATGCAGAGAGATACAAAGACATAGACCGAGCCAGCCGAACAGTCAGAAAAGCCCTAGTGAAATGGCAAAACCTCCCTTCTAATTTCCGTCATCACAAAACGGTTGTCCTATCGATGGCTCCGGGCGTAGTATAATGATGTCTGAAAGACTGGTCCACGCTGATGCTAAATATATTGAGGGGAGGAATTGTACACGGATGACATCAACAGAAATGACAGTTCTCCAGACAGACTGATTGAGAGACACAGAAGTGACGCTGTTCCCGGGAGGAGAGAGAGAGAGAGAGAGAGAGAGAGAGAGAGAGAGAGAGAGAGAGAGAGAGACAGACAGACAGACAGACAGAGAGACAGAAATATATAGATACATAGATACATACATATATAGATAGATAGAGAGATAGAGAGGTAGATGGACAGACAGACAGACAGACAGATAGATAGATAGATAGACAGACAGATAGATCGATAGATAGATAGTGTGTGTGTGTGTGAGAAAATTGAGAGAGAGAGAGAGAGAGAGAGAGAGAGAGAGAGAGACAGACAGACAGACAGTGA
>CM060313.1:81341718-81374218 GCA_030674185.1 Monoplex corrugatus
GATTTCTTCTATTTCATTGTCCTTTTTTTTCATGTGTAGGATGAAACTATCGTGGGTACTCGAATATACGAGTGGGCTTTTGCTGTGCGGCCTTTTACTTTACCCTGCCATTAAAGCAGCCCTACTCCATTTCGGGGGTATTTTCTTAGTGTGTTTATCCTATATTCCTTGGAACAAGATTCAAATCTTTATTTTTTCTTCCTTTATGTGTAGCTGATTGTGTTTGCCCTGTTTTCCTTGGGGCGAGATTGATTTTTTTGCCCCTATCCCCCTTTTTTGCCCTCAGCTTTTCTCTTCAACTAGTCGTTGTTTTGTATTTCCTAGTTTTCTGCACGGCGAAATGGACTTTTTTGCCTGCTGTTTTCTTCTTCCCTTAATTTTTTCCTTTTGCCTCCTTCCTTTTATGTCAATTTTTTTTACTGCCACCCATTACGCCCTAAGTTCTTTCCAATCATACCATCAAAGTTCATTCAGTCCAAGTCCAAGAGTTAATAGTAAAGAGTTAGGGATTTCTCATGCACATGTTATTCCTACTCTCTATTCATCACTCCGTCCTTCCCTTGACTGTTCTTAATATTTCCTTCATTTCCTTCTTTTTCTTTGTCTCTGTGGCTGTAATCTACTGTTTTAAGAATATTGACACCACTAAAAGCAATGTTGTTATATTGTTGTTCTTGTTCTCCTTCTTTTTTATTGCTCAGGGTTGACATATCCTTATTTACATATGTCTACCTTTGCTTCTCATGCTTTTGTAAATCGCATGAGTACTTGGTGTATAAACAACAGCAATACATTACACAAATCATTTTATGTGTTACGGTTCTTTTATCTATCTATCTATCTATCTATCTATCTATCTATATATATATATTATATATATATATATTATATATATATATTATATATATATATATATATAGTGTGTGTGTGTGTGTGTGTGTGTGTGCTGGAGAGTAATGACTATTTGTAAGACAGAGACCTAATGCTACTATTTATGAATACTACGGTATTCCGAAGTCTGATGTTTGAAGTTTTGACATAGTCGTAGTCGGATTCATGACGTTTGAACAATTCTATATCCTCTCCGTCCACCTCTGCCAGCAACTCTCTGGCAGACTCCTTGATCCAGCGCATAACTCTAGCACTGGTAGAGTCTTGAAATGGAGAAGAGGGTGGTGAAAACGGGAGCCACTAAACACTTGGATGACATTACCAGAATGATTGGAGCATCGAGGTGAGCAGTAAACTACCAAGTTTTTATGTTGCAGTCTGAAAGTGAACTCGAGGCATCAGGCCATGAGTCCACGACAATAAACAACAGATCTACCCAGCCTGCTAGAGGTCTCCAAGAGACCCACCCAGCCTGCTAGAGGTCTCCAAGACTCTAAACAACAGACCCACCCAGCCTGCTAGAGGTCTCCAAGAGACCCACCCAGCCTGCCAGAGGTCTCCAAGAGACCCACCCAGCCTGCCAGAGGTCTCAAAGACTCTAAACAACAGACCCACCCAGCCTGCAAGAGGTCTCCAAGAGACCCACCCAGCCTGCCAGAGGTCTCCAAGAGACCCACCCAGCCTGCCAGAGGTCTCAAAGACTCTAAACAACAGACCCACCCAGCCTGCTAGAGGTCTCCAAGAGACCCACCCAGCCTGCCAGAGGTCTCCAAGAGACCCACCCAGCCTGCCAGGTCTCCAAGACTCTAAACAACAGACCCACCCAGCCTGCCAGAGGTCTCCAAGAGACCCACCCAGCCTGCCAGAGGTCTCCAAGAGACCCACCCAGCCTGCCAGAGGTCTCCAAGAGACCCACCCAGCCTGCTAGAGGTCTCCAAGAGACCCACCCAGCCTGCCAGAGGTCTCCAAGAGACCACCCAGCCTGCCAGAGGTCTCCAAGAGACCCACCCAGCCTGCCAGAGGTCTCCAAGAGACCCACCCAGCCTGCCAGAGGTCTCCAAGAGACCCACCCAGCCTGCCAGAGGTCTCCAAGAGACCCACCCAGCCTGCCAGAGGTCTCCAAGACTCTAAACAACAGACCCACCCAGCCTGCCAGAGGTCTCCAAGAGACCCACCCAGCCTGCCAGAGGTCTCCAAGAGACCCACCCAGCCTGCCAGAGGTCTCCAAGAGACCCACCCAGCCTGCTAGAGGTCTCCAAGAGACCCACCCAGCCTGCCAGAGGTCTCCAAGAGACCCACCCAGCCTGCCAGAGGTCTCCAAGAGACCCACCCAGCCTGCCAGAGGTCTCCAAGACTCTAAACAACAGACCCACCCAGCCTGCTAGTGATCTCCAAGACTCCAAAATACAGACCCACCCAGCTTGCTAGAGTTCTCCAACAGACCCACCCAGCCTGCTAGAGGTCTCCAAGACTCTAAACAACAGACCCACCCAGCCTGCCAGAGATCTCCAACAGACCCACCCAGCCTGCTAGAGGTCTCCAAGACTCTAAACAACAGACCCACCCAGCCTGCTAGAGGTCTCCAAGACTCTAAACAACAGACCCACCCAGCCTGCTAGAGATCTCCAAGACTCTAAACAACAGACCCACCCAGCCTGCTAGAGGTTTCCAAGACTCTAAACAACAGAGACCCACCAAGACTCTAAACAACAGACCCACCCAGCCTGCTAGAGATCTCCAAGACTCTAAACAACAGACCCACCCAGCCTGCTAGAGGTTTCCAAGACTATAAACAACAGACCCACCCAGCCTGCTAGAGGTTTCCAAGACTCTAAACAACAGACCCACCCAGCCTGCTAGAGATCTCCAAGACTCTAAACAACAGACCCACCCAGCCGGCTAGAGGTTTCCAAGACTCTAAACAACAGAGACCACCAAGACTCTAAACAACAGACCCACCCAGCCTGCTAGAGATCTCCAAGACTCTAAACAACAGATCCATCCAGCCTGCTAGAGGTTTCCAAGACTATAAACAACAGACCCACCCAGCCTGTTAGAGGTTTCCAAGACTCTAAACAACAGACCCACCCAGCCTGCTAGAGATGTCCAAGACTCTAAACAACAGACCCACCCAGCCTGCTAGAGGTTTCCAAGACTCTAAACAACAGACCCACCCAGCCTGCTAGAGGTCTTCAAGACTTTAAACAACAGACCCACCCAGCCTGCTAGAGATCTCCAAGACTCTAAACAACAGATCCACCCAGCCTGCTAGAGGTCTTCAAGACTCTAAACAACAGACCCACCCGGCCTGTTAGAGGTCTCCAAGACTATAAACAACAGACCCACCCAGCCTGCTAGAGGTTTCCAAGACTCTAAACAACAGACCCACCCAGCCTGCTAGAGATGTCCAAGACTCTAAACAACAGACCCACCCAGCCTGCTAGAGGTCTTCAAGACTCTAAACAACAGACCCACCCAGCCTGCTAGTGGCCTCCAAGACTCTAAACAACAGACCCACCCAGCCTGCTAGAGATCTCCAAGACTCTAAACAACAGATCCACCCAGCCTGCTAGTGGCCTCCAAGACTCTAAACAACAGACCCACCCGGCCTGCTAGAGATCTCCAAGACTCTAAACAACAGATCCACCCAGCCTGCTAGTGGCCTCCAAGACTTTAAACAACAAACCCAATCAGCTTGCTAGAGGTCTCCAAGACTTTAAACAACAGACCCAATCAGCCTGCTAGTGGCCTCCAAGACTTTAAACAACAGACCCAATCAGCTTGCTAGAGGTCTCCAAGACTCTAAACAACAGACCCAATCAGCCTGCTAGTGGCCTCCAAGACTTTAAACAACAGACCCAATCAGCTTGCTAGAGGTCTCCAAGACTCTAAAGAACAGACCCAATCAGCCTGCTAGTGGTCTCCAAGACTTTAAACAACAGACCCAATCAGCCTGCTAGTGGTCTCCAAGACTCTAAACAACACACTCAATCAGCCTGCTAGTGGCCTCCAAGACTCTAAACAACACACTCAATCAGCCTGCTAGTGGCCTCCAAGACTCTAAACAACACACTCAATCAGCCTGCTAGTGGCCTCCAAGACTCTAAACAACAGACCCAATCAGCTTGCTAGTGGCCTCCAAGACTTTAAACAACAGACCCAATCAGCTTGCTAGAGGTCTCCAAGACTCTAAACAACAGACCCAATCAGCTTGCTAGAGGTCCCCAAGACTCTAAACAACAGACCCAATCAGCCTGCTAGTGGTCTCCAAGACTTTAAACAACACACTCAATCAGCCTGCTAGTGGCCTCCAAGACTCTAAACAACACACTCAATCAGCCTGCTAGTGGCCTCCAAGACTCTAAACAACACACTCAATCAGCTTGCTAGTGGCCTCCAAGACTCTAAACATCACACTCAATCAGCCTGCTAGTGGCCTCCAAGACTAAACAACAACACTCAATCAGCTGCTAGTGGCCTCCAAGACTCTAAACAACACACTCAATCTGCCTGCTAGTGGCCTCCAAGACTATAAACAACACACTCAATCAGCCCTCTAGTGGCCTCCAGACTCTAAACAACACACTCAATCAGCCTGCTAGTGTCTCCAAGACTCTAAACAACACACTCAATCAGCTTGCTAGTGGTCTCCAAGACTCTAAACAACACACTCAATCAGCCTGGTAGTGGCCTCCAAGACTCTTAACAACACACTCAATCAGCCTGGTAGTGGCCTCCAAGACTCTAAACAACACACTCAATCAGCCTGGTAGTGGCCTCCAAGACTCTAAACAACACACTCAATCAGCCTGCTAGTGGCCTCCAAGACTCTAAAACACACACTCAATCAGCCTGCTAGTGGCCTCCAAGACTTTAAACAACACACTCAATCAGCCTGGTAGTGGCCTCCAAGACTCTAAACAACACACTCAATCAGCCTGGTAGTGGCCTCCAAGACTCTAAACAACACACTCAATCAGCCTGGTAGTGGCCTCCAAGACTCTAAACAACACACTCAATCAGCCTGCTAGTGGCCTCCAAGACTCTAAACAACACACTCAATCAGCTTGCTAGTGGCCTCCAAGACTCTAAACAACACACTCAATCAGCTTGCTAGTGGCCTGCAAGACTCTTAACAACAGACACAGCCAGCCTGGTAGAGGTCTATCAACGTTACCAGTTCTTTTTTCCCTCCCTGATCTGTCCATGCGGGTTAGCTGGTAGAGCCATGGGCTCAAGATCTGATACCCTGGAGTTCAATCTCAGCTCGCAACATTAAAAGCTGGCCTGTTCGCCCATGTTAATGGTTCCATTATTCTGGTGGTGTCAGCTTAATGTTTGATAGGTCTCTTCTCCTTGTGCGCGCATAGGGTTTTGTGCAGGCTCAGGAAATCTGCCAGATGGTTGCTGGCGAATTTGGATAGACCGCATATGGAGCTGTCCGAGCGCGATTAATGCCTCTTGAAATAATTCCAATAATTTTGATCTGTCCACTTGTATCATCTTGGATGTCGTTGGGAGAAAAGAGTTGACGACCAGCAGCGAGCTGGAATGCCGAGCGGAGAAATACTGTATAATGTCAAGATCACAGCATCGATCCAGTTATTTTCGTCATTGATCAAGGTATTCACTGGTCTGCCTCTTCTTCGAACCGTGATATCGTTTTGCTATATACTCATTAGGCCAGCTGGTAGGGTTGTATTCTGGTCAAATGACCTATCCACTTAGTTCTCTATTGATAGGTATTTCGGCAGACTGATGTTCTTCCTACCATTTCTCTAAACGTGGTGCTTCTGATTATGTCACGTTTGGTCTCGTTGACAGCTCTTCTCAAACAACACATCTCACAGATGAAAATTTTGTGCTCTATGGGTTTAGCATGTCTGGGTGGGAATGAAAATGGAATAATATTAATGAATTTGGATATCAATAAAAAGCCGCCTTAAGCTCATCTACCAGAGGAAACGCTGAATCACTACCGTTTGGGTTACATCATTATTTCGGTCTTTGAAAAAGTATTAAGACAAAGGCAGCTTACGTAATATTATCCGGATAGACTGTGCTTTGTGTGTGTGCGGGGCGTGCGTGCGTGGTGGTGTGTGTGTGTGTGTGTGTGTGTGTGTGTGTGGTGTGTGTTTGTGTGTGTGTGTACGCGCGCGTGTGTTACTTGTAATGTGATGTTCTCAGCCGTTTTCGGTAGGATTTTTCAAAAAATGAAAATACTGAAGAAAGGCGTGGACCGTTGAGGTGTTGCGAATGCTCAAGTTTGGATGACAAGGTGTCAGTGTATGGTAGCACATACTAAAACAAGAAGTGTCTAAAATCAGCATAACATGAGGACGATACGTGAAGAGCAATTTCTCGGAATTTCTGACATTTAAGATCTGTTTTCACTGTTGCAACAGAGTACCACTGTTCTCAATGAATGTCAACGTTTATAAGAATTGAAGCTTCTATAAAAAGAAGCACAAAATCAGGATCAGGGGAGATTATTAGAACAGCTCGAACATCCTGTTATGTCATTACATGCAAACATGTAGTTTTCTGGTAACAAGCCAATTATAATCATGGCATTGCTTTGGCAAACAAACGTTTACAGGTCTGATTTCTTTGAGAGACAAGCATAACTGTGATCAGAATTTGATCAAGACATTAATAAGCAGTAAAAAAAAAATCTCTGCACTTTCCATTTTCCCGATTACTGTGAGCAAACAACAACAACGATCAAAGACAGACAACCATCCAGCAAACCAACTACTCAACCAGTCAAACTACTAATCGGCAAACACTCAAAACAAACCCTCTTCTACTGTGTTTAAAATCCTAAACTTTTCTCCGACTCATTTATAAAGAAATTGCAAATTACTGTCTGATACATCTTTTTTATGTTAATCTACATTTTCAGTGTCTCTAAAATAGATCTTGCAGCCTATGTTCATTCGCAACTAAGCAACGAAAAGGGAAAAAATAACCCAAATCTTGTAAATTTCATCCACATCCATAAAAGATAGGGATGGTGAGGAAAACTCAATGACATATCTCAGTATAGATGCACTAAGCGTGTGAGCACACGAGAAGACAGACAGAAACATCATAAATGAGAGATTAAAATTAATAGCAAAGATGAAAGCTACCAAATGAAGCCAATTCATTCGGATCCAGTTCCTAAATGAGGATTTAAAAAATGAACTGTGACACGAAAAAAAAGAGGAAGAAAAAGAAAAGTGAAGAAGAAGGACAGGACAGGTTAAAGAGGACGAGGAAGAGGAAAGATCGAAAGTAATAGCCGCAGGAGGAGAAAAAGAAGAGCGACAGTAACATCAAGAAAACAAAGATCAAAACAACAACAAGATAAAGAAGACAATAACAAAGAATAAGAAAGAAGCAGAAAGCAGAGGAGGAGTAAAAGAGGAAGAAGAGATACAAAAAGAAAAAAATGATGAGGCAGAGAAGAAGAATAGACCAGGGGCCTCATTACCGAATCAATGAAGTGGGGGGTACAGATGATCGAATGAAATTCATTTTAAAGCGGCCATGGTTGATGGAAGAAAGGCCAGAGGTAGTCTCAGGGGACTATGTGTTTCTCATCAATCAGCTTTTCGCATTTATCATCCCCTCCACAATTACCCCCCCCCCTCTCTCTCTCTCCATCCCTCTTTTCTATGTATGTATGTTTCTGTCCCAGTTCTTCTATTGTGCTCTTTTAATAGTGTGTATGATTCTATGTCACATCTCTCTCTCTCTCTGACCCTCCCTAGCTCTGTGCTTCTGTCACCTTTCTTTCAAAAACAAATAAAACAAAGTCAACGCCTAGAGGCTGCGAACGGCTGGTGGCGGACCTGCCCACGGCAAGGAGAAAGTAATGACCCAGGGGAGAATATTCCAGCAAACGCAAAATAAACTGAACAGAAAGGTAAAACCATAAGATCATCGAGTCTTCCAGAAAATATGGAAATGATCTGACAGATTTCGAACACACTATAAACAAATGAATAAGTTAACTCCATTGGTACACAGCGCCATACTGTGAGGGGATCATGGGCTCAGATTTTTGGTTTGTTTGTTTGTACGCAGGATGGTAGTTACTGTTTGATGGATCCCTAAACTCTAGATTCGATGCCTCAGTTAAAATATCAGTCTGCAACATAAAAGTACTGCCTTGTTCATTGCTCATCTTCGTGCTCCTAATCATTCTAGAGGTATCACCTTAGTGTTTCATAGGACCTTTTCTGGCTACTCTCCTCCCTATATAAAAAAACACTACCAGAGCATAACGTTTTGTGCTGGCTCAAAGGTCTGTCTGCCAAATGACTGATGACTGGTTCAAGTGGAGCGTATACGAGCAAAACGAATTCTTCTTGAACATATCCACAGAGAATGCCGATTCTCGAATATTCCAGTGGACTCACAAACTGAACAACAGCATGTGAAGACCATACCAATGACCTATGAATATTGCAATAATTGTGAACTAAGCAGAAGACTTAGTACTGACAGTTTCGAATAACTCAAGAAAGGCGAACTAAAAAAAAAAAAAGAAAAAAAGGAACTCTCCAACACTTCAATATATCTATTAACTCTTCAGATACAGATAATTTTGGATATATTAGCAAGCCTGAATGCAACAAAACTGTAAAACCCGTACTATTTGGAACTGGAATTAGACATTCATTAGAAGGGATTCACCCCACTCTGAAAGCTCCATACACTCATCTCACATTTGCCAGCAATTGTCTGGTAGACCTCTTAAGACTGCATAAAACCAAAATATACCATCGAATATCCCATCAAATATTAATAGCAGCAGAACACGGACGTTGTGGTTGTGGTTGAACGAGTAGTATAGCTCTTGATTATTATAGCAAACACAAACTCACCACAGCGTGAGAAAACGACAAACACTCTCAACTATTCTAGCAAAACAAAAGTACATGCGAAATTACATTCAACAGAATGGCAAATTACTTTCATCACTTTCAAATACTCCAGCAATTGTAAATTCAAAAGAACTATAAGACACATTCACAATATTAAAACAAACATTAAGAAAACTGAGCACACACGGTTCCACATTTGCGCAAACGTGCTATAAACAAGATGGTCAGAGCATTCACAACAATCTCCGTGTGTTTGCTACCCACCAAATAATCCAGAGTTTGTACTTATCAAGGCTATTGCAGCCTTGAAAAAGCAGCCGATGCATAGGTCCTCACGTTACGCCATGACAATGGCACACTATCACAAACATGAGAAAAGATTTTGAATATTGACAGGCGTTCATGAGTAGGTGCTGTTCACACACCTTTCCCAAAAGTGCTGATGTTAGGCACTTCACTTTTTTTTTACGTGTAACCTTGACCACGGCGTCATGACTTCTTATTCTATGCATCTGCAGCTCCTCAAAGGTCCACACTTTTCACCTAAGAAACAGCCGGAAAAAAATTCGTATTCCTGTCAACTACAGACACATACATGCATACACGTACGTACGTAGGCACGCACATACATACATACATACATACATACATACATACATACATACATCATGCATGCATACATACATACATACATACATACATGCATGCATGCATACATACATAATACATACATACATACGTACATACATGCATACGTACACACATACATACAAACATACATGTACATACATACATAATACATACATACATACATACATGCATACATACATACATACATACATGCATGCATACATACATACATACATACATACATACATACATACATACATACATACAAACATTCGTACTTACGTATGTACAAACAAACAAACATACACAAACACATTACATACATGTATGCATACATACATACATACAGACAGACAGTCATACATACACACCTTTGTCTGAGCGATATGAAACTATGTTACTTCTAAAAAATATAAAAGGTGAAAAAAGATGTAGTGAGCTATCCAGTAATGGCCCGGAATATTCTGGAGAGCGAACGTAAACTAAAAAAGGAAAGAAAGAAAAGAACATATTACCAAATATCAACGTTCTGAAATATTCCCAGGAAGCATATCCCCCTCCACAGGGATGCCAGAGGTCTTTTCTGTGTGAATAATATCCTCGTCTTCTGGAAATTCCGTGCAAGAATTTTCTTCTTTTTTACCACTCCCTTTGTTTCTTCCTTCCTCTGTTGCTTTCTGTCAATTATTCCTATCATTTTCTGTCTTGCTGATCCATTCACCTGTATCTATCCTATACAGCCTTACATACTCTGGATTGATAAATTGTTATATGTATTGACTGCATGTTTGGCTATGAGGAAATGTGCTGTGCATCATCACTTTTAGGCTATTTATAACATTTTTATATCTGTTTCGAAGTCTTAAGTATTTTTATATGTGCATTCAGGTGTTGTTTTTTAAACATCATTTAACGATGAATTGGACGAAATAGGTAATGCCAGGGGCATACCCTTAAATTATGTGCGCACATGCATTTCTTTTTTTCAACCAGATGTTGTGAACGACTTGAAATGGTTACAGCCGTGATATAGCTCTGTGCAGTCGGCTGGATTTCAAACAATAAGAATAAGGATGCATTAAACACAAGAAATCGTACAAGACATCGTAAAAATTTAATTGATTATTTGAATATACGTAAATTCAGCGAATTGGCCTAGCTATTGTACAGTTTTTCTGGAGCACTTCAATAGTTCAGTGACAGAAAACATAAACAACGCGATAATAGTTTATTAACAATTACCCCTGTGTTCATTGGATATCGCGTGAGTCGTGGAGTAGTGTGGCAGTGATGTTTTGTATTGTCTTGTCTTGTTGTATCTAACACGTGTTCCGATTCTATTTTGGTGTATTTCTGCTTCCTGTTTGCTTGAACACCGGCAGTCATTCTGATTTAGATTTAGAATCCCAAAACAAGTGTGACTGCCCGCGTTCAAGCAAACAGGAACCAGAAAAAGAAGAAGAAAAAAAAGAATAAGAACTCGTAGTTAATACAACAAGACAAGACAAGACCGGCGCGAATTTTCGGCCAACTGGACTTTGTCAAGCGTAAGATCACAAACAAACATTAAGTACAAAAATTAGGAGAAAAAGACTGAAATTTCCCTGCTGCTCCTTCCAGTGTAAGAAAAGGAATTTTTGTACCTGGTGTTTGTTTGTGATTTTACGCTTGACAAAGCCAGTTGGCCGAAAAATTTGCGCCTGTCTTGTCTTGTTGTATTGGATACGCGTTCTTATTCTTTTTTCGTGTTTTTTTTTTTTTTAATTCTTTTTAGATTAAGAATGCTTTCAGTAAACCACAAAAAAAAACCCACCAATCAGGCCACGTTGACAACATTCATCCAGGCGTCCACGCTTGATTTGCCCTGGAGGAAAGTTCCTGCAGAGAGTTAATCACCGGAACGACCAGTCATCTTTTTGGTGTATTCAGGTCAAACTTTTAGGTGAATGTTAACTCCTAAATCTGTTAATATCATTCTAAACTGGCGCACTCTGGGGAACTTTCCACCAAATTTGTCCTTAATCTTGACAAGAACGTCCACCCACCCCAAACATGTGGCTATGTGTGTTTAGATGCTTAAACCCGATGTGAGATTCTAAAAAAAATCTTTCAACTGTTTTCAGAAAATAAAAGACGGAGCAACAGAAAAGCTAAACAATTGTAACACTTTTCTTTTTCTCGTGTATCATGGCAAAATACAGCTTTTAACATAAACACCCTCCATTTAAAATCAGACAAAAAACTAAAGAACAAAGAACAAAAAGGGGAAACAAGAAAGAAATAAACACACAGTAACAACAGCAACAGAAAAAAAACAACCAAAATAAATCAAACAGCCAAAAAATGAATAACAAAATCCAAGCAAACAAAAGAAACATGTGCAGATAAATACATACTCTCACTCTCTCCGTCAGTTCAAATCGGCTACCATTTAAAAAAAAGCTGAGGAGAGTAAGAAGAAAGAAAGGAAATAAGATAGATGGAAGGTGGCAATAAAAAGAAAGAAAGAAAAAAGTAAAAAGAAACAAAACTAAAATTCGGTGCGCTTGGAATGGTTCAGACTAATCCGTCTAAGTCGTATTGCCCTGAGAAAAAGACATTAATGGAGAAGGAGGAAGAGAAAAGAAAGAGAAGAAGAAGAGAATAGGAAGAAGAAGAAAAAGAAAAAGAAGAAGAAGAAGAGGAAGAGGAAGAAGAAGAGGAACGAAGAAAAAAGGAGGAAGAAAAAAAAGGGAAAAAAACACAGGACTAAAAGAAAAAGCAAAAACAAAAAGGAAGAAGATAAGAAGAGTGGAAAAAAACCGAAGAAAAATAATAAGAAAAGAAGAACTGCAAAGAAAAAAGAAGACTGGTCATTAACTCAATTCATTCCTTGCTACAGCTTAACTAAACAAGAACATAGATTTAGCTAGAAATAGTGGACATGAACGAAGATGACGATAGTGGTGGTGGTGGTGATGTTGGTGATGGTGGTAGCGGCCATGATACTGAGAATAAGAACATGGAGGAGGCGGAGGACCAGAAGGACAGTAAGGGAAGCAACAACAGCAGCAGAATCAATAGCCCCGAGATCAAATAAGATGTATCGGCAGCAGCAATCTCAGCAGAAATAGTAATAGCAGAATAGTAGCAGTAATAAAAGCAGCAGCAGCAGTAGACGTAGTAATAGCAGTAGTAGTAGCAGTCGCAGAAGAAGAAGAAATGATAGTTGTAGTAGTAATAATAATAGTAATATTGTAGTAGTAGCTGTAGTAGTAGTAGTAGTAGTTGTAGCAGTAGTAGTAGTAGATGTAACGGAAACAGCAGCAGTATTAATCATAGTAGATGAAGTAGCTGTGTTAGTATCAGAAGAAGAGGAAATGCAAAGAGAAGAAGGAGAAAACAACGAAGGAGGAAGAGAGGACGAGAAGCAGACATAAAAAAGGAAAACGACAAAAACATAGTAATGATCATCAACAAAAACATACAAAATACGCAACAGAAATAAAGACAGACACAAACAGTGGTTAAAACATAATAATAACAGTGCAAAATGTCAAAACAGCAAATGTCAAAAAAAAAAGAAAAGAAAGAACATACAGCAAAACCCAACTCCCACCACACAGATACTCTCTTGTTCCTGATTTTCCATCCCAAACTGATTTATCATTTTATATCTTCTCAAGGGTAAAGATGCACGTTCTTTCCAAATAGTCTCCCTAGACACACACACCACACACACACACACACACACACACACACACACACACACACACACACACACACACACACACACATACACACACATACATATACACACACACACACCTCTCTCTCTCTCTCTTCCTCTTTCTCCTCACGTCTTTCTCAATATCACAAACAGTCCTGACAGTTATTGAAAGGATTGGTAGAGAGAGATAGAGGATAACACACACACACACACACACACACACACACACACACACACACACACACACACACACACACACATACACACACACACACACTCTCTCTCTTCCTCTTTCTCCTCACGTCTTTCTCAATATCACAAACAGCCCTGACAGTTATTGAAAGGATTGGTAGAGAGAGATAGAGGATAACACACACACACACACACACACACACACACACACACACACACACACACACACACACACAACACACACACACTCTCTCTCTCTTCCTTCTTTCTCCTCACGTCTTTCTCAATATCACAAACAGCTCTGACAGTTACTGAAAGGATTGGTAAAGACAGATAGAGGATAACACACACACACACACACACACACACACACACACACACACACACACACACACACACACACACACACACACTGTTGTTTTTGTCATTTTTGTGAGCTTTTTTCCCTTGGACTTATCGACATTTCAAGTGGATATGATTGTAATTCATTTTTATTGTTGTTGTACTTTATACCACTGTGTTATTGCAGTTCGTCTGTTTTTATCAAAGCAACAGAGATTGACATGTATTCGTTCAACTTGTGTCTGCATATGTCTCTACGCTTATGTGAAGCTCTCAGGGCTCTCGTGAGATAAGAATTATTGTTGTTGTTGTTGTTGTTTGTTGTGATATCAACATTACCAATATTACACACAACAACAACAACAAAATCTAGCTCAAAATCTGATCTAATCTGAAGTGTTATCACAGCTTGACCATGTTTGGGTGAGTGCATAGGGCCCTTCTTTCTTCTCATTCCCCTTAAAAATATGTGTCTCACAGGTTTCTGTTTCGTTCACAAATTAGACAATTAGATCAATCTGACACTCTCTTCTTTTGTTTACTGAACTGTCTGTTTTTCTGTTTGTCTTTATTCTTAGCTTTGCAAAGCAGACAACCTTGCCTTCCCTCTGTTGCCGCCTGCAGTTTGTTTTCTTGTTTGGGTTGGAAATAGCGGTTGCATGACATCGTACTTGCTTACTTGCTAGTATAGATGAGTTTGAAAACACACGCAGATAGAGCCATAACTCAGAAAACTCTGTAAACAATCCTGGCACGCATATAACTCAAGAGAAGCAAAGACCGCCGGTGAAAGAATGTCTACTGAGATTTGCTAACATCTCACTGGGTCCCTGGGGTGGTTCAAAATAATGTTTTTCTCATTTTCAATTTCCTGTACTTGTTTTTTTCTGTTTGTTGTCTTTGTCTTTTCCATATCTTTCCTTGCGTCCTTTTTATATTTTTTCCCATGTTTTCTATGGTGTTCAAGTGTCCACATTCTTCTGTATTATTCCGTTTCTGACAGCTGTGGTTTTGTTGATGCTGGAAATTGCTCTCCTTTGGTTAGGTTTTCTTTTGTTTCTTTGGCTGTTTCCCTTTATAAACATGCGTGGTTTTATGCCCTATTTCAAGCCAAATAAAGACAGAATGAACTGACATGCAAAAGATGAAAAGCAAACAAAATCCAGACTAAGCATGCAAAGATGTAACTATATATTTGCCGGGCAACAACACTTTTAAAATCTTACCTAAAATGGAGTGCTTACTAAGATATGTAAGTATACATTAAAACGAGTATTGTTGTGTAGCTTCAAACCCTTCCCTCCAAAAATAACAATGACAACAACAACAACAAACAAACATAAAATATACCTAGAGTATTTATGATTGTTTTAAACGAGATGAAGTAATGTGACAAGAAACTTAAGATAAATCATTTAATTTTGAAACAAAACTATCATGATTACAGAGTATAGTATTCACTCAGGAGCGACCTGAAGTCCATGAACGGAATCTGCAAGTGTTTGTGAAAAGAAGGAGAAGAAGAAGAAGAAGAGGAGGAAGAAGAAGAAAGAAAAGAAAGAAGAGAAGAGAAGAAGAAGAAGAAGAAGAAGATTGCGAAGAAGAAGAAGAATTGCGAAGAAGAAGAAGAAGAAGAAGAGAAGAAGGAAGAGAAGAGGAAGAGAAGAAGAAGAAGAAGAAGAAGAAGAGAAGAAGAAGAAGAAGGAAGAGAAGAAGAAGAAGAAGGAGGAGGAGAAGGAGAAGAAAGAAGAAAGAAGAAGAAGAGAAGAAAGAAGAAGAAAAGAAGAAGAAGAAAGAGAAGAAGAAAGAAGAAGAAGAGAGAAGAAAAGAAGAGAAGAAGAAAGAAAAGAAAAGAGAAGAGAAGAAAAGACGAAGACGAAGAAGAGAAAAGACGAAGAAGAAGGAAGAAGGAGAAAGAAGAAAAAGAACTAAGAATACGGCAGCATGGGCTCATTACGGTATCGATGAAGTATGGGGCAGATGACAGAATGAAATTAAGTTTAAAGCAGCAAAAGGTTGATGGACGGTAGGCCAGCACTAATCCCACAGGACTATTTGTTTCTCATCCATCAGCTTCTTCACATCGATTACCCCTCCCCTACAGTCCTTCTCTTATTGTCTCTCTGCTTCTATCTCTATTTTTTTCTTTAGATTCCTCTCCTTCCCTGTTTGTCCGTCATTCTCTGTCTCTATCTCTATTTTTCTTTTTCTCTCTCGTTTTTCTGTCTGTCTCTGTCTCTGAATATCTTCCCTTGCTTCTCTCTCTCTCTCTCTGTGTTTCTTTTAACTCTTCAACCCCTCCCTCCCTCTCTCTCGTTGTTGTGTGTGTGTGTGTTGTGTGTGTGTGTGCGCGCGCGTGTGTGTGTATGTGTGTGTGTGTGTATGTGTGTGTGTGTGTGCGCGCGCGCGCGCGCGCTTGTGTGTGTGTTTGCATATAAAATCGTTGGATATCTGCCATCTTTGCTTTCAAAAGCAAATAAAACAAAGTCGAAGCGTAAGGGGTTGCTAATGGTTGGCAGCGAAACTGCCCACGACAAGAAGAAAATAATGACCCACGGAAGAATATTCCAGCCACCCAAAGCAAACTCGACACAATGGTAGAACCATAAGATCATTCCACGACATTTACCGGTCGTTAAGTTAATTCAACGGAATGCTGATGTTCGAATATTTCGGTAAACGTAAGTGATCAAGAGAACATTAGGACGGCCGTACCATAAATATATGAATATGAATTAATGTTGCACGAATCGTGAATGAAATAAAACATTAAGACAGTTATAAAACACAGAAAACATCGGCTACACAAAATAGTAAGACCATAACACCACTTTATGACGGTTCTATGTTAAAATAATATTAACGGTAACCGCTTTCCGTTTAGACATTAAGTGCCATCCACCGTTGTGGTAGATACTGACGGTGGAATATTTACAGTAAAGGTACACACACACACACACACACACACACACACACACACAAGCGCACACACACACACACTACACACACACACACACACACACACACAAACAAACAAACAAACACACACACACAGAACGCACGCGAGTCAATAAGACCACACTGAAAATACTCCTCTTCTATAGTGTTCCTAAAACTCTGGAAACCCGGAAGGAACTCCCTTCAAACAGTATCTCAACAGAATAAGAAGCTCAGAATTCTAACAACCTCTGTCTGTCTGTCTGCCTGTCTGTCCGTCGGTCAGTCGGTTCTGCCTGCCTGCCTGCCTGCCTGCCTGCCTGCTCCTTTCTATCTATTTTTTTTGTAAACGAAAACCGCAAGTCAGATGGAATGATGCAGCAGTGGTGTGTGCGGAATATTTTCAGTGAATGTGAACACACTGATGGTATTCTCTTTTGTCATGTTTCTACATTTCATAACCCTTGAGGAAACATCCAGCTAACAAAACAATTCAGGACAACAGAGAGAGTGGCAATACCAATGATGTATATGTATACGTATATACCTATGTACGTACATATGTAAGTACGTCCGTATAAAGTGTACACAGATGTCGTTGGCATTGTCAGATTCGCCATTCTTTTGAAGGATTCTGTTTGCTGGGAATTACGTATACACACGTGTGTGTGTGTGTGTGTGTGTGTGTGTGTGTGTGTGTGTGTGTGTGTGTGTGTGTGTGTGTGGTGTGTGTGTGTGTGTGTGGTGCGCCTTGTGCGCGCGATGTCCTCTCTCTCTCTCTCTGACTTCCCTCCATTCCTGTCTGTCTGTGTGTCTATCAACAAGTTACTACAATTATAAAGGGTTGCACTCTAGCCAAATTTTAAGCAATTGTTAACTCATCAGGATCATAATACCTTGAAAAATAATGTCCAATCCACTCCGAATATTTGAACGATTTTTGAAATGCACTGGGGAAAAAACGAAAACAGAAAAAGAGAACAGCAAAATTATGTACACATCTTCCACACATTTTAATTTATTTTTTTACTATATTTCGGTAATAACATGAGTTTCGATGGTCTACATAAATACATAACAGACCGACAAAACAACGACCAACCAACCAACCATCAAATCATTCATTTGGTTCCGTACGATACCTAACTCAAAAACGAACGAATAGAATAAAAAGACCGAGAAGAAAGAAAGAAAAAAAAACCCAACCCCATCAGATCATCCATTTGATTTCATTCCACCCCTATCTGAAAAAAGAATGAATAGAATAAAAAGATGGAGAACAGACAGAGAGAGAAAGAAACAAAGAAAGCCATTTTAACAATCTATGTGTATACAAAAGTTATTACGGAAAATTCAGATGTATTGCTCAAAGTCACTATGACAGCAAAGAAGCATCAGAAATATGATAACCTGACATGAAGCAAGAGCAATGTCAAACTTTCACAATAATCAAACAGAACTAATATTATGATTTCCAAGAAAATGCTGTTCACACAACTCTGTCAAAAAAGGATCAATGTAGGCACTTTTTGTCCTATTCATGTAACCTTGCTTTCGCTGGTGGTGGTGGTGGTGGTGGTGGTTATGATGATGATGATGATGATGATGATGACGACGACGATGATGGTGATGATGATGACGACGACGATGATGATGAGCATGCTACTGCTGCTGATGAGCATGCTGATGATTATGATGCTGATAAAAAGGACAACGACGAGAATGACGAGAAGTACAATGAAAAGATGGACGACAGCCTGTAAAGGAGCATTATGAGACAGATCAATTATTGTACCAGCCGTGTTACTGGTAGCGGCAACAGCAGTAGAAGCAGCCAGATGGGGACCCCTATACTGAACAAGAAGGTACTCGCTCGTGCCTCTATAACCTGTTGCAACAACAGCGACTCCACTGCCTCCATCAAGTCCACCACATGGCAAAGACCTCTACGATGAACTGACTGATGACTCCACTTTCGCTTCAAGGCCGTGTGCAAGCGAGACACAAAGTCCAAAGGCTTCAATATTAAACCAGTGGGAGTAGTGCAGCAAAGACCATGCTCATTGGAGACAATACGTGGAAAATTGAAGTGAGGAGGAGTGAGGCTGAAAGACACCAGGCAGCAGCCAGGAAGACGGTTCAATGCACGATTACGAGCAGTTACTTCTAGCCAACCCCAAAGTGGAAATCCATGATTCTTGAGATCAATGGATGTGATTTGACATTTGATGGTAGAAGTAAGTAGCAGTGATGGTTATGGTGGTACAATACTCACAGGAACAATAACAATAGCAGTAGAAGTAATCACAGTAGTAGTAGTAGAACTAAGAGAAAAGCATGAGTACGAAGAAGAAGAAGACGAATGAGGAGGACAATGACAAAGACAGCAAGATGAGGGAAGAAGTGAGAAAGAACGAAAACGGCAAGGACACAATGGATGAAGAGAAGAACGAAAACGAGGAAGAGACCAGCAACGAAGCTGATAGCAAAAGTTAAGATATGAATGAGAAGTAAAGCCAAAGACAGAAAGATTACAAGCAGAAGAAGAAGAACGAGCGCTACAGCAACAACATTAACAACAACTAATAAAATATAGTAGTAGAAGTAATCGAAGTAGTGGAACGACTGGTAGCGCTAGTTGTGGTAGAAGAGGAGAAGAAGATGGAGAACATAGAAAAGGAGAAGAAAGATATAGTAGTAGAAGAAAAATAAAGAGGAGAAGGAGAAGAAACAGAAGAAAAAAAAGAAGAAGAAGAAGAAGAAGAAGAAAAAGAAGAAGAAGAAGAGGGAGAAGAAGAACAACAACAACAAAAGCAACACAATAACACAAACATTTCAACAACAACCATAAAAACTGCAACAACAAAGCTGTCAAAACAACAAAAACATAAAGCAAAAACGAATCTACACTGTGTGCATAGTCCTTCCTTGCTGATTTTCCACACCACACCCATTTATCATCTCAGCGTCTTCTCAAGGGTAAGGCTTGCACGTCCTTCAAAACGGTAACGAGATTCCTGCCCACTCAAGTTTTCCCCAGACACATACATTCACACAAAGGCTACATCTTCTCTCTCTCTCTCTCTCTCTCTCTCTCTCTCTCTCTCTTCTCTCTCTCTCTATCTGTCTGTTTCTCTCTCTCTCTCTCTTTCTCTGCTATAAACACCGCTGACAGTTCTGAGGACGTATGGGCATATAAAGACGGATGGAAGGAGTGGCAGAGGTGCTTTCTGCTCACATTTTTCTAACTTTACAGAAAGAGGATGGACGAAAATGTCTGACCAGTGAGTGCGCGCACGTGTGCGGTGCCGGCTTGTGTGTGTGCACGGCGTGCGCGGTGCGTGTGTGTGTGTGTGTGTGTGTGTTGTGCTGTGCGTGGTGCGTGTGTGGTGTGTGTGTGTGTGTGTGTGTGTGTGTGTATGTGTGTGTGATTGTATGTGTACTTGCGTGCCTAGTGCATGACTGCGCGCGCAAGTAGGTGCGTGCACTGTCAAAAATATGTAAGCAAAATGTTCATCGACACCGACCTTAGGGATCTTTTCTGAACTTGTCTGACTGGTCAGGATGGTCTGGATGAACGAACACATGGAAATGGCATACACTGTTCATCCATCTGATCAGACCAGATCTAAGTCTGGACTCCCCCCTATGGGGATGCTGGGGGCTCTTTCAGTATGAATAGTATCCCCACCTTCTGGAAAATTCCGTGCTAGAAATTTCCTGTTTCTGTCACTCTGTTTGTTTCTGCCTTGTTCCTTTGCTGTCATTTCTTTCTATCATTTTCTGCCTTGCTAGTCCTTTGACCTGTATGTATTCGAAGAAGTTCAAATCCGCATTGTCTCTAATTTTGTTTATATATGTACACACACACACACACACACACACACACACACACACACACACACAACACACACAACACCACAACATAGATATATATATAATATATATATATATAACACATATATATATATATGTATATATATATATATATATATACATACATATGTATATATTAATTGTGTGTGTGTGTGTGTGTGTGTTGTGTGTGTGTGTGTGTGTGTGTGTGTGTGTGTGTGTGTGTGTGTGTGTGTGTGTGTGTGTGTGTGTGTGTGTGCGCGCGCGCGCGCGCGCGTGTGTGTGTGTGAAGGGAAATTACTGGCACGTCTTAAATATCTCCACACACATCTACACGTCCCTCATGTGAAAAGCTTAATATAAAAAGTTTGAACAAAAAATGGACAGATGAGTTAGAAAACAAACGCTGATACGTAGAGAGAAAGACTGTAAACAATCCTTGGCATGCACAGAACTCAGAGAGGAAAAGGCCACGAGAAAAAGAATGAGTTCTGAGATTTGCTAACATCTGGGCAGACCCTGAGGGCAGACTGAGCAATCAAACTAATGTTTTCTCCGTTTCAATTTCCGGTATATTTTTCTCTTTTGCCATTTGTTGTTGTCTTCTTCTTTTTCATACGTCTGTTGCTTTCTTTTTCTTTTCCAAGCTTTTCTGTTGTCTCTCGTTTTTTTTTTTTCTTTCAATTTTTGTATGTTGTACAAGTATCTGCATTTTATTTCCATTTTATTGTTTTCATGGTCGTGAATTTTTGTATGCCGGCATTTACTCACATTCAGGCTGTTACTGCCTGTTTGTTGTTGTTGCTGTGGTATTTGATTTTGTTTTTGTTTAAATTGGAAGTGTTACAATTATGAATATGTACACAAATTTGGAAATGTAATCAATAAGACGTAACTTCGGCTGTAAACTCTAAGAATGCGCCAAATGAGCAAGGAGGGCAGTTTTATTTGTGCTCAGTATAAAATCTAATCACAGTTCATTGAGTATATAAAAAGCTGTCTGATTATCAGGTTCAGCCAAGAGTGCAATATGGTGCTGGAACCTGGGCACTACATAAGGGCACAGAAATTGAAAAAAAGTAACTATGTTTGCGATTAAACGTTTTTGAACATTGAAGGCTGACAGTCGAAAGCAAGTGATATATGTATGAAGATCTTGGAAGATACCAAATCTATTTTAATTTGTACAGGAAATGTTCACTGTTGGCTAGAATTAACCAGCAAGCATAAGAACAGGCTGCTCTTTTGAACTTTTCAAATGATGTCTAATCTAGACAAGAATGAAAAAATACTTTAGACAGTAAATTATTGATCGGGGATGACAGGACTGACAGGCATCGCCTACAAAGCAGTGACAGATTTAAACAGCGCTTTAACTCAGTTCAGATTTGGTGCTTCTACAATTGCTTGCATTCGTTTTACGTATTGCATTAAAAGATAAAACGACTTCCTGTATCGATTGTATACTAAGGATACTAAAGATCAACTGAATGTTCACTCAGTTGTTTTGTATTTTACAATCTCAGAATAAAAAAATAACCGTCAAAACACCATCATGGTCCATGTACTGTCAGATTTACTTGTACGAAAAAGTAATGAAACCATTCTGTTTGAGCATTATGTTTATGAAGCCTTTACATGTTGCGTACCGTCACGTCACAGCTCTTAGAATTACATAAACGATATCGACTTTTCTTTTTCTGTAATAAACTATGTATCCTGTTTAAATGCATGCTGACTTGCACTTACAATAGGAGGCCTTGGCCTTTGTTGAATAAATCAATTCGTTTTCATATTCTCTATTTCTGTTTGTGCCTCTATATAGGTAGATTTCAATCGATCTCTGACATTAAAAAGACTTTAGTAGAGGGAGAAGAAAGAAAAAAAAAGAGGGGGAGAGAGAGAAAAGAGAGAGAGAGAGGAGAGAGAGAGAGAGAGAGAGAGAGAGAGAGGAGAGAGAGAGAGAGAGAGAGAGAGAAGAGAGAGGAGAGAGAGAGAGGAGAGATGAAGAGAGACAAAAGACACAAAAAATCTCAAGAAATAAAATTAAGATTTAGTTGAATACGTCAGTCTGTTTGGAATGGTTCAGGTAAACCTGTCTAATCCTGTTCCGCCTTGAGCAAAGTATGGACCTGAAATGGAATGAAAAAAGAAGAAGAAAAAAAAAGAAGACGAAGACGGAGAAGAAGAAGAAAAAGAAAACCAATCATTCATTTAAGATACATTATACACAGCAAGTAGCATCAGAAGAAGAAAAATACGAAAGGAAAAAATCCTTGTCAGGCACAGCAAGTAGTGAAGAAGTGTACTGATGACATGATGTTGTTATAGTATTGTGGAGGTGTTGGTGATAGTGATGATGGTGGACTGGTGTGCTGTGGTGGCGATGATGAAGATAGTATGGTGACAATGAGGAGGAGGAGGTGAATTAAGAAGACGAAGGCTGGACAGAACAGCAGCAGTGAAGACAAATAGGGGGGGGGGGGGGGAGGGAGTAAGAGCGGATGATAAGAACGAAAAACGCTTAATGAGGAAGACAAAGCGGAGGAAGAGAAGAAGAGGAAGAAGACCGCAAAAGTAGTCACTACCATCACAAAAATAACAATGATAACGAACAATAAAAACATTATCATAGTCATCCTCATTAACAACAACGACTTAATAATAACGAAGCATACTTCGAAAAAAAAGTCAGAAGAACATCATCACCATCATTATCATCATAAACCATGATTATTGTTATCATCATTATTGTCCAGAACAACAATAATTGCAATAACAACAGTATAAACCCAACGACTCAACAACAACAGGCAAATGTTAAAGCAACCAAAACAAAAAAGAACAACAACAATAACTACAACAAACAAGAATGATGCAATGTTAAAGCAAATAAACAAAAAGGAACAACGACAATAACAACAGCAAACAACAATGACGCAAATGTCAACGCGACAAGGTCATGAAGCAAAACTGTACTCCCACTGCGTGTACACGCAATCTTGTTCCTGATTTTCCACTCTAAATGGATACACCTCGATGTCTTCTCAAACTGAACACGTGAACATGCACGTCCTTCAAAATGGCAAGAAGATGCCTGCCCACACACATTCTTCGCGCGCGCGCCCGCACACACACACACACACACACACACACACACACACACACACACACACACTCTCTCTCTCTCTCTTTGTCTCTCGATCTATCTATCTGTCTGTCTGTCTGTCTATCTATCTCTTTCTTTCTTTCTCTTTTCTCCCTTCCTCTCCCTTCTATGTATTTCTCATCCCTCTCTTTCTCTGTAGCTCTCTCTCTGTGCAGTTCTTAAGCTCTCTGTCTCTTGTCTATCTGTCTCTCTCTCTAATATTATGTTTGTCTGATTTGTTTAAGTTCTAACTCTTTTCCGGTATCCTATTTTCTGTGGTTTTAAGATAAATAGATTGGCGTCGGCAGATATGTAAACCATCAATGTGCTAGCATTTATACGATTGGAAATAACAAAAATAAAGTTGAATCTCTCTCTGTCTCTGTCTGTCTGTCTGTCTGTCTGTCTCTGGGTCTCCCAAGAGCGAAGATTGCATGACCTTTAAAATAGCAACGGAATGCCTGCCCCACAATTGCTACACATTCACAGGCGCTTGCATCACCTTCCCCTACAAGTTTTCTCTCCCCATACCCCCCCGTTTCTCTCTCTCCTTCTCTCGGTCTACACAATTATTTCCTCTTCTTCTTCTTCTTCCTCTTCTTCCTTTTCTTCTTCTTCTTCTTATTTTCCTCTCCTCCTCCTCTCTCTCTCTCTCTCTCTCTCTCCTCTTTCTCTCTCTCTCTTTTCTATCTCTCCGTCACGTCGAACTCAATATTATAAAAAGCTGTAACAGTTAAGAGGAAGAGCCGGTCAGGGATAGGGACCGAGAGAGAGAGAGAGAGAGAGAGAGAGAGAGAGAGAGAGAGAGAGAGAGAGAAGAGAGAGAGAGAAGAGAGACAGAGAGCAGAGAACAGAGAGAGAGAGAGAGACGAAGAGAGAGAGAGAGAGCGAGAGACAGAGAGAGAGAGAGAGAAGAGAGAGAGAGAGGAGAGGGAGAGAGAGAGAGAGAGTAGGGATATGAAAGTGTATGAAAGAGAAAGAGGGAGGGAGAGATAAACGGGAGACACGCACAGAAAGAGAGAGAAGAGAGAGGGAGAGAGAGAGAGAGACAGAGAGAGAGAGAGAGCCATACAGACAGACAGAGAGAGAACAAGGAGTGGACACACAGACAAGCAGACCACACAGAGATTTGTATGTGTATTGTCCAAAAGATCAAAGAATGGAAGACACCCTTACAGTGGTAGTGAGGGAAAAAATATTGACCAGCAAAACAAATAACAACGCTCACCCGATCTGAGGATCCAGAACGAACTGAAAGCCTGCTTGGTTTCTACTCCGCCTACATCAGATATTGCTGGAATTTTTCTCCATAACGCCAACACTGGTTTTGTTTTTGTTTGCTTGTTTGTTTGTTTGTTTTTGGACAGATTTTAAGAAATCTGGCTTGCAAGACAGAATGATCTACGTCTTGCGTCACTCTGTGTGTATGTGGAGAGAGAGAGAGAGAGGAGAGAGAGAGAGAGAGAGGAGAGTGTGTGTGTGTGTGTGTGTGTGTGTGTGCGCGCGCGGCGCTCGTGCGTGCGTATGTGTGTGTTTCTGCGTGCCTGTCTGTCTGTCTATCTGTCTGTCTGTCTGTCTGTCTTCTGTCTCTCTCTCATACACCACACACGCACGCCTACACATACGCACGCACTAATACATGCACGCGCAAATCGTAAAAAAACAGGACATTGTCAGAGTTGTGTGTTTTGCTTTGGGAGAAAGGACAAGGGTTAGCTGACGCAGAACACTGTATTTAATAAATATTTTTAACCCGGCTCAGAAAGATGGCTTTTGAAAACAAACCCAGATGTAGCCATAACTCCATTGACAGTTACATGCTCGTAACTCAAGAGAGCAAAAGACGCCAGCAAATGATAAAAAGAAAACAGTCGCTCGAGACTTGTTAACGATTTGCCCATACCCTGAGGACATATATAAAAAAAATGTTTTCTCCGTTTCAGTTTATTTCATTTTTCAATTTTGTTGTCTGCTGCCTTTGTTTTGTTGCGCGTGCGGGGCGTGCGGTGTGTGTGTGTGTGTGTGTGTGTGTGTGTGTGTGTGTGTGTGTGTGTGTGTGTGTGTGTGTGTGTGTGTGTGTGTGTGTGTGTGTGTCCGTTTGTTGGTTTTATTGTCTTTGCATGTTTCTTCTTTTCTGTCTTTCACTTTTCAGGTTCCATGCGCTGGATCAGCGTCCATCTTCTGTATTACTGTATTCTGTTCGTTTTTTATGCAGACATTAGCTCTCCTTCTGACTGAATTTGTTTGGCTGGATGGGAATCACACATTTCTAAGGCTTATGTGCTTGGTTTCGCTTCGCTCTCACCCAAGCCAACAAACACAGAAATAAGTTAATATGCGAAATAGAACAAAAAGGGAGTGAAACTGACATGTAAAATCTTTACATAAGTCGTGCGTGATACAATACGTATTTATAGTACAGCTCTTGGCAAAGGTGTCTAAGTGCATTATTTAAATGAATATTCTTTGTTTGAAAAATCAAGCAATGCAGAACCCGCTTCTTGGGCTTAACTCTTTGTTAAAACTAAACTAGTGGCTTCATTATCAAAATGGATTAACTATCAAAGGTTTGTTAAAACGAGATTAATCGCATTCTGACAGATTCAAATGCATTTCATCCAAATCTACACGAAATTATATGGCAGACACATTAAGCCTACGCAGAACGCCATGCTCTGGCAAGGTTTGACACGGGGAAAGAGGTAAGGACGGAATCTATGAAATACTGACAAAAACAACATGAAAATGATTAGAATATTGATACGGGCAACGAACATGCCAGTTCTATGCTGCATGGTGGGATGGAGCCCGGGACATCAGACTTGCTGTCCACGGTTCTATCAACACAGCCAGTCAGCCTGCAGTGAAAATCTGACTTTGAAACTTTTGAAACTCAAAGGTGAATGTTTCCCGATTTTGATCTCTCATATCGAGTTTTGGCCCAAAAAGACTTTTGAAACTCGGAAGTGAACGTTTCCCCGAATTCGGTCTCTCACAAGTAGACTTTTTGGCCGAACAAATGGGAACCTGTCTCCCACAGTCTTTAAAACAAAGCAAATGTCTGCTTATTTTCCCACCTAAAAACATATTTCTTTCAGGACCTTATACAGAACTACAAGGATTAACGCTTACAATTTTGTAAGAAAGGTCGGGCCATGTTCAAATTGATTTCTCTCTCTCTCTCTCTCTCTCTCTCTCTCTTCTATCTATCTATCTATCTATCTATCTCTCCCCTTCCCTCCCTCCCTCTCTCAGTGCGTGTATGGAAGACATGATATTTATCAAATCATTTTTGTCTGTGTTTTGTCAGCTGTGATTCTTGATGAACTATGTTTACGTTGCATCACTGTAAGCATCTGGTCCCTTCGGTTTTCTTCATTCTGTAAAGTGCACATGTACTGCATCATCATTATCATTACATGCGTAAAACTAAGTGAAATACCGTCAGCTTCATAGTGTCTCAGGTGGTGAATGAACCAGCCCAAAGTTACTACAGGACGGAAATGGCTTCTGCTGTGTGACGTTTGTATGGCCAGTAGCTGCTAGGGTGACTTTGTCAAAGCTATTTCCGGCAGACAAGATTGACCGAAATGAACCTGCGGTAATATCCTCGACGCAGGTTCCAGATCCTTCATCCGACAAAGGATTCTCATTCTGTGGAGCGATCGTCTCTAATGTATGTGATATGATTGTTATGCTTGTCTTCATGGAACGAAATAATGGAGTTTGCGTTTGTTTGTCAACATGTTTGTATATGTACATAAGTACAAAATAATAAAACGTTAAAAAAAATTCTCATTCAGCAGTCACATAACTTGAACGACAAATAACTTATACACAGATGAAAAGACATTGTTGACATATGAATAAGAGCATAATGTAAGCTTCAGTTTTATTGATCCTGTATATTTTCATGTTACTGATGAGTGATTTATCTGAACGTAAGAAATTTGTATCAAATATCTCCTTAAATCAGTTAATCAGTTTAGGTTATAACATTTAGCCAAACATATTTTACTTCAGGAAATTTAAGATAACATCACCACTGAAACAATCTCTCAGATGTGGAAATTTCCAGCTATTACACAGACCAGTTTGTTCTTCTGATAAGAACCGTGGACTCAAGTTTTCTCGTCCCCAGTTCAATCCCATCCCTTAACATGCCGATATTAAGGCTCCAACCGCTCTGATGCTATGAGTGTTTCATACCCTCGTTCCCCTCCCCATTTCGAGACCTTACCAGCGTACAGGATTCTATGCTTGATTAAAGAGCGTGACAGAAAATATCTAGCAGATTTGGGTGGGCTATATATAGAACTAACCGAGTGTTGACAGGTGCTTAGATTTTGATGTTCATTTTAAAACTTCCAATCATATATATATTCTGTATGCTATATGGAATTCATATGTCAAATTTGTCTTTTCATCTGTGTGTAAGTTTTTGTCATTTTTTGTTTCCACATTGTGTGTTTGATGTCCGTTTGTTGTGAAGCGAAAGACGAATTAAAAAAACGTTTATTTAAAGAAAAAAAAAACTGAGTGTGATGAATCCCTTGAAGAAAAACTCTCCAGAATTCAAACGTTAGATAGATTCCAGTGCTTACACACATCCAACATCCGGTGCAAGCAAACATCATATAATTGTTGGATCAGGGAAACATGTCGGCAGCATTGTCAAAGTACTTTCCCATGTCACTTACTTTAGAGATCAAACAGAAAGAAGTAAAAGGAATTAAGTCTGGTGATTTCATAAGGTTTCTTTAGCAAAATCCGATAAATTTCCACAAGTGTGCAGATGCATGCATGACTCGCTTCCACTGTATAAAGGCAAGGGAATCTTCTGCGACTGTCACTTTCCTTTCAACAGAATACCCCGAGAGCATGTTATCGTTTGGGCCTTTACAACCATTCTGATTAATTCCATGAAAAAAAATCTTCAAACCTGAAATCACTTTATTACTTAACGATAACAGCATTAGGTCCCACTGGATCTGCCTTACTGCTGGTCTAGAAACAGAAGAAGAGGAGAGACAGACAGAAACTGACAGACACACAGATAAAAATAGAGAGAATCAGACACAAAGCCACACAAGCAGACAGACCACAAAAAAACAAAACAAAAAACAAACAGTCAGGCTGAATAACAAAATTTCGATTAACTCTGCCTTCGAATTAAAGGTGCTAAATCTGGACCAGACAAGCGTAAGACTGAAACTCCATTAACGTCATCGTATAATGAAATAAAATGTTTTTGTTATAATCTCGTTCTGTCGTTCATTTGTCTAATTCGTAACTTTTCACATTCATATAAAACAAGTGACTTGTTCAGATCGGTAACAGAGAGAGAGAGAGAGAGAGAGAGAGAGAGAGAGAGAGAGAGAGAGAGAGAGAGAGTATGTGTGTGTGTGTGTGTATTGTGTGTGTGTGTAAGTATTGTGTGTGTGTGTGTGTGTGTGTGTGTGTGTGGTGTGTGTGTGTGTGTGTGTGTGTGTGTGTGTGTGTGTGTGTGTGTGTAAGCTGCACATGTCCTCCACTGGCCCTATATTTTCACATGCCCTTTTCGCACAAGTTCATGCTCTGCTTTTCTTTTATCCAAACGATACGTTGTATAGTTAATGACTGTCTGTGGAATGGACGATCTCACTGCCTCGTTATTTCTGTCACAAAATAAAAATGTACTCTGCACTTGATAGGAACGGATGTCTGGGAATGATTGAAAAGTCATTCAGATGTAAACAAAGACGATGTGTTTAAAAAACTGTAAAGCCATATCGATATAGTCTCTTTTTTTCAGATAACAAACTGAAACTCCAAAAACAGTCGTATTGAAGAGCACAAGTAATGACAATAACAAAAAACAAAAACAAAATTAAAATGAAATTCCTTACTGGTAAACTTCATGAACATTTTGCCAGAATTTTGACCTTGAAAACAGATAAAGGCATTGTTCCCTTTTGGGATGAAAATGTAAACAAATGACTTAAAGAAACGTCATCTGTTTAAGTCTTTAGCAGAAAGAAACAAACTGAAATTCATGTTTTGTGAGCATTTTCGGACGCTACTATGGCTGAGTCACTGGGTTACTTTCAAACTGTTTTTATTTCGACAATTTTAAACACAAAACTAAAGCAACCTCTTCTTTCACACACAACACACACACACACACACACACACACACACACACACACACACACACACACACACACACACACACACACACAAAACACATATAGACACGTGCACACACACGTGCACACATTACAGTGGATATTTCTTTTTCCAATTGAACTAACGCCAGGCTTAAAACGCTGAATCAGTATTTTCTCCAGTGATGCAATTCAAACCCAAGACATTGAAAACAAACCCGAGCTGTATTTAAATGTCACGAGATATTTTGAAACGTTAATAGCTATGTAAGTGAACTGTCAATACATGAACGCAAAGAAGGCTTCAAGCAGTGTATGTCTTTTAGAAATCATTAAGCAACATTCATCCAATTTTGTAAACTAAAAAAAAAATCTCCATCAGAAGATATGTCTGAGGGTGTTTTTGTTTTCGCTTGTATCTGTGATGAAAAAATATGCTGTTCTTTTGCTTATTTCAAAAGTCTTTAAACTTGGAACGTAAAAACCCCCAGTAACTTCACAACAAGGAAAGCAGCAGGAACAAAAACAAATCCCTGAGATAAATATTGTTAAATCTCAGAAACGTTCCATTCTTTTCAAGGACAAAAATAACTGATGCAGCCTGTAACAGGAACGAATTATCTGACGAATTAAACGGACATTAATGCCTAGATGGCAAAAAGCAATACAGAAAGAAAGCGGCAACAATTTCGTTTACACTCTCAAACGTGACACGCATTTCCTTATTAGGACAACAACAAAAAAGAACGACATTTAATTTGCTTTGTTGCTGTGAAAATCGCCAGCAGCTTCTAGGAACGAGGCGTCCATCGTAAGTTTGAACAAAACGGTCAAACCGTACTTTAGTGTCTTCTCTCCGGTGATACAGAGAGTCTAACAGAAAGAACATTTTTCAAGATTAGCGCAGTAATTTCAATAAAGAACAAACGAAATGAAATTATTTCTTCGGTGTGATCATTTTTCATCTTCTCCGTCGTATGGCATCAGTACATATGGAATTTATACCGAACAGAGATATGTTGTCACGAGATATTAAAATTGAAACATTCAACGCAAATTTTGACTTTTATTTTCCAGTTTGGATTCTTTTACTCTAATCATATGAATTAAAATACGAGCCGTTAGTAAAACAAAAAGTGTTTCTTTTAATTTCTAAGGAATTCTTTTTTCTTTTTTCGGATGCATGAATGCATGATGTTTTGCCCACACCGGGCACATGGTATGTTGCTGCACAGTCTGCATATTCCGTCTTCTGCGGACGTGCATGTTGGATGATAACAGTCATGCAAAATGATTAGATATTCATTCAGGGAACGCTTGAAAAAGAAACTGGAGTAAAACGGCCACTTCAAGAGACAGTGACAGCTGCATAAAAGGAGTGGTCCTCGATTTGTGTCGCATCGACCAAAAATGTAAAAATAGTTCAACATTTCCCGCTGTCTATAGACGGACTCAGAATTTGATTGATTTCTTGGACTTAACGATGAGTCGCGGGTTTGTAATCGTTAATGACAGTTGCAAGCTTGCGATAATTTGTCATCCTTTTTGTTTGTGGATGGTAATTGCCTGAGAGCTTGCACTGAGTTTGACCTCTCACTGCTGAATAGAATTACTGATGAGATGAGGAGATGGGAAGATGTATGGAAAGGCATGGATGATTTCATTCACAGACGGATAAAGGGATGGAAATGCTGGTATTGGAATGTGTGCAGTAGGGATTCGTCGCACATGAACAATACCATATATACTCTACCACAATACGTTACTGATGCTTTGAACCCATGACCCAGCGCAAGGCTTTATGTGATGACAAGATGTTGAAATGGAAGTGGAAATCAGGATCTGCTAAAACCTAAGCTGACATTACCTCAAAACGACCGGCATGTTATGGCATGCAGTAAACGATCCGTTTTGCTGCACAGTAAGGCTGAACTTAAAGATAAATCTTGATTCTCCAGTCTACCGACTGACCCAGCCAACCCGCATCACATTTATCACTCTCAAGAGCTCACTAGCGACTGGGGGGTTCATGTACGGGCTTATGATATATGTCCCTATTATTTTGGAATCGCATGGTGTATTTCATACGGAATCGATCCCTGAACTGTGATACCGGTCTGTGCAAACTAAAAATATAAACCGAAAATAGTACGGAAGCAAAGTCAGAGTCAGTCAAAATGTGCATAGTGATGCCACTACCAATATCTCGTTTATCTGTCTTACTTTCTTGTAGTGATGCCATTGCGAATGTCTGCATTATCTGTCTTACCGTTTTATATTTCCCCCGTGGGGATGCCGGGGGCTCTTTCGATATAAATAGTATCCCCAATTTTTGGAAATTCTGTACTAGAAAGTTCCTCTTTTCTGTCACTCTCTTTGTTTCTTTCTTCCTTCTTTACTTTCTGTCATTTCTTCCTATCATTTTCTGCCTTGCTGGTCCATTTACCTGTATGTATTAGATAAAGTCTTACGTACTTTATCTTAGGATTGATGGTACATGTGTTAAGTGCATTTTTGGCTCTAGGAAAATGAGATATGCAGAAGCAATTTTAGATAATTTAAGCCCATGTATATATATATATACATATATATATATATATATATATTGTTGTGTGTGTGTGTGTGTGTGTGTGTGTGTGTGTGTGTATGTGTGTGTGTGTGTTGTGTGTGTGTGTATGTTTAGTGTCTTTATTCATGTTCAACTTTGTATGCAGGTACGTTTTGTAACCCCCCTGTGCGATAAATTGGACGGAATGATCAACGCCAGGGGCAT
>CM060313.1:81379218-81416718 GCA_030674185.1 Monoplex corrugatus
TCCTAGGAATTTGAAGATAAACAAAAGTACTGGTTAAAGAGGACACAGCATAAAAACAGTTGAAAAGAAAAATGAATGTATAACGACCTAATACTGGAAGAACCACTCGAACAGTTGTATTCATACTACGGACAGAAGTTCAGTGTACAGAACATTGATGACAGTTAGCTCTCGGGAACTTTATATTTCGATGAAACTTAGTAGATTGATAAGGCCTTTATTTATAAATCATGCTCCTGTAAACGTTAGATGTGGCATTCCAGAGATTGAAGTACATTCACATAGATACAAACACCCTGTTGAACAAAATGTTATCTGTCGCCTATGTAAAACTTCCACTGAAAATGAAATGCACAGTCTTATCGTGCTCGGAGATAAATGATTAACGAGACGTTTTGATTCTTTCCAGATATTGTGCAAATCCAAGTTTATTTCAACTGTCATTACTTTTCTCATCTATAAATGACGACACTGTCAAGAACCGCACTATCTCTTTATATATGTCAAAAGAGTATACCACAATTTCAAGTTTATTTTTGTGGTTGGTTTGTTTGTGCTGCTAATGTGAATCTATTTATGTGTATGTCTATTTACTTCTTGAAATCATGAATTTGTATTTATGTTTATTTGTCTGTTTTAATGCTCTTCACACCTTGTCATAAGAGGCGAGAGCCCATGTGAATAAAACATCCACTGTCCAATCTCTCTCTCTCTCTCTCTCTCTCTCTCTCTCTCTCTCTCTCTTGCATTTCCTCTCTTTTTCTGAGTCTAGCTCTGAAAATACATCTGTCCCTCTACACACACATGCACATACTCACACGTGCACACACACACACACACACACACACACACACACACACACACACACACACACACACACACACACACACACACACCACTCACTCACTCACTCACACACACAAACACACACACACTCTTTCTCTGCCAAAGCATTAAACCATGAATGCAGCACTGAAGCACATTCACTTTGACAATCAAATATACGATTTAATGGAGAAAAATAGAAGCAAGCTTCATGACAACACGTAGGAATACTTTCGCGTGCGCGTGCGCGTGCGCATGCATACACACACACACACACACACACACACACACACACACACACACACACACACACACACACACACACACACACACCACAGCACAGTTGTATTGATCTTCGAATCGGTCCAACTCGTACAGTCCTCTCTCTCTCTCTCTCTCTCTCTCTCTCTCTCTCTCTCTCGCTCGCTCTCTCAGAGACGTCTGAAGTCTCTCTCGCTTGCTCGCTCGTCTAATCTAGCACAACCGTAACCAGAGCCACAGTCTCATGCTCATTAGATCAAAGGTATACGGAGACAGAAGATTGGTACTGAAGTTCTTGCCGATTTTTAATAGAAAACGGACTGACCTCTTTGCAAAATCAAAAAAAAAATCGTTACTGGCGCACCGGTCGAAACCCGTTTTATTAATTAATACCTTCAGATGCCATGATCAATATGAATGGAGGGGAAAACTGAGAAGCAGAAAAAAATCAAACACAACAAAAAAAATGTTCAAGCCATATGATAATCAAGCAACCGGAAAACGATAGTCATAAGTTAAAAATAATGGCGAGTCTTCTTATATTTTAGCAGTAGGAGTTTGTATGCATTTACCTTATGTGTACCTGTCTCTGTCGCTTGTGTTCTGATGAACCGTTTACAGCTTTTTTGAAGATGAAGCACCGCGCAAGCAGTCATTATCATAATGATTATGATCATAATCATAGTCTAAACTATTATTATTATTATTATTGTTATTGATATTGTTGTTCTTATCTTTATTGCTATCATCTTATTTGTTGTTATATTATTACTGTATTATTACTATTATATTATTATCATTATTATTATCACTATTATCATTATTATATTGTTGTTGTTGTTGTTATGGTGTTGTTGTTATATTATTATCGTTGTTGTCGCTGTTATTGTCATTATCATCATCATATCATTGTTAACATTAGCGATAGTAGTAGCAGTGGTAGTAGTAGTATCACTAACACCATCACCATTATCGTTATGATTATTATTAACATTGCTATTATTAGCATTATCACTATTATCAGATCATCATTATTACCATTATTGTTGTTATCATTGCTATTGCTATCATCATCATCATTATCATCGTCGTCGTCATCACCATCATCACTATCATTACCATGCTACTTTTTGTATTCTTGATCGATTCTCACCAACGACCACCTCTTTTCAGCCCCAGCAGATGCAATTTCCGTTGTGTTGGAGAAGATTTTTCTGACGTTTTGTTATGTTTTTACCGTTGGCAAACTGAACATCGTCAAGCGACGTTATGTGCAGTCACGACTCTGACAAACCTCAGGAGGAAGATTATCAGACTCCGTGCTGTGAGTGGTCCCATCCATGCAAGGCCTAGTGAGATTTTTTTCAAAGCCAGTGACAGGCACCCTTGCAAATCAAATTCAGCGCATGCAGAAAAGTGGCAGGGATTTTCCCGAAACCGTCAGATCAATTCACACGTTGTGACTGATGCCCTCGACGCCAGCACTGGCAGCTGATGGGAGCAAATAGGTGGACAGACATCGGACTTCCAATCGGACGGTCTGGATTCGATCATGTCTGGGCACTTCTCCGCCTGAGGGGTATAAAAGGCGGAGAATTTTCTGATGTCCCAGGTTAACAATTGATAGTGGTTAAACCCCACTGGCGTATATACTCACGCAGACCTTCATTTATGCACGCTAAAGAGCACGTAAATTATGTCAGTGTCGCGTGGCTTATGAAAACATGAGAACATAAAAACATGCACGCCCACTGAAGACTGAATATGCAGACAGTGCAGCGAAATACTACCTGCTCAGCGTGGGCAAAAGAAGATACATACACGCGTCCAACGCAAAAAAGTTCTTTTAAAAATTTGGCAAAAGGTTATAACGAGATGGAGAGAAAAGTCACCTGTTTTAATCGAAGACGAGATGTAGAAAATAAACCACCTTGAATGCCATTCAAAAGACCAGTACGTATTTCGGTCATAAATTCCAGATACATTCTAATAATATAAACTAAAGAAGCGGCAGAAAGTAAACACATAATGAAGAAAAACAACAAGAGGAAACCGTTTATGAATAAGGAAAAAAAAGAACACACACATATGAGAGAGGGGGGAAGAGAGGAGGGGGAGGAGAGAGAGAGAAAGAAAGAGAGGGAGAGAGAGAGAGAGAGAGAGAGAGAGAGAGAGGATATGATGCCCTACATGAAAGTATTATCCCATCGCCATCTATCTTCACCTTTTTGTCATAGCTTGATTGTTTCGCCCATTTGTTCGAGGTTTTATTTCAGTCCTAAGATATGTACGGTTTGTGCTTTCTTCCGCCCTTTTGTTTATAACTTGATTGCCTTATCTGTTTGTCACGTGCTTGTCTCAGCAGGCAGGAAAACAATGGCTTCGTTATACTGTTCTTGCTTTCCTATATAGCACGATTGTTTCCTCATTTTTCGCCCTTTACTTGTTTTTGTTGTCAAGTTGTTCTTATTTGTTTTATCACGTCTGTTAATCGTCTTTTTGTTGCTAATTTTATCTAATTGTCGACCCTTTTTTCCCTTGCCCCTTACCTATTTCTCTCTTGTTTGTAAATATCGCGGATTTCATCATTTTCTGTTTGTCGTTCTCTTTTTGCTCTCCTCTTCTCGTCTATACGATATTCTTTTGTTTGTGCTATGTATGTCTTGTCTTTTCTTGTCTTCTTTATCGTTTGTCTTCATGATGATGTTCACGATGAATGTCGTCTGCTCTTACCTCTGATTTCGTGAGTGACGGCAGCCTACTCTGGTTCATAAGCAACATCCATTCTATTTACTGATTTCGTGTCATATAACATGAGTATAGAAGATCATCGAACCTCCCAGAATTACCTGCATATTCTTACGAAATGTTATCGTCTTCGCTCCAACCCTCAAGGAATGCGTTGGTGTATTCATGCAAACGTGAAGCTAAAAAGAGAGACTTTTTGTTGGAGAGAGAGAGAGAGAAAGAGAAAAAAAAAAAGAGAGAGAGAGAGAGCACACGCATACAGACACACACATACATACACACAGGCGTGCACGTACGCGCGCGCACATCACACCACATACACACACACTACCACACACACACACACACACACACACACACACACACACACACACACACACACACACACACACACACACACACACACACACACGGCACTGTCCTAACACAGAATCTATTGCATTCAGCAACACATCAAGCTGTTCGCACATCTTGCTGGTAAAAGCTTAGCAGAAATTTAACACTATTCAAATGGCGGCTTTTGATCAAATAGATTTCAATTGATTTTGGCCAACTGCACATAAAATACAATTAAAATCTCTCACAACCTTAGGAACACCAAGACATGTCTAAAGGTGACAGAAATGAAGAAAAAGAATGGTTGATTAAATTAGCGATGGTCTAACTGATATGATCGGTTTGATACCGTCAGCTGCCTTTGAATATGAAAATAAACGTGGCAGCTGTATCATTCAAAGTGAACAGGGCCCAGAGAAAAACACGAAAAAAAAAAAAAGAATCAGAACGCACATTAATACAACCAGCAAGACAGGCCCAAATGTTCGGCCAACCGGCCTTTGTCAAGTATAGACGTAAGATCACAAACGAACAAACAACAAGTACAAAAATTAGGAGAAAAACTTCCCTGCTGCTTTGTCCAGTGTGAGAAAAGGACTAACATTACAACACACACACACACACACACAGAGAGAGAGAGAGAGAGAGAGAGAGAGAGAGAGAGAGAGAGAATACAACTGAAAACGATGAGTCTTCAAAACAGATTCAAAGAACGTGATTGAAGATGAATGTCTAACGTGGACAAGGAGTTTGGTCCATACTACTGGATCCTGGTAAGCAAATTTACACTGACCAAAAGATTTTGCTTTGAAAGACAAAACAAAACATTCTAGAATCAATAGAGGAACAAATCTACCAGCGTGCAGTGTAGATGCAAAGAATGTCAGAGATACTGAGAGCATGTTTCAAAGACAGAGGGAAAGCACAGTGTGGAGAATTTTGACTGATTAATGGCTGAACACGAATCCAGTGCAATGAATGATTTCAAAAGAATGGAGATGTGGTCATATTTCTATGCACCAGCGTACTTTTCTTTTTAGTATGATACCAGATTGTGCAAAAACGTTTATTCTCGGCAGCACAACGAACTGCTAGCTCATCTTGTTGATAAAACTTTTCGGGAAACTTTTTTCCTAGTTCTGTTCAGTTCTTATCTTTCGATTTGTTGAATTCTAATCGATTTCAGTTTTTGTCTGCAGGACAAAGTGTACAACGAGACCCTTATAGATTCAGAAAGGACTACGGACTGTCTAAATTTAACACAATACAGAGAGGAAATGGATGCTGTGATAGACTACGGAATGTTAATTTACACAGATACAGAGAGAAATGGATGCTGTGTAGATACGACTGTCTAAATTTAACACAGATACAGAGAGAAAATGGATGCTGTGATAGACTACGGAATGTCTAAATTTAACACAGATACAGAGAGAAAATGGATGCTGTGATAGACTACGGACTGTCTAAATTTAACACAGATACAGAGAGAAAATGGATGCTGTGATAGACTACGGACTGTCTAAATTTAACACAGATACAGAGAGGAAATGGGTGCTGTGATAGACTACGGACTGTCTAAATCTAACACAGATACAGAGAGAAAACGGATATTGTGATAATAAAAGTCCTAGTGTTTTGACGCTTTATGGATGTAGTGTGAGGATTCATGAGATAAATATCACAACCATACTTTTGCTTTTTTGTTGTTGTTTTTCCGTTTCAAATTATTGACTGCGATCTTCCAAAACCATTGTTTTATGGCTGTGATGGGATCATGTCATTAAGTGGTGTTGACAATGAAGATATACTGGCGGCTCCATCCTCCAAAAAGCAGTCTAAGCAGATTCAAGTGCAAATCATTTAAACGTCAGCATTCACTGCTACGTAGTTTTCGTCATTTCCTTTGTTTCCTTTGTTTCCTTGGCCTCAGCCTTACAAATGTATCTGATTTTTGGACACCACACTACACACACCACCAACAACACACACACACACACACACACAAATACATCATCATATATATATATATATATATATATATATATATATATATATATATATTCGTTTTGAATATATATTTCAAAAAGACCAATCGTTTCGTTTCTTATTTGTTTGTTTCCATTTCTCCTCTGATAAACGTCACGTCTACATGATCACAGACGACGAAAAACGAATAGAGCAAAACAGCGTGTGGCTTTACTGTCTTTTGTTTTTTATGTTGCTTATCTGGACCATGATCGTGTTTGCCATATTTCAAACATATGTAGGTTTAAAGTTTTTCTAGCTTTATTGTCCAGTACGTCTGACATGTTTGTATCTCACTCCGAAGAATAATAAAAGTGTGCTTTTAAAAATCAGTCCTTCTACTATATAATAGCCTTGACTCCTAATTTTTCGGTTTTATTCGTTCATTTCGTTATTAGCTGTTGTTCACTTGCTAGTATTATTAGTGTATATATTATACTGTTTATATAGTTATTTCTACTAATTTGTTGTCCTATATGTGTATTAATTTCATACTCTGCCGCTGACTGTTTTTGTCCTGAATTTGGCTCGCTGTTGTGCGTTTTCTCCGTTTATGTTGTCCTTTTGCCTGTCTGCACACTGCTTCTGCTTTATGTTCCCTATTTCAGGTCTCATTCTTGTTTATTTTCCTACTTTCTGTCTTTATGTTGTGGTAGTCACTGGTTTGATTACTCACTTAAGTCATGGAAAAGGTCTAGGAATAACCAGAAATATGTATTTGGTACAAACGGCTGCAATGAGAACAGAAAACGATATAAGCTCTTTAAAAAACATCATAAGAGGAGTCAGACAGGGTTGTGTTTTGTCACCAGGTCTGTTTTCACTTTATAGCGAAAATATCACGAGAAACTTAGAGGAAGACCCTGGATTAAAGGTTTAGAGGAAAAATGATAAACAACATTCGATACGCAGATGACACCGTGCTAATTGCAGAAAATGAAAGGGACCTACGAAAACTTTGTAATATACTAGAAACAGAAACCAAAGGTAAGGGGTTTGAATAAACAGCAGGAAGACTGAAGTCATGGTGATCAGTAAAAAACAGGAAATCCCCTCATGCAAAATGACAGCAAATGGCACAACCGTGAGACAGGTTGATAAGTTTAAATACCTGGGAACGATCATTTAACCAGAAAATAGCCAGCAGAATCGGCCAAGCCAAAACAGCATTCAAGAAGATGACAAGCATTCTTACCAACAAATGCCTATCAATTAACATCAGGAAGAGAAGTCTTGAATGTTATATATAACCAATACTGTTTTACGGTTGTGAAGACAGTCAACAAGCAAAGCCAGAACAAGATTGAGGCAGCAGAGATGTGGTTTCTAAGAAGAATGTCGAGAGTTCCATGGACAGCAAAGAAAACAAACGAGACAGTCTTGATGGAGGCAGACACAAGATCATTCATAAGGAAGATTAGGAAAAGACAGGCAACCTTTATAGGCCATTTTATGAGGAAAGGGAAATTGGAGTACCTGGTCACTACGGGAAAGCTCGAGGGAAAGAGAGCACCAGGTAGACCAAGGGAGAAGATACTAGACGGACTTGCAGAGTGGTTGAAGACAAAGAGGGTGGAAGAGATGCTTGAGGCAACAAGAGACAGAGACAGATGGAAGTCCATGATCGCCAACGCCATGCGGCAAGGCACCTGATGATGATGATGATGATGAAGTCATTTTAGACAAAGGAAGAAAATATGTGGAAGTGGCGGAAGAGCAAAGGAGAATATTTGTATATAGGCAGACTTGACAAAGAAGGAAGGAAAAGGAAACTAGAAGGGGGGGGGGGGGGGATGGAGAGGGGAAAAACTAACAAATGAAGTAACTGACCAGGGATGGAGAGGGGAAAAACTAACAAATGAAGTAACTGATCATAACTAACATTTTAACAAAATTGGCTGACTGAAACCGTACACATTTAAATTAACACGAATTCTGAATATTTGGCTATTGTCATTATTCGCATGTTTAATTTTTGTCAATTTGTATATATGTAATCTGTTTCATGGCTTATCCATGCATGGTCATTTTGTTTGTCGTTTTCTTTGTCGTTTTAGTTTCTTTTTTATTTGTTTTAATCCTTTGTCCTTCACATTTTCCCGGCTTTTCTCGTCTTACCTATTTCTTTTCCTTTTATTGTCTAGTTTATCTTGGTTTCCTTTTGTTTGCTTCTCTCGTGTCCTCGTATCTAACGTGTATGATACTCTCATTCTCTTTTCTAGTTCTATGTTACATTATGCCTTTATCATTGATTTGTTGTTGACTTATGTTTTAATGGATATGTCCTGTAAAGTGCAAACCCTTTAGAAGCTGGTTTCCTGGAATGTTGCACTAAATAAATCATCATCAGTATTATTATTTTATTATTATTATTATTGTTATGATTATGATTATTATTATATCATTATTATTATCATCATCATCATCATCATTATTATTATGATTACCGTCATAGTCATCATCATCATCAAACTCTTTCTTGTTAATTTGTTTGAAAGTAGAAAAGAAATGCTGATAGACGTATATCTCATACTTAGCGAATGTTAGCAGCCAATTTTGATTTATATGCTGTTTTCATCTTCATCATCATCATGTGCCTCGCCACATGACACTGGCGATCATGGCCCTTTATACAAATCTATCTTTTGTCATTGCAAGCATATCTCCTACTCCTTCTGTCTTCATCCATTCCGCAAGTCCGTCCAATATTTTCTCCCTGAGCCTACATGGTGCTCCTGTTCCCCTCCAGCTTTCACGTTCTGACTAGGTGCTCAAATGTGTCTTGTTTTATAAACATGTCCTATGTTTCAATGTTCCTCGTCTTTTCCTGATCTTCTCCGTAAATATTCTTTTCGTATTTGCCTCTTTTAAGACTGTCTTGTTTGTTTTCTATGCTGTCTATGGAACTCTTAACATTCTTCTTACAGACCACATTTCAGCTTCCTCAATCTTGTTCTGACTTTGCTTGTTGATAAGTCAGGAACCGCATCCATACAACAGTGTTGGTTCTATATAACACCGAAGAACTCTCTTCCTGATGTCAATTGACAGGCATTTGTTGGTAAGAACATTTTAATTTTCTTGAATGCCGTTTTAGCTCGGCACAGTTCTGCTAGATGTTTCTAATGTGCATCTGCCACCTGGTGAACTGACTGTGCCCACTTATCAACTTTGATATTTCTAATGTGCAGTTTGCCATCTGGTGAGACAAGTGTTCCCAAATAGTTAAAACTCATCAACTTGTCTCAGTATTGTGCCATTTGCTATCATTTTACATGAAGGGATTTCTTGTATACCCTAACTTCAGTATTCTTGCTATTTATTCTAGTCTTTTCTTTCTGCTTTCTATTTTCTATCATATTCACAAGATTTTGTAGGGCTGTGCAATTAGAACAGTGTCATCTGCATAACGAAGACTATCATTTTTCCTGCAAAATTTATCCCAGGGAATTCTTCTAGGTTGCTCATGATGGTTTCGCTGTAAAGTAAAAACAAAACTGGTGACAGAACACATCCGTGCCTAACTCCTGGTTTGATATTTTGGAAAGATGGCTTAGCTAGGGATGCTTCTGAAACATTACTGGGAAATAAGATGGAAACCTGTAGCCAGACATACGTTTCCATTTTATTTCCCCGCAATGATTCAGAAGCATGATCACCAAAGAGGATTAAGCCTACCACATTTTCTTATATGATGTCCGATAAGGTCTTAAAGTCCATAGTCTGACCAAAAAGAACGTATTGGTACAGAAATGCTGGCAAAAATGAGGAGACTACCAGAGGGAAGTCGAGAGAGAGGGAGAAGAGAGAGACAGGTTAGTCAGAGAGAGAGAGAGAGCGACAGAGAGATATATATAGAGAGAGCGACAGAGAGACAGAGGCAGAGAGTGAGAGAGAAAAAAAAAGAGAAAGAGAGAGAGAGCGATAGAGAGAGAGAGAGAATGAGAGAAAGACAAACAGACAGACAGAGAATAGACTTCAGATGGTTTACTTAATTTGCCCCCACTGCCCTTTGAGGGGGTACGATTACATTATCAGCATGATCATTTGTAATCATTTAATCACAACATGGGTATATGTGTGTGTGGTGTGAGAGAGGAGAGAGAGAGAGAGAGAGAGAAGAGAGAAGGGAGAGAGAGAGAGAAAGGGAGAGAGAGAGAGAGAGAGAGAGAGAGAAGGAGAGAGAGAGGAAGAGAGAGAGAGAGAGATTTTACACACAACAACAGGCAGAGCTGCAAACACAACTTGCTGCTAAAAGCTCGCGAGAAATTCTACCTCTGTTCAAACGGTAGCGTTTGATCAGATGAATTGCTATCGATTTCAATTTCGACCTGCTGCACGCACATGCCACTGAAAGTTCTTTTCTGTATCGTGAGGACCGAGGACTGTCTAAAGATGACAGAGAAACGGGGAGAAAATGGTTATTAAGTTGCTGGTGATTGTGATAAAAAAAATCGTTCGAATTTTACGAGTTATGGTCGCTGGCTGAAAATTCATGTTGAGCTCAAATCAGCGAAAATGTCAAAGCCATGATTATGTTGTTGTTGTTGTTGTTGCTTTCGTTGTTTTTCCGCAGCTTCTGTTTAGTCACTGTGATGTTACAAAACAATTGTTTTATGACTGTGATCGGATTAAAGTCATTAATTGAGAATGAAAACAAAAATACATACGGTCACAGCATCCTGCAACGTTGAAGGTCACAAGCCACTGTCTGTTTTTGTCCCATAGGGTCCCCCCCCCTTTTTTTTTGTTTCTGTCTTTGCTCTCTCAGCGTACAGGTTTCTTTTCTTTTCAATAAATAAACATGATATAACGGTTTTATTCATTAGATCGCATTTCACTGCCACTCTCCTGTATGTAAACTGGATCGCTTTTCAATGATGTGACATATACCTGTTAAATAAAATACGGCACATCCAGTATTCATTTAACTATCAAATCAAAAAAAGGGACAATTCCTGACCACACAGGCATGAAACAAAATGTAAGAATACGTAAACACACACACTGAAAACATTAAACAAGGCCACAACCACCACATCACCACAACAACAATAACACTGGCAATGCTACTACTACTACTCCTACTACTACTCCTACTACTACTACTGATGATGATGATGATGATGATGATGATGATGATGATCAAGGAAAGCAAGATGCTAAGTGTTTTACGCTTTACAGAAAAATGCTGTAAGACATAAGTCAACAATAAATCAATACTTTAATCACGATATGACAGAACAAAAATAGTATCCTACGCGCTTGACATGAGATCGTTCTTCCCTGTGAAGGCATACATATACACCAACACACAGATATGTAGGCGTGCACACACGTCAATAAACAGACAAGCACCTACAGATGGACTACTTCTCGCGAACGCACGTGCACTGACGCAGGCTTTCAAACAAATCGATGGAAAACCTACAAAAACAGTAAATCTCACACAACCATACGAATCCAGTACAACACGGACAGTAGAAGTGGAGAAGAGAAAGAGATGAGACTAATACTACATGTAGTCATAGTATTGTTTAAAGAGGTTAAGTTTTTGGTGCTCTTTTGAAATGAGACTTTCTTTTATCCTGCCGCTTAATTCGCTGGCAGTGTCGTGGGAAGATAGCCGGTTTGGTCTGCGGCGAATTGGATGGCCTGAACAGGTGGGATGCCACTTCATGTCAGAGTGTCTTTAACGCCATCAATCCAGGTCTTCCTTGGTTAGCCTCTGGCCTTTAGTTCAGGAATCCTTGTGTTGAATGCACGGTTGGCTGAGTGGTGAGTTGGCATAAACTGGCAGTTGTGTGAAGTGCCCAAACCATCTGATCCTGCAGTTGAATGTAATTATGGATCGACGTTGTCCGTACCATTTTCCATCCGGAATTACGTATCATACAACTATGGCATCCAGTTAAATTTCTGACGGAAAAAAAAACAAATGCCAGGGAAAGGTCTGGAGAGCTGGAAGTCTTGTACAGAAATATCCTTAAACCACCAAGCGTAAATTTGTGTGAGCACACTTGAGACGTTGCTCCTAAAAGTATCCGGTCTTTTTACTACAGTCTAACATTATAGTGTGCTGTCTGCGAATAGTTTCTGTACAATGTTCCGCCAGTCAGTCTGAATGAAGGAGGGGCAGGAGATGGGTGTCAAGACATGTCAGAGAAACCGGCTGCAATCTGTAGGTTGTCGGACGTGGTCAATATCCTGTCTAGTCTACATTATCTCCCCTCTTTTGGGGCTGCAGTTCAGCCAAGTGTGCAGAGACTGGAATGCGACCTGACGTATAGTGACCTCTCTCTCTCTCTCTCTCTCTCTCTCTCTCTCTCTCTCTCTCTCTCTCTCTCTCTCTCTCAGCGTGGCTGTTGGGATCGGAGTAGAACCGTGGTAGTGCCGAAATCAAAACTCAGTATCCACCAAATCCCCTTCAAAGCTCTTCTTTAGCACTAGAAAGTACTCCTGTGTGTATGTGAGCGAGAGAGAGAGAGAGAGAGAGAGAGAGAGAGAGAGACAATGAGAGAGAGACAGTGTGTGTGTGTGTGTGAGCGAGAGAGAGAGAGAGAGAGAGAGTGTGTGTGTGTTGTGTGTACGCGCGCGCGCGCGCGCGTGTGTGTGTGTGTCTGTCTGCTTGTGTGTCTGCCTGCCTGTCTGTCTATCTGCTGTCATTCTGAGCGTGCGTGCGTGTGTAAAACTTTTCAGATCGCTGACTTGTGACTGGAAGCGAAATAGCGGATGATCAAATCTGGCACCAAAAATATTGCAAATAAAGTTCAGATGAATACTCCACATCACTTTGCATTATCAGTTAGACATCGAGATGGCTATTTCTTTAGCGTCCTGCAATCTGTGCCGCAAATTCTAACTCCTTGACCCTGCGCAAAACCCTTATGTGCTGGCACACTTTTGAAAGCTGACACCACCAAAATGGTGGAAACATCAAGACGGGCAACGCAAAGGCCAGTTTTTAATTTTGTGGGCTGGAATTGAACCCGAGATATCATATTTTGAGTCCACGGCTCTATCAAAAGAACCAACAAGGCCAGTGAACACTAATCCAACTCGACCAGAATGGACGATCTTGTAAGATCAGTTGGGAGAAATTTCTGTTCTGTTGCAGTTGGTTGATCCACTTAAATCAGTTGGGAGAAACTTCTCTTCTGTTGCAGTTAGCTGATCCACTCAAATCAGTTGGGAGAAATTTCTGTTCTGTAGCAGTTGGTTGATCCACTTAAATCAGCTGGGAGAAATTTCTGTTCTGTTGCAGTTGGTTGATCCACTTAAATCAGTTGGAGAGAAACTTCTGTTCTGTTGCAGTTGGTTGATCTACTTAAATCAGTTGGGAGAAACTTCTGTTCTGTTGTAGTCAGGAATTTGTTCAATAACTTGTGTCTCATTCAGTCACCCACCCAATTCTAGATTAAAACATAATTCAAAAGCATATAACAAGATACAAACAACAAGCAATCCAAAACACATACAACACAGATAGTATGCACACTTACAACAGTTTTACAGACCAATGTCACGATATATATACAGTTAAATAGTAACTGCACGTAAGTGTAAACTGACAAAGGCATAACAAACCAATGTATTACATAACACACGGACGGTATTATATGTCAACTCATTCCAGAAACACCCATGAAACGTAACATACAAAGCCAATTAAACTAGCACAATACTGCAAGTTTACGCGTATGTATACACGCATGAGAAAGACGGCAGAGAAGAGGAGAGGGGAGAGAGAGAGAGGAGAGGAGAGGGGAGGGAGGGAGGGGAGAGAGAGAGAGAGAGGATTTCATGATTACGTTCATGATTACGTTACTGGTCACTAGGAAAGCATAAAAGATGAATTTCCTGTTTGGGTTAGGTAGGACATTTTCCTGAGTTGTAATCCTGAAATCCCAGCTATTTTTCCTCCTTGTGTTGGGATAAATAAATGGATTACAGGTGACTCAAAATTTTCTATACCTTCCGGGTAAAATCAATATTAGCAGGATTAGAAGGGCATTTTCAAGTTAAATGATTACTGACATCTCTCTCTCTCTCTCTCCTCTCTCTCTCTCTCTCTCACACACACACACACACACACATTTGATATGATATTACTAGACTACTTGAATATTCTTGTTTCCTTTTTTCCAGGGGGCTGGTTCTTAGATAGAGAAATATATTAGGTTAGATAGATAGATAGTTAGATAGATAGATAGATAGATAGAGACAGATAGATAGATAGATAGATAGATAGATACATACATACATACATACATACACACATAACTACATACATACATTTATACATAGACGGATATATATATATATATATATATACACATATATGCATAGATTGATAGACAGATGGATAGACAGATAGACAGACAGATAGATAGATAGATAGATAGAGGCCAGAGAAACATACATACATACATACATACATGCATACATACATAGACGGATAGATAGATAGATAGACAGACAGACAGACAGACAGACAGACAGACAGACAGATAGATAGATAGATAGATAGATAGATAGATAGATAGAAGATAGATAGATAGATAGAGGCCAGAGAACTCACACACGCACACGCACACACAGACAGACAGACAGACAGACAGACAGACACACACACACACACACACACACACACACACACACACACACACACACACACCACAGACCACGTATCGATGTAAATTAATCGAGTTTTAAGTTTGTTAAGGGAGACTGAGAAACAATGTATTCTCACGAAAAATTGCAAAAATAACATACGGAACGAGGACAGGGCAGAAAGAAAGGGGAAAAGGGAGGGGAGGGGAGAGAGAGAGAGAGAGAGAGAGAGAGAGAGGAGAGAGAGAGAGAGAGAAGAGAGAGAGAGAGAGAGAGAGAGGAGAGAGAGAGAGAGAGAGAGAGAGAGAGAGAGAGAGAAATTTACTTCTACAAAAGCCGAGAGAACTGGACTTCGCGTGCAAACAGAAATAAAATTGATTCAATTATCCAGGCTTGAATCCGCCTGTTATATTTCACGGCGAACTTGAAAGCTGTAATGAATTTAAGCTGTAACTAAATTGCACAGCTTTGAGTTTTTTTGTGACTTTTTTTTTCAGAGAAAATTTCGAGTCAGAACGCCAGAGAGTTAGGTGGATTTTTCGAATAAATAATCGCCCTTAGACAGTTTTGTACATATTCCACTTAAATCCAATAGACAATCTGAAACTTGCCTGAACCAAATAAACACAAGAAATGTATGAGCTGGTGATTTCTTGCGGTGGAAATCTTATATCACTTATCATTACTGTATTTAGAACATTAAGCCAATACTACCAAAATGGTTGATACATTTAAGTCAGCATATACATTGATCAAATTCTGGCACACATTAAAAAAGCTGTAATGTTGTGTATTTTGAAGACACAGGGTCGAGGCTGATATTATACTTTCACAAAAATATGGACATGTTATGGACACGAATTCATCTATGAATAGAAACAGTAAAATTCACTTACTAAAAAATATCCAGAAAACTAAAACTAAGCAATAAAATTTGTAAAGAATGAAATGCCTGAAAACAAGTCAAAATGGTCGCAGGATATCAATTCCAGCTCAACACAATTCACCAAGAACTAATTCAATTTATTCACAAAATGCCGTTGTTCAGACACCATGAAATATATGAGTGTAAGAACATTTGCAATTGAAAACTTGTATTCAGTAATGTTTGTACTTGTGGGCACTCTGTAACAGTGATGCTAAAGTTGCTGTATTTGTCGTCTTCATCGTCATCATCATCATCTTCATTATCATCATCTGTTATCGCCGTCGTTGTCATCATCATCACTATCGTCTTCAATATCATTATTTGATTTCTTGAAGTGTTTTTGGAAGCAGTGACAGTGTCGTCGCTTTTGTTCCTATAATTGTTCTTGTTGCTTTCCGTGTTTGTCGCGGTAGAACGCCTGTTATCCGTAGAATGAGTAAATGTACTTGTAGCAGTAACAGTCAAGCGACAGATGCAGACACATTCCTCATTCTTGATATTAGCTGTTTTTCACATTTCTCCGTCTTGATATCCAACATTTTTCAGCTGAAAGTAACAAAATTCAAGCGAGTTTATATGGATTTTTTCCCCTTTTGATTACCAGTTACATTGCACGCGCACGCACACACACACGTGTCTGCATAAAACTTTGGTTGTTTTTTTTTCTCGTAACACGATCAACACACTACAACACTTTAGAAAATATCGCACAATCTATGGGAAAAGAAATAACTAAATCGTGTTAACAATCTTGTTCTGTGTCGCGCGCGCGCGCGTGTGTGTATGTGTTTGTATGTGTGTGTGTGGGATCAGTCATAACATAGAAATTACGAAATACTTTTCTTCACCATCACCATTAGAATATAAAAAAAGAAAGAAAGAAAAAGAAAAAGAAAAAAAGAAAAAGAAAACCTGACAAATCAAGAAATACGGACACAGGCACAAACACACACGGCTTTTGACATTACCTCTGTTCCTTTGTTTGTTTGTTGGCTGGTTGATTGGTTTGTCTGATTGTTTGACGGAAACGGAAAACATGTACTACTCTCCTATTTTGAGTGCAAAAAAAATCCATCTTCCATATCACCAACATTTGAGGGGTGGGGGGAGGAACAGAAACGGAGAGGGATGTCTGATAGACAAACATGTACACAGAGGCATGTGTAATGTGTAAATCTGAATCAATATTAGGTGTAAACATGAATCACTCTCTTGATTAAATAAAAATATTTATACAAGCAGATGCTCCTCATTTCCCTCCCCAGCCAACTGCGTCAGTTGACAAAGAAAGATGAAAACAGTCAAAACAGTCAGAAAGCAAGACACACAAACATATCAATTTAAATATGTCCGCAGGTTTCTGAAGAGAAATTGAGAAAAAAGCTCCACATTTCATAGTACGACAGTCTTAAACCATTATCACAGGACGGAAATGGCCGGCAGAATTGAGGCAGGCAGAGTTCCCACGCCGCACGTGCCTTGAAACACTGTCTGGCTTTCAGCGTGTTGGCGTTGTCTCTTGGGGACAAAATGAAAGACCGAAAAGTGGGTCAGCACTAATAGTGGCGCCGGTCATAACTGGGTATCTTCATACTTCACAGTTTATTTAGCTAGATATTTCCATAATTCAGATTTTATCTCAATGCAGACAAACGCCCATGCGCCCGCGCACATATTCGCTTTCTAGGCTAAAGTGAGTCATCATTACGTATCATGGATGGATGCATATGCAGTGCACGTTCTGTGAATGATAAGACGTTTTTATATGTCATGCCTAATAGTCATAATAATTTTTGCAAAAGTTTACACAGTGTCACCTGAAAGGGTATATCGATATACACGAGAAAAAGAGGATTGATAAATCTATTCTTGGTTACTTCCTCATCTTCCAACCACAATTACAAAAAGGAAAAAAAACTGTCGGAAGAGATAAACGGAATCAGCAAGACGGATAAAAACGTTCGTTTGAATGATATACCATTCTCTTCTGTAATATGTGGGGGGGGGGGGGGGGGGAGGGGAGACTTTAGTTTCTTGCCACTATAGTCACGATCATCATTACGGAAAGGAAATGACCAGCGGTGCATATACCTGGAAGCGATGTCTGCATCACTGAGTGTTGGTGCTGTCTCTAGGGAATGAGTCATATTGTTCTTAGGTCACAACGAAATGTTTCGACGTTAAAAATGCACGGAATGGTGAAATAATCAAACACCCACAGATCCATGCAGCGACATATATACACACACAGAGTGACAGAGAGAGAGAGAGAGAGGAGAGAGAGAGAGAGAGAGAGAGAGAGAGAGAGAGAGAGAGAGAGAGAGAGTGAGAGATGTGCACACATCACAATTCATTTACACATATAGGAACATTTAAAAAAAAACACTGAAAAATGTAAATATAATCTGACTTCATTCTTCATCAAAATCTGTTGGTGACGCTGGTTCAAATATGTTGAGTACTTCCTTAAAGTGCTCTGTCCACCGATTAAGTTCTTCCTCTCCTCTGGACACGAGTGTGCCATCTTTTGCCCTCACTGGTCCAGAACTAACCTTGGTGCTGCCGGTGGTCTTTGTGATCTGGTAAACACCTCTCGTGTGGTTACGAGATGCTGCAATTTGGGCTTCGTTTCCCTGGTCTTTGAGCCACGTGCGTTTGTCTTCACCTGCACTTCACGCCCTGGTCTTTCTAAACGTTTTCCTGGTAGAGATCACTTTGTCACCCTGAGGTGGCCATGTCTTTTTTCATACAGGTGTTCGCTTTCTGCTATCAAATTCCACTGTCACTGATCAAGGATTTTCTCAGAGCCTTTCAGTCATTTGACATTCCGGTGTTATGGATGTTTTTATGGGCAAAGAAAGACGATCCAATCTTATGTTGCCTAGTGCTTAAACCTGAAAATGTGAGATTCCCAAGTGCATGCAGCCAAAGGACCTTTGCGTTTAGTTGAACCAAAAAGTCATAATTATGGTGGATGACTGCATAAAATTAAAGACACACACACATACACGCGCGTGCACACGCACCCACACACTTCACCCAACACAACACAACACAACATAACACAACACAACATAACACACACACTCAAACGTGTGTCTAACACTACAGACGTGAATGGACGTGAACAGAAAAGTAACGAACGAATACACATCGGTCCTAATGAGGAAGGCAAATCTATTTTCACAAAACTAGTGCATAATTGGCAACAAACTGCACCAATTTGACACCCACTGGATGGGAAGGGGACGACCAAGTATGCTTGTACTTTTTTTCTCCGGTGCTATTGCTATCTATTGATTCATAACTTCAAATATTGCTTACATACTTGCATGTCGGTAAAAATCTGTCTGGAAATCGTCTACATCTTTCTCAATTCTATGACTCCGGACACGTCCTACTACGAAAAGAGACAGATAATCGTTTATCATTGTGACAATGTTTTTCAGCCCACTGCACACATAACACAGCAGGCACGTACATATGCACGCGCGTGCGCGACACACACACACACACACACACACACACACACGCACACACACACGCGCACACACACACGCGCACACACACACAGACACACACACACACACACACACACACACGCACGCACGCACGCACACACACTCTCCCCCCTCTCTCTCTCTCTCTGTCTCTCTCTATCTTTCTTTCTCTCCAGAGGCAGACAGAGAGATACAGAAAAAGAAAGGAGAGGGTCTAACCATACTACTTATCTTTTTTTCTTCTTTATTGCTAGTAAGAAAGCAACTCATCCAAGTACTGACAAGAAGAATAATTACTTCTACCGCTTCTATGCCTGAGGTAGGTTTAGATTGGGGTCTGTGGTGTCAGCAGTTCGTGAAGGTGGCCTTTGTATTGGGGACGAATTCTCTCTCTCTCTCTTCTCTCTCTCTCTCTCTCTCTCTCTTCTCTCTCTCTCTCCTAAAATAAACAAATAGAAATGCCAAGAAATGTGTACATTTTGACATTTTGGAAAAGTTTATCAAAGTAGTCTCCTGTGCCATTTTATACGGGTGCATTCGGAGGCAACGTAGTTAAAATGAAATGAACCGTTCTCACAGTTTTAAGCAAAACGATAGGTCTATACGCAGTTTAGATACAGATGTGAAAATAAAACACAATACAGATATACATGCACACTCAGTGTAACTCAGTAGGAATCAATCGATTTATGTGTGAAAAGGCAAGACGAAAAAGAAAACAGAGAGAGAGATAGGGAGAGAAAGACAGACAGACAAACAGAGAGAGAGAGAGAGAGAGAGAGAGAGAGAGAGAGAGAGAGAGAGAGAGAGAGAGAGGAGAGAGAGAGAGCCGTCCCCACTAAAGAGGCTACCATGGCCCTCCAACGACAGCCCTCACAAACTGCTCGCGTCACAGCATGGTAGCAACTATGTACGAGCGTATTGAAAAACATTTGGTAGCAACTTTGTATTGAAAACCGTCTGTTACCCATATTCAAACCAACCAACCAACCAAACAACAACAAAAACAACTAACTACACATAAGACGACAACTCAACTCAGAGATGCTTTGTTTAAAAAAAAATTAACTAATAAACATAATGCTTTACTTTCATGAAAATAAACGCTGAAATGTTTTGCTCTCACGAAAATAGTTACATACCCGGCACTACTTTCTGGCTGCTGTCTACAGATAAGACAGGGCTGGGAAAGACGAAAGGCAACGGTTGAATTTGAAATACAAACACCATAATTCAATCTGAAGATTTTAAAAATTCATTTTTTTCTTCCAACACCTCGATCGCCATCACCACATTTCAAGAAGAAAACAGCGTAAGAAGCTTAAGAAGTCTGTGGGATACAGGGACAGTATGTGCTGGCTCAAACGTTTGTATGTGTATGTTTTTTTAATGAGAAATTCAAAATCTTCTGATTTCCACGCCCGAGGAAGAACAAAGTTGGAATAAAAGTGGAGTTGTCTACAGTCAAGCTGGTGCACACAAACAAACCACACGAAAGAGACAGAAAACCACACAGGGCAGACTGATATATAGTCCACTCCTTACTAAAACTGGCAATGCATACGCCATTTTTGCAAACCAATTTCCAAACAAAAGGACAAGATTCGCTTGAATCGTTTTGTCATTTCCTAAGATTTATAGATGCAAACTACTCACAAACATCGCTCTGATTTTGCAGCAAGGCATTTTCTTTCGCAAGAAGGAACACATATTTTCTTTGCATACGATTTTCCCAGAAGTGGAAGGAGATTATTTTATGCCAAATTGCTCTTCTGCAGAGAAACCAGAATGTCTGCGCTAACAAAGGGTGAAAACATCGAGACACTGATAGAACTGGTTCAAAAGTTTACTGTCATATACGATCAGAGTTTGCCTCAACACAAGCATGCTCAGTTATTCGCGAATATTATGTGGACGAGTATAGCGGAAAAGATGAATGGAACCATTTTATGTGCAAATGTACCGGGTAAGGCAGTGCTGAATGAGATCCCTTCCACTCGGAACAGTGTGTTAACCAAAACCTTCCGTATTAGCCGCATGATTTCTGAACAGTTCTCTATCAAGACCACGCTTTTTGATGTGATTCTTGTCAGCGTACTCCTACCTGCCTAAGCTTCAAATTACTGTTCACCCCAAATCGATGTTTTACAATTTTCTTCTTCAGTAGCAACAGGACTGCAATAAAAATGTTGTCATTTTCGACACAGGACTGTTCTCTGTGGCTGAGTTGGCGCCATGGTTTCAATCCAAAATAGCGAGTGAATTGTGTGTATTGTAGATGCACTTTGCATGCAAAGTTTGCAAGAATTTTTCGTATGCATGTTCTGCATTACTTGGGGTTGTTTTTTTGTTCGTTTGTTTGTCTATGTATTTTAAGCTCAAGTCAGTGACCATTACCAGGAAATGACTGGGGATAATGTACAATATTAACAAGACGTTCAGACACCTCACTGTGATACTTCGATCTGAATTTATCTCATGTCCACCACCCACCCACCACCCTCTCTCTCTTTCTCTCTCTGAGACTGACAATTTCTCCTTCTATCCTAGCCATCTATACTACCACAATCAGAGGAGGGAAATGGCAGGAAGGGAGGAGTCATTAACCTGAGAAACTAAACTTTCCACTCACAGCTTCATTAGCGTTGTCTTGTCCACAACACAAAACCTCAAATACAAGTCAGCAAGAAAAAAAAATCCTTCACTGATGGCTGTATTTGTACCTGGTAATGGCTGTAGTTGTACCTGGTAATGGCTGTATTTGTACCTGGTAATGGATCACTTTTACCAAATATGATTTTCGCATCAGGCTACGAACATGGATTTTCTCGGATACGTATACGCACGTTAGTCTGCCCACACCCTGCAAGCAGTATGTTGCTGCACAGGTTCCATACTCAGTCTCTGGTGGGCATGCATGTCGGTGTTCTTATGTTTCCTTCAGCTATCCATCCAACACGTACATGGCTTACAGATTCTTTAACGTGCGTATTTGATATGCACATGGAGGGGATCTGGGCACTATCAAGTCTGTACACATGCTGATCTGAGAGATCGTAAAAATCTCCAACCTTTACCTAATTGGCAGGAGGGACCAAGGCTGGATCAAACTCAGACATTCCGGTTGGAAGTCAGATGTCATGTCTACCGATAGTCTTTTCTGTCCAGAAGCCACACACACACACACACACACACACACACACACACACACACACACACACACACACACACACACACACACACACACACACACACACAACACACACACCACAAAAAGAAGACTAAAAGCCTCACATTTCCTCGCCATGACGCATTGTGAGAAAGGAAAGCACTGGGTGTACTGAAAAGTGTAAATGAGACACACAGACTCTGCCCTTTGATATCGCGATTCAAACCAGTCCATCTTTTCACCCACACATTCTCTCTCTCTCTCTCTCTCTCTCTCTCTCTCTCTCCCCCCTACGAGATTGAAAATTTCTGCTGCTATCCTCGCCGCCATTACCGCTACACAATTAGAGGAAGGAAATGACAGGCAGGGAGTTGTCCTTTCCGCGGTGAACGTGCCTCGAGGCACTGTCCGCGCCACAGCGTCTTTCTCGTTATCCTTGTCAACCAGATGCCAGACTCGAATGTGGGTCAGCAAAATTGTTCTGCCGCTCATTAATGATTTTTTTTTAGCTGGAAGCGTATGGACCTTTACCTGCTACGATTGAAACGTTTGGATACAATCATGGCTGCATGACTACTGGTCCACAGAGAACGTTACCAAATGGCTCGTTGATTATGTCTGCAGAAAACGTCATCGAACGGTTCGTTACGTTAATTTTTAATCAGCTAATTGGGATTTGGTAGTTATTTTAATTCATGGTCTTAATTGTAATGTTTGATTCATAACATGTTTCTTTTAACAAGAGACCATCAGAAGGAATTTTTCCTTTATTTATTTTGGAACTCCTGTTTTGTTGTTGTTGTGGTTTTTTTTTTTTTACTGAGGCACACAAATGCACGCACTTACACACACATCACGCACGCACACGTGCTACGCATACACATTACCACCTCCATCACCACGATGTTCAATCTTTCACCGAACCACTAGCCCTAAAACACCCACTCTACCATCCCTTCCTCGCCCAACCTCATAACCATCCTCTGTAAAAACATAGGGATGTGAAAGAAGAATCAAGTGTGTCTATTTGTCTTACACAAAATCCCATGCATGCATGCACAACACACACACACACACACACACACACACACACACACACTTGTCTAAAAGCATACCTGTGAATAGACGTTGAAAGAAATAACGAAAACACACACACACACACACACACACACACACACACACACACACACACACACACACAACACACACACACACACACACACACACACACACACAACAACACACACACAACACAACACACTCATCCACACAAACCATAATTCCATAAAACTCAATCCCCGTCCTTCCACATCTTCCTCAATCAAACACAATCCCCCTTTCTTCTCCAAGGTATAACAAACTCCTAAAAAAAAGGAAAAAGCAAGGCAGGCTCCACAAACACTTCATTCCTTTCTATCCCCACACCTTCCAGTTCCAATGATTAGGGACCGTGATAGAAAAGGGAAGACAGACGGGGTCACAAGGGCGAGTGCTGACACAAATGACCAGGACAGAAGACGTTGTGCCTACAATTAGCAATCCCTTCTCTTCCTGATATGCTTTACCACCTTGCTGTGGGCAATCTTAATGCATTTCTTTCGTGTGAAGGAAGAGTGAGGGATCGACTTAAATTGACAAGTAATATCTCTTCCACCATCCATCTTCTCTCTCTTCTCTCCCCCCCCCCCTCTCTCTCTCTCTCTCTCTCTCTCTCTCAGTGAGCCACAGTGTGGACCACAAGTCATTCTACGCGTCACTCCTTCGTGGGGAATCTTGTTGCATATCGTTTATAAAAAGGAAAGTGACAGATTTGTCTTAAGTTGACGAGTGATTCTCTCTCTCTCTCTCTCTCTCTCTCTCTCTCTCTCTCTCTCTCTCTCTCTCTCTCTCAGTAAGCCACAGTGTGGACCACAAGCAAGTCAGTCTGTGCGTCACTCCACTAGAGGGAATCTTATTGCATATTGTTTATAAGAAGGAAACTAAAATATTGACTTGAGCTTACATGTGAATCTCAATCTCTCTCTCTCCCTCTCTCTCTTCTCTCTCGTATGGATCATAAGGACAAGTCAGGGCTGACACAAATGACCGAGAGAGACGGACGTTCTCTCCACATTAAGCATTCCCTTCTTTTCCTGACACAGACAATAATATACTAGCCAATATCACCAGTCAACTACGGTTGCTTCATTTTGCGGTGATTTTATTTCACCTCCGCTGCCAAGAGGACAGGGTGACTGATTTAAGTTCACAAGTAACATCTTTTGTCTTTTTCAGCGTTCCTGTCTTACTCTAACGTTATCCGTCTACAGAGCAGTTATTCTAAAAAGCACGTGCGTATACGTTAAAAGAACGAATTAACATTTTGCATTGCAGACTGTTGCACACTGGTTGGACGCTTTTAATTTAACAGTGAATTCTCTCTTATAACCCAGGGTGCACACCATGCATAGAGATGACAAGGTACAGATTGGTCGTTCATTTTTGGCTGAACAGAGTGAAAACGAAACGAATGCTAATAGCAATCTCAACTATCATCATCATCATCAGGTGCCCTGCCGCATGGAGTTGGCGATCATGGACTTCCATCTTCTCTATCTCTCGTTGCCCCTAGTATCTCCCCCACCCTCCTCGTCCCCAGCCAATCTGCAAGTCCGTCCAGCATTCTCTCCATGGGTCTACCTGGTGCTCTCTTTCCCTCCAGCTTTCCCGTTGTGATCAGGTGCTCCAAATCCCCCTTCCTCATAAAATGGCCTGTAGATGTTGCCTGTCTTTTCCTAATCTTCCTTATGAGTGATCTACTTGTGTCTGCCTCCATCAAGACTGTCTCGTTTGTTTTCTTTGCTGTCCATGGAACTCTCAACATTCTTCTTAGAAACCACATCTCGGCTGCCTCAATCTTGCTCTGGCTTTGCTTGTTGACTGTCCACGCCTCGCATCCGTACAACAGTATTGGTTCTATATAACATTCAAGGACTCTCTTTCTAATGTTAATTGATAGGCATTTGTTGGTAAGAATGCTATACACCATCAAAAATTTCATTATCATAATAATCAAACGAATTATAACTTCCTACAACGTGGGCCACAACAGCAAAATTGCAAATATTGTTCTTTAAAACTAATATCTGGAGAATTACAGCCAACCCTTCGAGATATTTTAGGCACAAGAACTTAAGCTGGGTGAGCAATATTTCATGAACTGGACCGATAACTCATTGGAAGTCAGACAAGAGAGCCAAAGAATGGATGATCAAGTGAGTGCTGACACAAATGACCAGGAGGGGCGGACGTGGTGCCCACAATTAGCATTCCTTCTCTTCCTCACAAGGCCATTGATCCAGGGAATGTCACCAGCCTGTCGTTGTTGACGCCTTTGTGTGTGTGTGTGTGTGTGTGTGTGTGTGTGTGTGTGTGTGTGTGTGTGTGTGTGTGTGTGTGTGTGTGTGTGTGTGTTGCTTTTGTTCCTTTCTTTGTTCGTTTGTTTTCCTTTCCTTCATTTCTGTTTGTCTCTGAAGAGAATGGGAAGATTGATTTAACGTGTCAAATGGCTCACCCTCTCTCTCTCTCTCTCTCTCTCTCTCTCTCTCTCTCTCTCTCTCTCTCTCTCTCTCTATGCGTGTGTGTGTGTGTGTGTGTATGTGTGTGTGTATCTGTCTGTCACACACACACACACACACACGCACACACACACACACACACTCACACATATCATCGTCTCGTACCCAAATCACTACACCCCTCTCCCTCCTTCCACATACTCTATGCACCATTCCTGCCCACTACTAAAACTATATGGCAGAAGAGGGAAGTCAGGCAAGAGAGCCCACACAATGGTTCAAAAGGACAACCAACTGACTGCCGAGTGCTGACACAAATGACCAGAAGGCGCGGGCGTTGTGCCCACACTGAGCATCCCCATCTCTTCCTGACACCGACACTGAACAAGTCAATAACACCAGCCTGTTGTAACTGCCTGCTTCTCTTTCTATCGGGTATTTTCTACCCCAGTCAAAATGCATCAGCAAGGATCTATTTGCTTCTCTTCAGAAGAGCGACAGGTAGCCAAGCACTCCTAAAAATTAATTTCAGAAAGTAGTGTCAATAGCCCCTGATTGTTTTTTTTTTCGTTTTGTTCAGCCACACATTTTGATTCTGCTTTTGCTCTATAAAGGCTGTGTTGTATGTGTATGCAAGTAGATGTGGAAACCATGCATAATCGTTTGGCTTACGTTGAGTTCGATCATTCTGATCAAAGTACACTACATATTGATATTTAGAAGTGTTTTCATTGTCACATGTTCTTCATTGACGTAAATACTAAAAAGACGTTTCTTTTCTATGTCCGTAACAATAACGTGAAACCAGGCTTTACTTAGTTTCAATGACTCTATCAATCAAAGCGGACCACAAATGTCTTATCACAGCAATTTTATCAATTTTATTTGCCAAGTAAATTCATTAAAAGAGACACTGGATGTTATCTCCAATAAAGGACCAAGTCTGTGCTAAACGAGAACTGTCAACAGACTGTGTCTATGAGGAAAAACGCAGAACAAAAGTGGCCATTCCAGACATAACCTAAATCTGTACCCACTGTTCATGAGTTTAGGTCACTCAATAAACTTTGTTAGCAATCGAGAGGTAAACGTTTTAGATTACCTTAGAGAAGAAAGGTTCTGCGTTGGAAAGTCATGGTAAATTTGTGTTTTTTGGTAAGCCTGTCGATATCTAACGGTCTGGTTTAAACCTGAGTAAAATGTTGAATTGTATCTTATTAGTTTGTATCATACTGCATATATTGTTTAGTACTGTGATGTATTTTATTGTACTGTATTGTAGCTCTATATCTTGTCCCAACAGTTTTTTCAACACTGCCACATTACTCGTTCTATTTTCTCTTCTGTGCACGTTCTTGTTTACCTATCAAAGTGGATTGTGTACTTACGAGAAACTATGAGTTGTTGACTTATGAAAAACCATCTCTAGTCAGCTTACCTGTTTGTGTCTTTCTGTTTGTTTTCCTTTCTTTTCCTTTTGAAACTGAATACTATATACAACACATGCAGAACAAAGCATAATTGTGAATCAACGAGTTACACTGACATTAACAGTATTGTATTCCAAGAAAGAAAGAAAAACGGATTCCTGACAAACCCAACAGATGCAATGGAAAGTACGCTTCTACCGAGGGGAAAAAGAGGAAAATAAAATAAAAAAAAGAGGAAAATAAAAAAAAGCATGTGTGATATTGCAACAGAACATAATCTAAAAGAAATGCTTCATAAAAATAAAGTTGCTCAACATATATGCAAGATACCAAACTAACGATATATTTATGATAGCATAACCTGTTTGGAAAAATAAATTGTGCAATCACAGAAAGTACAATAGTTATGAAATACCAATACAGTAACTAGTGAAGCATTCAGCATCACAGAATGTAGAAAATCACATTTCAAATGGTGATCACAATAAGAGGAAAATGAAAAATACCAGTGGTGTATTTAGTATTGCAGTGTTTCTGAAGAACAAACAGCACAGACATAATCACAAAAAATGAACTACACTAGTGAGACTAAAGCGCTACTTGTGTCTATGGGTGACGCAAGCAAGCAAACATTTACTGCGTCAAGACATATCGACCAATGGCACAGATTAGCTCAGCAGATAGCTAAATGTCTTGCCATAAGCTACTCAGGGACGACGTCCATGACTTAAACAGATTAGCAGCAGCAGTTTTCCACAAGGGAGAAAGATGAGGTGAAAATGGATGTGGATGTGAGTGTGTGTGTGTGTGTGTGTGTGTGTGTGTGTGTGTGTGTGTGTGTGTGTGTGTGTGTGTGTGTGTGTGTGTGTGTGTGTGTGTGTGTGTGTGTGCGTGCGTGCGTGCGCGTGTGTGTGTGTGTGTGTGTGTGTGTGTGTGTGTGTGTGTGTGTGTGTGTGTGTGTGTGTTCGTTCGTTCGTTCTTTAATTTAACGTCTTTTCACTATAAGTGATATTAGACGGGGAGAGGGGGGGGGGGGGGAAGGGGAAATTTAAAAAAAAGTGAACAAAATAAAATGTAGAACGATAGTTGGACGGGTTGGGTTTGGGCAGAGGGAAGACAGAGAAAAAGACATTAGCAGGTGGGGGAACAGTAAAATGGAACGAGAACTTAACACTAACAATTAACTTCAACAACGTGAAGGGAAATTGTAACACTAAACCGAATAAAGTTAAAGTAATGCATTAACAGGACTGTGAACTAATGATTCTGAAATTCTAACTAACAACGTTTGATCTGATGTAATTTTCTGGAAATGATTTTCAGAATACTTTTCTTGAGTAAACATTTTCCGTAAAAAAGAACGTAGCATTTTGCAGTAGAATAAACAGTGAAACAGTGTGAACTGTTCGCCGCAAATACACTTGACATTTTTACAATATTTTCTTTTGAATGCGTTTAGCTGAATACGAAAACAAACAGTGTGTGTGTGTGTGTGTGTGTGTGTGTGTTCGTTCGTTGCTTGATTTAACGTCTTTTCACTATAAGTGATATTAGACGGGGAAAAATGGCATGGAGGATGAAATAAGGGGGGGGGGGGGGGGGTGGAGGGGAGAGGGGAACAGAGTAAGGGACGTAAAAAAAATTACAAGGAAGCGGCAAGGTCTTAAGAAAAAGGATATGGATGAACAGAGAAATGAAACTAGAACAACGCTAACATCAATAATGTAAAAGAAAAATCGTCATAAAAACAAAACAAAACAAAAATAATCATAATTATAATAATAATCTTAAAGTAACGCATTAACAGGACTGTGAACCAATGATTCTGAAATTTTAACTAACAAAACTTGATCCGATACTACTTCTTTAAAATGAGTTTCAAGATAGTTTCCTTGTGTAAACGTCTTTGGTAAAAAGGAACGAAGCTTTCTGCAGTAAAACAAACAGTGATACAATGTGAATTGTTCGCCACAAATACATAAAACGTTGTTACAATATTTTGTTTTCAAAGCGTTCAGTTGAATGCGGAAATATGTCATAACAATTAATCTCAAATGATATAACGAGGAATACTGCAAATTTTTACAGATATTTTGAACTGAAAGTTTGATTCTTTTTTGAGACACAAATTTTTCATTTAAATGTTCATGAAATCGAATCCATGATGCTAATTCTAGCGAGTTGTAAGCTTCTTTTACCGAGGTGTTAACATGTAATTCTATGGAATTTTCAGAATGGAGGGCACCGGATTTAGCTGCTCTGTCAACTACGTTGTTGCCATGAAGACCAACATGAGAAGGCACCCAGCATAAATTGATTTCCGAACCATTTATCTTTAAACAATGTATTAGATGATTTGCCTCAATAATTAAGTCAGGTCTTGTGTCTGTATCAAAAGACTGTAAGGCATATAATACAGATTTTGAATCAACAAAGAGAACTACTTTGAATGACACAGGCCGAAGGCTTATTAAATAATGCAACGCTTGAACAACAGCGACCAATTCTGCTGTATATATAGATACATTTGCCCCAATGAAAAAAGACTTTTTAATGTTAAATTTTGGAACATAAAAGGCTGCTCCAGCGCTCTGGTTTGCTAAGACTGACCCATCGGTAAAAATGTGGAGGTGGGTACTGTACTTTTCATCGATGTGTTCACAAGCTGTGGATAGCGTAATGTTGACATTATCATCTTTTTTAACTTTTGCATAATCGAGATCAAATGTGGCATTTAGCATTTCCCATGTAGGGATAGGCGTTATCGTTGGTTTCTCAGCAATTTCATCCATTGTTATGTTGGACTGTTTGATCAGGCCAGATATGTAAGTTGCGGCTGTAATTTGTGATGAAATGCTTTTTGCTCGTTTTGGAAAGTCAGTATCAGACCTGATCTTAATTTCTTTGCTCACAAAATTATCCACTTGTGAAGTAGTTCTAATTGCAAACTTTGCTGTAGCTAACTCACGATGGTTGTTTAAAGGTAGAATTCCAGCAACTTTGTACGTTTCCAGAGTAGAAGCATGAGTTGGTACACCTAATGCAATTTTAAGACTTTTGCAGTCCAAGCTCTGAATCTTTTTTAGTAAATATTTGGGTGCATTGAAGAAAACTTCTTGCGCGTAGGATAATTTAGACCTGACCAGCGCTGTTGACAGATGAATCAGTACATTTGTATCCATTCCCCAGGGTAATTTGCTTATTATCTTTAGAAAATTTAAGGTTTTTCGCGCTTTTGTTAAAATATAATCAAAATGGACATTCCAGCTTAATTTGGACGTGATGTAAACTCCCAGGAATTTTACGACCTGTTTGTAATTTAACACTTCACCAAGCAATTTGAAAATAGGCAAGTTATTTGAGTTACCACCAGGATCAAACAGCATCATGTTAGTTTTTTCCGCTGACAACGACAGCCCATTTTCTAACATATAGTTTCCAAGATTATCAAGATCAATTTGATACAACTTCCTGATGTAATTTCGCGTTCTCTGTGGAGTTGTCTTTTTTAAAGTGATATTCATCCAAGTGCATATATCATCAGCGTACTGTACTAAAACAACACGATTTGAAAGAGCTTTAGGGAGATCCTGTATAAGGATATTAAATAAAATAGGTGCTATCACTGAACCTTGTGGAATCCCCATGTCGAGGCATCGTGAAGAAGAATAACTAGCTCCCACTCTTGCCTGAATTGTTCTATTAGCTAAAAAAGATTTAATGTAATTGAACATATTGCCCGATAAACCAACAGATTTTAGCTTGAACAATAAACGTTTATGCCAAACTTGATCGTAAGCTTTTTTCACATCAAAGAAAGTAGCTAAAACACTTTTTCTGCGGGCAAACTGTTGTTTGATCTGAGTTGTAAGTTTAACTAGGTGCTCAACTGCGGATCTTCCTTTTCTAAAACCTGCCTGGTTTACCGGAATAACGTTATTTTTATCACAGTAGTGTAAAAGTCTGTTTAAGACCAATCTTTCCATTAGTTTGCTTGTGTGGGACGTTAAAGCAATAGGTCTGTAACTGTTTTTATCGGTTTTCGATTTTCCTGTTTTTAAGATTGGTATAACTATAGATTTTTGCCAGATTTGTGGCACAGTTCCAGTAACCCAGCATTTCTGCAAAATTTTGTGTAGGAAAATAAGGTAGTTTTCAGGGAGATGTTTAATCATTTCAGTCGAAACTGCATCAACTCCTACCGAACTCTTTTTGTTGTGTAGAGACAGTACTGTGTTTTTTAGCTCTTCTAAGGTGATTGGAGAATTAAACCAGAGATCATTCTGTGGTACTGGATCAGTGTAGATTGGGTTGCAATCTTCCATTTCTCTGTGATGTTTGCAGTCAGGAGATAAACCTTCAACTTTACTGTTTTTGGCGAACAGATCCACAAAAGTTTCTGCTTTGTCCATGTCTGAAGGAAATGTGTTACATGTTTCAATCATTATCGGACACCTAGGTAAGTTGGTTCCATCCTTCATTTGTTTCATTTTCGTCCAGACTTTATGGAAATCTTTGAAATCTGAAATTTCTTTTGTGCAGAATGATGCCCAATAATCTTTCTTTGCTTCAGCAATGATTTTGTTACATTGGATGTTAGCTTTTTTCATTTCGACATGATCCTCAGGTTTCCGGCTTTTGATGTAGATTTTGAATTTCTCCCTTTTATATTGAACTGCTTTCTCACATGCCTCTGTCCACCAAACATTACCCAATCGATTATTTGATCTAGAAGATTTGAGTTTCGGAATCGATAGGTCTGCAGCGGCTAAAATTGACTCTTGGAATTTAGAAAACATAATGTCTACATTTTCACTTTCATAATGTCTGTAATCTTGATTAGCTAGAGCAGTTCGAAATAAGGACCAGTCAGAACGCTTGTAATTATATTTTGGAATAATTTCAGGAGAGCTGTCTTTCATCCTGATGTTTTTGTCAGTTATGGTTATGATGATAGGTAGGTGATCGCTTCCCAAAGTGTCTCTGTGAGTTTCCCAGGTACAGGATGGTGCTAATTCTGGTGAGATTAGAGACAAATCGATGGCTGTCGCCCTGTGTTTGGAAACATCAGGGATCCTAGTGACACTACCATCATTTAGAAGGTAAAGCGAACTATCAACAATATTTTCTACCAAACGATTGCTCGTAACAGTAGAACAGTTCTTTTCCCAAAATGGGGAGTGGGAATTAAAGTCTCCACCTATTAGCCATTTACCACGCTGCTGATCTTGGATAGTGCGCAGCCATTCTGTGTTGTGGTCATTTGGACCTGTTGGTAGGTAGACTGACAAAACGTTAATGTTTAGAGAATTGCTTAATTGGACAGTGGCAGCACAAGCATGCAAATCTTCGCTTGATTTCAAAAACTGGGGAAGTAAGTAAGCAGTATTGTAACTCTTTGAGTATATAAATCGCGGTGGATACCTTCTTCCCGTGATTCCCACATTCATAGACTGGAGGATAATAATAATTGGGGAAATTGGGAAGCTTGGTAGCGACAACATTCATCGACTGTAGAATCAAAATTTCACACCTATTTGATGCTAGGAAATGCTCCAAGTAAGCCGAATTGGTGGAAAGGGATCTACAATTCCATTGCAAAAACTTGACTTGGGATTGTTTTCGCATTGCTGATATTGGTTAATCTCCAACTTTCTATTAACTGTTATTTATGGTCGATAATAATGAATACTTTGATTTTCTGTGTGTGTGTGTGTGTGTGTGTGTGTGTGTGTGTGTGTGTGTGTGTGTGTGTGTGTGTGTGTGTGTGTGTGTGTGTGTGCGTCTGCCTGTCTGTGTGTGTGTGTGTGTGTGTGTGTGTGTGTGTGTGTGTGTGTGTGTGTGTGTGTGTGTGTGTGTGTGCGCGCGCGTTCTCTCTGTGACTGTGGGCAGTGACGGATGCATGGACGTATGTGGCACTGCATGTACATTCATACCACCTAGCACAAAGCGTTACTTGCGTGTCTAATTCATTATTACAGAATTTCCACCTCACTGCATATCTGACATAGACGTGTGGCAGACAGCAGAAAGACAAACGTTTCAGGTAATGATCCATTCTATGTCTGTGACAGCGTGTCTGTTAAGCCTTTTCCTAGTGTCCCTTTATTTTTTGCGTCATTAACAGAAATAAGCAATTATATGGTATACCTCATCTGTCCAACACTACTAATACCATTATATGAGGGTGCCCCAAAAGTCCTCGGCCTCACCAAGGAGTGTAATCACAAAAATGAAATTTAGCACACATATGCACGTGCATCTCAGAAAGTTGTGTACTGAACACGAGCACGTACGTGTTGTTTGATATGACGTCATGTGGTTTCAATACGTCATACCCAGTTTCTGAAAAACAATGGACAACTTCGCTGGCGTGACACCACTTAATGTTGCAAGAAACAAAAGCCAAACTACCAGAGAAAACTACGAGGAACTGGTGAAGGTGTAGGGGAGGACGCATATTCCTATTCAACAGTTAAGAAATGGTATGATGAAAGCCATCGGGGACTGAGAGGCTTTCATGATGAGCAAACATTGTCCTAAAACAGCCAGTGATCACGTGACAGAGTTCCGGATATGGTTATGGCTGACAGATACGTGACAATCCATGATATTGCTAACACCCTAGGCACCCGTCGTACGACCGTTCGTCTTATTCTGATCAGTGAATTGCAAATGACAAAAAAGAAATCTCAGCAAAGTAGGTGCCAAATCCTGACGGAGGAGCAGAAACTTAAACGTTTCACCTTGTACCGGACAGTCCACAATGTTTCGAAGCTGTTCCAGCAGACTGTATCCACCGACTTGTTACTGTTGATGAAACTTCGGTCCGCTAAGTTACACCACTGAGCAAACAGCAATCAAAACAGTGGAAGTATCTTGAGTCTCCACCTCCAAAGAAGCCAATGATATAACATCTTCTGGCGATGTTTTAGCAGCTGTATGCTGACGGAATTCTGCTGGTAGATTGCCTTGGAAAGGGTCTAACAATCAACGGAGAATATTCGTCGTCCCCGCTACGTCAACTTCGATCAGCTTTCATCACAAAACGCTGAAGAAACCTAACACGAGGTGTGTTGTTTCATCAGGACAATGCACATGCACATAAGTCATCTTTCAGTGCTACCATTCGTGAATGTTGTTTTCAAATCATTGACCATCCATCCTGTTCGTCAGACCTTGCCCCTCCGGATTACCACTTGTTTCCAAATTTGAAAACAAAAATCTCAGTAGGTAGAGAATTGATTGTGACAATGACGTCATGGACGCAGTCAACGCTTACTTTCAAGTGCTCCCAAAGGAATTCTTCCCGAGGACCACTGGTGGTTTGGTGCAGCGCTGGAGAAAGTGTGTGGAGTTCAGAGGGGACTATGTTGAAAAATAACAGGCGGAAAAATCGTACATCTCCTTCATATCGCGGACAAGAACTTTTGGGACATCCGTCATATCGTAACATACCACACTACAAATGTTATAACACTATTGCTACTACAGGGTTGATCCAAACGTCTTGTCAGTTAGGATGCTATTTCTCAATGTTTACAGTAAATATCTTTAACCGTTATTGACAGTGAGTACTGCCACCAGAGGAATTAAGAAAACACACCTGAATGTAAATGTAAACATAACTAAGGACTCTTAAACATAAAAACCGGACTAAATTATCTAAAATTAATTCTCCACATTGCGTTTCTTTACAGCCAAAAGTGCACATAATACATATACCCAAATTATCAGTTCTAAAAGAAAGTATGTAAGGCTTTATTGAACACATACAGATGAATGGATCAGCTAACCAAAACATAATAGGTGGAAATGACAGAAAGCAAAGGAGGAAGAAAGAAAGAAAGAGAGTGACAGAAAAGACGAAATTTCTAGCACAGAATTTACAGAAGGTGAGGATACTATTTATACTGAACGAGTTCCCAGGATACCAAAGGGGGAACAGTAATAAGTGAACGGGTGACATTAATATTGACCAGTAACATGACCAACATTGAACAGAAACAGAATTCTACCAGGAACGCTAATACATTGATACCACATCGTCTTGCAATAAACAAAAAATAATAATAAAAATTCACGGGGAAAACAGTGATGAGATTATAACATTACATATTCAATGAAATATATAGAAAAGAACAAGAAACGAACAAAACAAAACAAAAAACTAACTTTGATGCTACAATGCTGTTGCAACAGAATAATTACAACTGATAAGATGAAATAACAATGAATCTTTATAATTTTATATCAAATAGTTCATGTCTGTGTGCGCGAGCATACACACACATACACACACGTGCACACGCACGCCCGCACACACAAACACTCTCTTTCTTTCTCTCTCTCTCACATCACCTCACACACACACACACACACACACACACACACACACACACACACACACACACACACACACACCACGAAAAGAAATTAATGAAACATAAAAGAAATATTCAGCATGATACCCTCTTGAGAACAGAATGGAACACGCAATCACGAAATATTGCAAAACAAATGGCCACTCAAGTATTTATTAATATCGCAGTGCATGTAAATATCAAATACTAGTCAATATATAAAATATCAAATACAAAAATTCTTATTGTTGCTTACGGCCCAGCCCACTGCGTAGAGCCATGTCAGGGCTATAACCGTTTCAATACACACACAGTACTTAATAGGGGGAAAAAAAGAAACAAAAAATTAAGTAAACATATCAATGCATTCGCGAACACAATCTAAAGAGATGCCCCTGGCTTTGACCACTCCGTCCGATTTATCACACAGGGGAGTTAAAAAAAAAACACATCAATATACAATTCAAACAAAACGTAGGACAATAAAACATATAAAAACAAGCCTGAATAAGTACTTTACAACGAAACAAGCGTTGCATTTTAGGTCTAAACATGTGATGCAAGAAGGCACAAATTCATTGTGGCAGGACTTATCAACTGATGACACAGATGAGCAAAGCAGTGAGTTCATTGACACACCGGAAGTTGCTGTGGGACCACGCGCATGACTGAAATAGATCAGCAACGGCAGTGACTTCACACTGGGAAGTGAAAACAGACGAGGTGAAAATGGGCAGATGGAAAATGTGGTGTGTGTGTGTGTGTGTGTGTGTGTGTGTGTGTGTGTGTGTGTGTGTGTGTGTGTGTGTGTGTGTGTTGTTTATATGAGAGAGAGAGACAGACAGACAGACAGACAGACAGAGAGAGAGAAAGAGAGAGAGAGAATAGTGTGTTTTAGAGAACGGAAGAAAGTGTGTGAGAGTGAGTGTGTGAATGAGTGAGTGAGTGAGTAAGTTTTAGAGAACGGAAGAAAGTGTGTGAGAGTGAGTGTGTGAATGAGTGAGTGAGTGAGTAAGTGAGTGAGAGAGTGAGTGGGTGAGTGGTGGGTGGGTGAGTGAGTGAGTGAGTGAGTAAATGAGTGAGTACGTGAGTGAGTGAGTGTGTGTGTGTGTTTGTACACGCGCGCACGCGCGCGTGCGGGTGCGTGTGTTTGTTTTTTTGCGCGTGCGGCATGTGTGCGTGCGCATACTTACACATATCCTACACAATCATGCATTTCATATTTCTGAACCTCAGACACTCTGAAAATTGGATAAATCTTCCAGACAATCAGACAGGCAACCACAAAACCAATCTTCTCTGGTAATGATCTACCTAGGGTCACTGACCAAGACACTGCACGGTTTACAAGCCTACCTCGTGGTCCAACATCCCTCAAGCAACTGATTCCTTCTATCCTGCACCATTAACAGACATGAGTATTTACATGATGCAGCTGATACATCCATCACCACTACTCTGTTACATAGTACCAAACTACATCACACATTCACTTCTACTGCTATGACAATGACCATTATTATTACTGCTGCTGCTGATATTGATACTGATGCTGGTGATTTGTTGCTGGTGGTGGTGCTGCTACTGCTACTGCAACTGCTACAACTATCATTTCTACTCTACTGCCATTACTACCACACGACGAAAATCAATACAATGACTTTCCACTTAATTATCGCTTTTCATTTTATCTCCCCCACGTCTCATTTACAAGATTCCCAAAATATGCACAGACAGCACAA
>CM060313.1:81421718-81441718 GCA_030674185.1 Monoplex corrugatus
GGGGGGGTGATCATGCAAGGTGTCAGACGATGTTATTGAAAATCTGTCACCAGACCAGACAGACTACAGATATTAAAGCTCCATACTTTCACAGATTATGCTTTTGCTATGACAATGGGTTAGAGGAATTTCGAGAGAGTGAGTGATGGCTAGGGGCAGTTTGGGCGTCCATCAGAGGGTGTTAGAAGAGCACAGACTGGAAGTGGAAATCAATGATTTGGTGTCATGATCCAATTTTGTGGTCACCTGCCGTGTCATTGTTATCCTGTTCGGGTGGTGACATTTCCATTTTCAAGCCAGAAAAAAAAGAAAAAGAAAACCCCCAACAACTCGCAAGCACAGATTCACTAAGTCAACCAACCCACCAACCGACCAATCAAGCAACTATTCTATCAGAACTGTGTCTGTATATCGATTTTCAAATTCCGCTCACCCACAAAGCAAACATGGATTAGTTTTCTATTTCGCTGATGAATCGAATAATTGAAAATGGCGTGGCATTTCAGTCTGATGATAAAAAAAAATCCTTAATTTCAGCTAACCAGCTGAGCAACACCGCTGTAGTAGTACTCCTCGCAACAGCAACAGCAATAACCGCATCAGCAGCAACAGTAGTGCTAGTAATAGTATCTCATCATCATCATCATCATGTCGAGCTTGCTCAGCTATCCATGACACGTTTCTTCCATCCTTCCCTGTCAGACATTGCAGTAGGTAGTTCATCATACTGACAGCCCTTATCATCATCAATTGGTCGATGAAGGTCTTCTTTGTACGTCCTGGTCTTTGTTTGCCATGGCTGGGTCTCCATAGTAGAACATCCCCCACCAGTTCTTCGCTACGCCAGCAGTGTCCCGCGAAGCGCAGTCTTGTTGACGTATTGATTTACTGATTGGTGGGATCTTACCATATAACTCTTTGTTAGTTGGATGTTCTCTCCAGGATTTGTTCAGGGCTGCACGCAGCATTCGTGTATATGCTCCATCAATCTTCTTCTCCAATGTCGTTGTTAGGGTCCAAGAGATTGAGCCACATGTAAGAACGGACTCTACTGCTGCTCGGAAGAAGTTCCTTTTCAGGTTGTCTGGTAGATTGGATTTCCAGATTTTGTCCAGTTGATTTAGAGCGCCCCAGGCATTTTCGAGTCTGGTGTTGACGTCTTGTTCTGTGGATCAATGTAGCTGCCCAGGTATTGAAAGGCTTGAACTTGTTTGATTGTATCTCCATTGAGACTTCTCATGCCTTCTGATGCATCTTGGTTCAGACAGATGAACTCTGTTTTGTTCGCATTGAGGTGGAGCCCGATCTCCATTGCTGTTCTTTCGACACTGTGAAGGAGAGATGTTGCATCCTTTAGAAGGTCTGCGAGAACAGCCAGGTCATCAGCGTAATCCGCATCTGTTATCTTTACCGCAGGGTAGCGTCTGCTCTTCTGTTCTGTGAGGGTAAAGCCGAGTTTTTTTTATAGTATCTGCAGTGACAATAATAGCACAAGCAAACAGCATAAGTTATTTATGGAATGCTTGGTTTCTTCCCAAATATCGTAATACTTATGGCAAATATATAATGCTTACACCATACCGAATAGATGACAATGAAACTGTTTTTTAAAACTTTTATTGTTGTTTAAAGCCCAGCCGCTTCAAAACACACAAAACTTCAACAGGAAAATAAAAAGAAGACAGAAAAGAAAATTAAGTACACATATCAATGCATTCGCGCACATAATCTAAGGACATACCCCCGGCATAGGTCCATTCCGTCCGATTTATCGCACAGGGGAGATTTAAAAAACACCTGAATACAAATGTAAGCATACATAAGGACACCAAAACATATATAAAAACAGGGATAAATTACCTAAAATTGCTTTCGCATATCTCACCTCCTTAGAGCCAAAAATGCACTTAATGCATGTACCCAATTATCAATCCGAAGAAAATGTACGTAAGACTTTACAGAAAAAATACAGGTGAATGGACCATTAAGGCAGAAAATAAGTAGAAATGACCGAAAGCAAGGCAACAAGGCAGAAACAAAGAGAGTGACAGAAAAGAGGAAATTTCTAACACAGAATTTCCAGAAGGTGGGGATACTATTTATACTGAAAGAGCCCCCGGTAACCCAACGGGGGAAGACAGTGAACCATCAAGCCAACAGCTGCATCATGGATGTAGAAATTATTTACTGCCTCACCACTTGCAAATCTGATATATATAGTACAACTGAAATGTCAACCGATTTGAGCTTCATCAGTCTGGATATTTTCTATGAGCCCCAGACAATTTTTATTGAAACTAAAGTCTATATACATACCAAAAACAGATCCAAATATCGGCATAGTAATCAGCTTAACACTGAGCATGTACATGAAAATCAGACAGAAAGTAACATTTTACCTACCACATCGAATACTGTAACTCTATTCATAGCATTTTATCGTTAAACTATCGACAAAAGAAACAAAACAAATAATGATACAATGTTATGATGTTGCAACAACATATTTATACACGAAAAGATGACATGGATGAATCATTACTATCACACTGTTTCGTAAGAGCCGATACAAATCCTGTTAAAACAAACGATACAAGGTGAATCACCACGAGATGCTGACGAAAACAGTCATGTTAGAACAATTACACGATCAATTGCAAAAACAAAGCGCAAATCAAAATATCACAAAAGCATTTAGTCTCGCGGTGTCCATAATCTTAAATACCAAAGATATAAAAACATAACTGAGTATTTTTAAAACTAAGTACAGGGAATAAGTGCTGTATTTTTGCCATTGTACGAATGATGATGCAGGCATATATATTTTATTCTGACAAGACATCAATAGACGAGGTAGAACAGCACGGCAGCCGCTAACTGACATGCTACATGGTACTTAGAGATCGTGTCCACGACCCAAACGTTTTAGTAGCTGCATCTGATAATAAGGATTAAAGAGGGATAAGGAAATCTGAGGTGGATATGGTTTAAAAAAAATTATGTGTGTGTGTGTGTGTGTGTGTGCACGCGTGCGTGTGCATGCGTGTATATACGCGTGCGTGCGTCTGTGTGTGTGTTCGTTCGTTCGTTGCTTGATTTAACGTCTTTTCACTATAAGTGATATTAGACGGGGAAAAATGGCATGGAGGATGAAATAAGAGGGGGGGGGGGGGGGGTGTGGAGGGGAGAGGGGAACAGAGTAAGGGACGTAAAAAAAAATTAAAAGGAAGCGGCAAGGTCTTAAGAAAAAGGATATGGATGAACAGAGAAATGAAACTAGAACAACGCTAACATCAATAATGTAAAAGAAAAATCGTCATAAAAACAAAACAAAACAAAAATAATCATAATTATAATAATAATCTTAAAGTAACGCATTAACAGGACTGTGAACCAATGATTCTGAAATTTTAACTAACAAAACTTGATCCGATACTACTTCTTTAAAATGCGTTTCAAGATAGTTTCCTTGTGTAAACGTCTTTGGTAAAAAGGAACGAAGCTTTCTGCAGTAAAACAAACAGTGATACAATGTGAATTGTTCGCCACAAATACATAAAACGTTGTTACAATATTTTGTTTTCAAAGCGTTCAGTTGAATGCGAAAATATGTCATAACAATTAATCTCAAATGATATAACGAGGAATACTGCAAATTTTTACAGATATTTTGAACTGAAAGTTTGATTCTTTTTTGAGACACAAATTTTTCATTTAAATGTTCATGAAATCGAATCCATGATGCTAATTCTAGCGAGTTGTAAGCTTCTTTTACCGAGGTGTTAACATGTAATTCTATGGAATTTTCAGAATGGAGGGCACCGGATTTAGCTGCTCTGTCAACTACGTTGTTGCCATGAAGACCAACATGAGAAGGCACCCAGCATAAATTGATTTCCGAACCATTTATCTTTAAACAATGTATTAGATGATTTGCCTCAATAATTAAGTCAGGTCTTGTGTCTGTATCAAAAGACTGTAAGGCATATAATACAGATTTTGAATCAACAAAGAGAACTACTTTGAATGACATAGACCGAAGGCTTATTAAATAATGCAACGCTTGAACAACAGCGACCAATTCTGCTGTATATATAGATACATTTGCCCCAATGAAAAAAGACTTTTTAATGTTAAATTTTGGAACATAAAAGGCTGCTCCAGCGCTCTGGTTTGCTAAGACTGACCCATCGGTAAAAATGTGGAGGTGGGTACGGTACTTTTCATCGATGTGTTCACAAGCTGTGGACAGCGTAATGTTGACATTATCATCTTTTTTAACTTTTGCATAATCGAGATCAAATGTGGCCTTTAGCATTTCCCATGTAGGGATAGGCGTTATCGTTGGTTTCTCGGCTATTTCATCCATTGTTATGTTGGACAGTTTGATCAGGCCAGATATGTAAGTTGCGGCTGTAATTTGAGATGAAATGTTTTTTGCTCGTTTTGGAAAGTCAGTATCAGACCTGATCTGTGTGTGTGTGTGTGTGTACGTGTGTGTGTGTGTACGTGTGTCTCTAAGTGTGTGTGTGTGTGCGTGCGTGCGAGCGCGTGTGTGTGTGCGCGCGCGCGTGTGTGTGTGTTTGTGCTCGCGTGCATGCACGTCTGTGAGTGTGTGTGTGTGTGTATGTGTGATGTGTGTGCGTGTGTGTGTGCGCGAGTGCGCGCGACCGCGTGCACGCCCGCACACGAGTGTGCCTTTGTTTGCATACGTGTGTGTTTAATATCATTCATATTTCTCAACTTCTGACTCCACAGATAGATGGATATTCACTTGCTGAGCCAAGCCTTTCTTGCTAATGATCATCCGGAGGTCAGTGACCAGTAACACGCGTCTTTCAGCTTGCTCTCTCTTACTTCGTACACATGCTTCCATCAGGTGTTAACAGAAATGAGCAGCACAGAACATATACGCTACTAGTACTGCTCCTGCTGCTGCTACCACTACTACTACGGCTACTGCTACTACTACTCTACTACTGTTCCTGCTGCTAATCCTAGTGATGATGATGATGATGGTGGTGATGGTGATGATGATGATGACGATGATGACGATGACGATGACGATGATGGTGATGTGATGATGATGATGATTAGTAATAACAAGAACAACAACAACAACAACGACAGCAACAACAAGAACAAGAATAATGATACTAATACTAATAATATTAATAATAATAATAACAACAATAATAATAAGAATAACAATAACAACGATGATGATAATGATGATGATGATGATGACGACGATGATAGTACATGTAATAGTAATAATAATTTGCTGTTTTTACTAGTATGCAGCTACTATATACATCAAACTTTGGCTTACTTTAAAGAGCATAACATATCAACTGCCCGTTCTATATCCCGCAACCTTATCTTTTTCATTCATCTACATACACAGAGCAAACGTAAAAATAAAAAAGTAAAAAAACCCCGTAAAAACGAACAAGATATGTTTAGACTATGTGTTTAAATGTCTGAGATCGAAACTCTTCTTAACTACTTGTACAAATCCCATATCCCTAAATGCGCACTATCAACAAAATTCGCCTTTTCATTTCTGCTGAGGCCACAAACAGCCTGTGTGTGTGTGTGTCTTCATTGTATCTCATATGGTTACACCTCTAGCAGCTTTTGATGACATGATATCAAACTCAACGACAAGGTGGCAGCTCGATTTGTCCTATGGCAGAGCAAATGGTGTGGCGCAAAATCACTCTTGTTAAAACTACAGTGGGTTTCAAGCAAAGCACGAATTAAGTATAACGTTGCCACACTTTGCTTTCAATGTCTAAGTTCGATTAACATGCCAACTATATTATATCAGAGCTCCACCTGACCTATAAATCTTCTAAAGGTCTTAATGAACCTCTCTCCTGACCATGGTTTGGTTGCCTCTAACTAATTGCCTGAAGAAATCCTATTCTGTTTCTGACCCAACGACGTGGAATTTTCTCCCAGTGCTTGTCTGCATATTTTCAAAAACATCTTTTCAAAAACATCAACAAAATTGCATAGATTAATGCTAGTGGCTTGCTTAGATCCAGCTCTGTGTGTGTTGTGTGTGTGTGTTGGTGTGTGTGTGTGTGTGTGTGTTGTGTGTGTGTGTGTGTGTGTGTGTGTGTGTGTGTGTGGTGTGTGTGTGTGTGTGTGTGCCGTGCTTGCGTGCGTGTATGCGTGCACGCGTCCGTGTGTGTGTTCGCGCGAACAAGTACGTTATTATGTGAGTGACTGTATGTAAAACACTTGTATTTATCAAATGATTCCAGTTCTACACACTTTTCTTTCTTATAATCATATACACTTTGTACTAATGGCACTATCATTTTAGTCCTGATTTCATGTTTTATGTTATCATTCTCGATAAAAAAAAAGGTTCACTCTGCATTAATGTTTCTGTTTATTGTACATTACTGTGGACCCAGTACATCCCCTTTCCACTGAGTATATGTGTGTATGCATGAGTGTGCACGTGTATAAATTTACCTTTCTGTTTGTTTTTATGCGTGCGTGTGTGAAGGACCGCATTCATCAGATAGTTCATGCACGTTTTTCCTTATATTTGGACAAGTGTCACCGTTAATTTTCTGATTTCGTGTTATGATCTGTCGTTATACTTTGATGAAACTGTTTATGCTGCTTTGGCGTGTGTATCCGACTGTGTTTATACTGCATTAATGTATGGACACTGCTAACATGAAAATACACAGCATGGACACCCATTTTAGAGGGCGTATACAGCCCATACAGCAACGTGCTGCCTCCATAGCGTGGTTAAAACAACAAGCATAACGCATCAGAGAGAAATCGGAACGCTGCAGAAAATAAAAAGTTTCGTTGAAACGACGGTTTTCAATGAAAATGCTAAAATCTCAAGATTTCCCCGTCATAAGCGATATACATGTATGCATGAATAATCAGACACATTAGCAGCGGAGGAAAATCCTAAATCCTGTACGCCAACTCTCCATTTATGCCAGCGATTATCGACGACGGTGTTCCCAATCGAGTGTTCATGCGGCAATAACAGCCTTTAAAGTGTCATTTTTGTGACCTTTTATACCCACTGGGCTGTTTTGTATTATGATGGATCAACAGTGTGGGGACAGGCTGAGCATACAGGAGGGGGAAATGCAGTTGGGGGACACGGAATACGTAAGTGTATGCAGCCAATCAATTTTTTTTTCAGATGGGGAAACTAAAAATACCACTGCATATGTGCACAGAAATGTGTTTATTTTGTTCATCATTCATTCGTTCATTCTTTGATTTAACGTCTTTTCACTATAAGTGATATTAGACGGTTTAGTGTGTTGTGTGTTGTTTGTGTGGTGTGTGTGTGTTGTGTGTGGTGTGTGTGTGTGTGTGTGTGTGTGTGGGTGTGTGTGTGTGTGTGTGTGTGTGTGTGTGTGTGTGTGTGTGTGTGTGTGTGAGCGCCACCGCTTAAATTCGTGAGTGCATGTATATTTGTGTGCATTCGTATGTGCGCGTCTTTGAGGTATAGTGAGCTTATGCGAGCTGTCTGTGAGAGCGTACACGCATGTGTGTCTGGCATCAAAGAAGGTGAGCAGGTCAGACGATGTTATTGAAAATTTTCACCCAACAGACAGCCCACATACAATAAAGCACTGTACTTTCACATCGCGTACTTTCTCTGTGACAGTGGCTGTAAGTTTCTGAAGCCTGAACAACAACAACAACAACAACAGCAAAGAAAAAACGAAACCCTTCCAAGATCTGACCCTACCCTGCTAATGAAACAGACACAACGACACACAACAGACTGAGCCCCAAGAAAACGGGTCGACAATATCAAACAAGATTTATTTATAACATTATCATAAGCATAAGAAACAAACACTGACAACAAGAATAAACAACCCCATAACAACATCCCCAAAACACTTAAAAATCAGACTACATACATACACACAAAAAGAAACTACAGAATAATGTCCACCATACAAAGTCACAAACAAGCGTATTATCTATATTTTTCTCAGTGTAGTTTCCGTGCCGTCAGTGAGCCCCCAGGTACGCAATTTCACTTACATACCTCCTTTTCTTGTGATTATAAGGCTAAAAATCCTACACATGTCAGGAAACAACAACAACAACAACAAACAAAAGGAAAGAAAAACAATATCCAAGCAACCATAAGTGACATCCTGGATTCCTGATTATCAATGGCTAAATGTAGGTGATATTCAACAAGTGACAAGGCCAAGGCAATTGTTGTCAAGTCTGTTCAAAGCCTTTTGTACATGGTCACGTTTTTGCCCTCAGATGACAACAAAAAAGTTCTTCAAGTGTTCTTCGGCACTGATGAGAGTCCCTGAATTGACAGTCAGCTCATCTCGTTGACTCTTCTGATCATCTCTTCAATGAGAAGTAGAGCGAAGTCGACCAGCCTATGTGTTCAGACTTCCGCAATGTGTGCACATGCTGGCCATTAGGAAACTGATGCTACAACCCTTCTGTAAGTAAAACAGCTGGCTGGCGTTGGCCGGATCTCTCACGTCGGCGACATCTTGCACAGAAGGATTACAGCAGAACTCTACCCTTTATACTCACATAGCAGAACTGCACTTTATCACTCTACGCTGAGTCGTTCAGCTTATGAACGATATCTATAAGATTTGGGACGGAGGGGGGGGGGGGGGGGGGAACCGACAAGGTTTATCGGTCTGCTCCAATTCTTGAGCCAAGCCATGTAAATAGGAGTCACAGCATATCTGAACGCTCCAACACATTTTCCCTTACTAATATACCAATGATGCATGTCACATTCAAAGCAAGCCTCATCTCGTCTTCCTTGTAATACGTTTATATTAATTCATCATAAGCAAACTCTAGTCGAGGCTCCCAAAATTAACACAGGCATGCGTTTAATAAAAATTATCTATCTGACACAAATGACTTACTTCTCACCAGAATTATTCACACACACACACAAAAGAAATGTTTGCAACATACCATTGACCAACATCTCTTTACGGTAATAATTATAACTTTACACAAAGTGCTTGATAGCTGTACATGATCATATGGTCATAAGCTACTTCAGTATGCTGGCGTAATTGACAGAAGAGTATTCTAATGAAACAACCACCCAACTGTTTATACTAAATAACTGAAATCCACGTTGGCAACTACAGAAAACGTACACAATAAACAACATGAATTACTTTTTCCTCACAAACACCAACACAATTCTGCACATAAATTTAATAACATATACTCTTGAAGCGAACACAAAAATTGGTATCAACATAACAACACACAGTTCATTTTCCGAACCCATTACCTGCCCCTTTCACGGATTTCGTACACACTTCCGTTCATAAATTTAATACTATGTACCCTCATAACACACGCAAAGTTTGGTGCCTATCACAGCACCCAGTTTGCTTTCCAAACACTCTGACCAATCTTTTGCGCATCTTGTGCACTCTTCTGTACATAATTCAATAATATATATATACTCGCAGCGAAAGCAAGAATTGGCGCCTACACAACAGCACACAGTTTACTTTTCAAACACGTTAAACATTCTGATTTACCAATTACTCGTGAACACCGACATAATTCAAATATCCACTTGCGAATCTCGTGCGAACTTCCGTACCTATATCCGACAATATAGACACTTGCAGCGGACTCAAAAGAAAAAAATGAGCCACAACAGCACACAGTTCTCTTCCCATCTTCAATGTGCGAAAAATGTTTCTGCACGTATGGGCATTAAATTTTGTTAACCCCTGGCTTCGAACAAGTGTATCTTCCTTAAGGTTCTAAGTTAATAAGACAATACCTGGAGAACGAGAAAACACCTGCAAAACCAAATGATACAAACGATGAGACACTACAAGGACACTATTGCACACAGCACATAATGCATGATACACAACACATTACGTTACCTGTACATTACACGCCCTAACTGCCAATAACATGTAATTAATAACATTTTTGGGTACCTCACAGAGATGACAAATCAGAGGACATGATACTGAAACTTCAGACAGATAAAGAGATTGGCACGTCACTCACGCCTTTTTCAGACAAGGACGGCCAGGACGATGACAACAACGATGACATAGGACTGAAACAACAGACCAACAGACAGACTGGCCCGCCATTAACGCCTTCGTGCAGACGAATACTTGCCAGGAACGAAGACACAAAGACGTGACAGAGGTTCCTTGTGTGGACGTCCCAAAGTTACATCGAAACGACGACGACTTCTCTCCAAAGTCCTAGGGATGCAGGCCCATCTACGACGCTGGTCTTCTTGTCAGACTGCTCGACTCGACGCACTACTCGCCACATGTCCGCAAACATGGATGTGCACAAACACACATAAATATAAGCACACAAAGATGCACAGGAACCCACACCTGCACACGTACACATGCGGTTTATACAACTTTGAAGCGGAATCCAGCCTGTGGATTTTTCCCTTTCTTTGGGGGAAAGGTGTGAGGGGGCGACAGGTAAGTATGTCCAAGGCTTGCACAGTGAAAAAAAATTGCAACAGTTGTACTTCAACTGTTGTAGAACGAGTGCAACCATGATTCAGATCGCACTGGAGTCAGGTGTGTCTGTGACAGTAAGGCATGGGTCTGTGGTCAGGCTGGGCGAAGTCTGAAAACACTGAAGAAAGGGGGAATCTATGATTTGGTGTCATATTCTGATATCGAGCTTTCATATAAACGATTGGTTTCACGATTTTTTCCATAATTAACAATGGTTTAGAGGTTTCTTTAATATCCTCCTCAGATTATTGGACTGCAATAGTAACACCAAGCACGCAGTTGGTCAGCACATAATCAACTTTTCAGTCAATCACCTCTTGAGTTCCTATAACTATCACGTTCATTAAAATTTTCTAGATCGTCTTGACTGAAATGAGTTATTCTATTGGTTTGTAACAACTGCTAAAAATCATAAATGCAGTAAATAAATAAATAATAGATAAAAGACATAAGTACTGATACAAACACAGAAGTGACTGACTGATAAGTAAAGCATCTGAGTGATAGATGAAGCGAACACACACACACACACACACACACGCGCGCGCGCGCGCGCGCACGCACACACACACGCACGCACACACACACACACACACACGCACGCACACACACACACACACACACACACACACGCACACACACACACACACACACACCATCCTCACTTCACCCCACACCCACAGTAACAAAAACAAACATTTGGGGATTCAATCACCGCTTTCCCTGTAGCGTTCGACAAACTCATCCAAAAGAAGCCTCCAAATCAAATGAAAATCTCTGCAGTAACAAAAGATTCAGACCAGTTGTGCAGAGAATCCTCCCGTTCGGATTAATTTTGTTTAATTGGGTTAAATAGGATGAAGGGAAGCTTGCCCCGAGATGTCCATCGTGACCCTCTCCATTAAAGCGATGAAAAAGTATTTAAAATGTCAGGCTTGACTAGCGACAAAACACGAGCGCGCATATCGGCTTAATACCAGGCATGCAGAAGAACGAAAGACAGAACGGTAACATAATGATGATACGGACTCTCCCCCGTGGATCTGACGGACGAGCAGGCATGGTGGTCTCCATCGCCTGGTGCGGGTCTTTATGTGGGATACAAGATCGATCATGCAGGCACATACTGTTCAGCAGGCACTGCATGGGAAAGAGTTTAGGAGCCGTAAGTTCTTGCTTCTACCAGTCCCTCTTTTATTCATCAGCAGCTCTTCTGCCAAGTTTATATGCATGTGCCCTGCGTTCAGCGCTATCTCCAATTTACCCTGTTGCGGGCAGTCTTCCCAGTAAGTGCTACTGATGCCACAGCTCATGAGTATTATCTTCCGGCAGACACAAACAGACAGAACTCCAGACAAACAAAACAAAAACAAAACAAAGAAAAAACAACCAGACAGAAAGACAAGCAGACTGAACAAAAACAACGGTAAACTAACCACTGAACACATGAACGAACAAATGAAATAAAACCCAAACCGGAATGAAACCAACCAAAACTAAACCAACCCGCGCACAAACGAGAAATCAATCTCCTCCACCTCCCCATACAAATACATAAATAATAACGTATAATCTCACCCAATCTTTCACAAACGCACACATACGCTCACTCACTCCTAAATAATTGATTAACTAACCAACAGGCAAGCTAATCAACAAACTTACGGTACGGTTCAAATGATTACAATGGAAGTTTGGCGGATGTTCATGACAAGCTGGACAATAGTCTTACATTCTGTCTGGATCCTCAAAGCCTGTATCACAAAGCACTTTCAGTTCACCACACCCATGCTCTTTTGGGTCCATATGTAGGCCGTATCTGAAGGACGTAGTCCTGTCCTAAATTTCACATCCAGAATGTCGTTGGCATGGGATTTTTATTTAGTATGGTAATATCTCAGGATAGAGACGAGGAATTATTTCATGGATGTGGTCAGACAGTATTTAATGGCAATGATCGGCCCTAAGTCTGAGGATGAGGGACTATGATTGTCTAATTCTCTCAGGCTGCAACTAATTAAATTTAAGTGCTTATGAGCCCTCAACAAAACAAAAACAAAACACACAAAAAAGAATACAAACACATGCAAAATAAACAAAATAATCAAGCACTCTAATACAACAACAACAACATTGCTATGAATAATTAAGACTGTAATGACAGCTTCCTTTCTGCCTCATTCCGTGAACTGGGACACCATGCATGATTGATGCATTTGTTTATTTGTGTGCGTGTATGTGTGTGTGAACATACGTGCGTGCATGTGTGAATGCGTCTGTGTGTGTTTATGTGCGCGTGCGTATGTTCCAGTGTGTGTACATGTATGTGTGTAGTTCGGGTCTCAAAAATGGTCTCTTCCTATATCAGTTTCTCTCTCTGTCTATCTTTATCAGTTAATTGAAAATATATCCACCAGCCAGCCAACAAACTTAGCAAGCAAAACAAAGAAAGAAACAAACAAACACGAAAAGAAGAGGAAGCACTGCCAGGTGTAATGATGGCAAGTTGGACTACTATGTGACGGTATTGTGAATTGCTTTAGTACTGAACCTTGGTATTGATACATAAAACATGCGAACTCCAATGGCTGGATTATTCATCATCATCATCAGGTGCCTGCCGCATGGCGTTGGCGATCATGGACTTCCAACCATCTCTATCTCTCGTTGCCCCTAGCATCTCCTCCACCCTCCTCGTCCCCATCCACTCTGCAAGTCCGTCCAACATTTTCTCCCTGGGTCTACCTGGTGCTCTCTTTCCCTCCAGTTTTCCCGTTGTGACCAGGTGTTCCAAATTTCCCCTTTCCTCTATAAATGTTGCCTCCATCAAGATTGTCTCGTTTGTTTTCTTTGCTGTCCATGGAACTCTCAACATTCTTCTTAGAAACCACATCTCGGCTGCCTCAATCTTGTTCTGGCTTTGCTTGTTGACTGTCCACGCCTCACATCCGTACAACAGTATTGGTTCTATATAACATTCAGGAACTCTCTTCGTGGTGTTAATTGATAGGCATTTGTTGGTAAAAATGCTTGTCACCTTCTTGAATGCTGTTTTGGTTTGGCCGATTCTGTCGGCTATTTCTGATTATTGGAAGACACTAAGTACACAATGAGATATAGATAATACTTTAACATCACAGTAGATTCCATCAATCTTCTTTTCATGATACGTGCTTCTTCATATGCTGCTTGCGAGAAAGACACAAAGCAGTAGAAATTTTCATCCCAAAGAAGCGCATACAAAAATGACAGAAAGGATTGCAGCAGATTATCACGAGAGAAGGACGTAAATAGCCAGACAACTGACTTTTTTTACGACTGAAATTGTAGCGAAACCACAAAAACAGAGTTCTGTGTCAATGGATAAACTCTACTATCTGACCTCCAATGTTCCAAATTAAGCCCGCTGAGCACTAATCTCTGGGCAGAATCTCCTCAAGGACTGACCCATGACAATATGAAATTATGGACTGATGGTGGTTCAAAACTACAGCCTGTTAACTGTCCTGTCTGTCTTATTAACTTGTACATCACGACTGGTTCTAAAAACAATGGCTGGCGGCACACAACAATGCTATAATATTGCACGCACGCGCTCACACACACAAGCACAGGCACACACACACATACACACACACACACACACACACACGTGTGCATGCACACACAGAAACACACGCATAGAAACACACATGTGTGCGCGTACGCGCGCCCGCGCGCGCACACACACACACACGTGCGCGCGCGCTGCAGATGGCTATGATTACAGTCAACACTGATTTGTTACAGATATGGTTGTGATTGCAGTCAGCCCTCACATGTCACAGACATACGGCTACATGATTGCAATCAGCACATGTCACAGACATACGGCTACATGATTACAGTCAGCACTTACATGTCACAGACATACGGCTACATGATTGCAATCAGCACTCACATGTCACAGACATACGGCTACATAATTACAGTCAGCACTCACATGTCACAGACATACGGCTACATGATTACAGTCAGCACTCACATGTCACAGACATACGGCTACATGACTGCAATCAGCACTCACATGTCAGACATACAGCTATATGATTACAGTCAGCACTCACATGTCACAGACCTACGGCTACATGATTGCAATCAGCACTCACATGTCACAGACATACGGCTACATGATTACAGTCAGCCCTCACATGTCACAGACATACGACTACATGATTACAATCAGCTCTCGCATGTCACAGACATACGGCTACTTGATTACAGTCAGCCCTCACATGTCAGACATACGGCTACATGATTACAGTCAGCACTCACATGTCACAGATATACGGCTACATGATTACAGTCAGCACTCACATGTCAGACATACGGCTACATGATTACAGTCAGCACTCACATGTCACAGATATACGGCTACATGATTACAGTCAGCCCTCACATGTCACAGATATACGGCTACATGATTACAGTCAGCACTCACATGTCACAGACATACGGCTACATGATTACAGTCAGCCCTCACATGTCACAGACATACGGCTACATGATTGCAATCAGCACATGTCACAGACATACGGCTACATGATTACAGTCAGCACTTACATGTCACAGACATACGGCTACATGATTGCAATCAGCACTCACATGTCACAGACATACGGCTACATAATTACAGTCAGCACTCACATGTCACAGACATACGGCTACATGATTACAGTCAGCACTCACATGTCACAGACATACGGCTACATGATTGCAATCAGCACTCACATGTCAGACATACGGCTATATGATTACAGTCAGCACTCACATGTCACAGACCTACGGCTACATGATTGCAATCAGCACTCACATGTCACAGACATACGGCTACATGATTACAGTCAGCCCTCACATGTCACAGACATACGGCTACATGATTACAGTCAGCCCTCACATGTCACAGACATATGGCTACATGATTACAGTCAGCCCTCACATGTCACAGACATACGGCTACATGATTACAGTCAGCACTCACATGTCACAGACATACGGCTACATGATTACAGTCAGCACTCACATGTCAGACATACGGCTACATGATTACAGTCAGCCCTCACATGTCACAGACATACGGCTACATGATCACAGTCAGCCCTCACATGTCACAGACATACGGCTACATGATCACAGTCAGCACTCACATGTCACAGACATACGGCTACATGATTACAGTCAGCCCTCACATGTCACAGACATACGGCTACATGATTACAGTCAGCACTCACATGTCACAGACATACGGCTACATGATTACAGTCAGCACTCACATGTCAGACATACGGCTACATGATTACAGTCAGCACTCACATGTCACAAACATATGGCTATGGTTGCAGTCAACACTCACATGTCACAGACATACGGCTACATTACAGTCAGCACTCACATGTCAGACAGATGGCTACATTACAGTCAGCACTCGCATGTCACAGACAGACGGCTACATGATTACAGTCAGCACTCACATGTCACAGACATACGGCTACATGATTATAGTCAGCACTCACATGTCACAGACATATGGCTACATGATTACAGTCAGCACTCACATATCAGAAACATACGGCTACATGATTGCAGTCAACACTCACATGTTACAGCTACAGACATACAACTATAATTGCAGTCAACACCCACGTCACAAACATAAGGTTATGACTGCAGTCAACACTCACATGTTACAGCTATAGACATACAGCTATAATTGCAGTCAACACCCACATGTCACAGATATATGGCTATGATTGCAGTCAATACTCACATGTCACAGACATATGGCTAATGATTCCAGTAAACACTCACATGTCACAGACATATGGCTAATGATTCCAGTAAACACTCACATGTCACAGACATATGGATATTATTACAGTCAACACTCACATGTTACAGACATACAGCGATGACTGCAGTCAACATTCACATGTTACAGACATATGGCTTTTACTGCAGTCATCACATGTTACAGACATACAGCGATGACTGCAGTCAACATTCACATGTTACAGACATATGGCTTTTACTGCAGTCAACACATGTTACAGACATACAGCGATATGCGATGACTGCAGTCAACATTCACATGTTACAGACATATGGCTTTTACTGCAGTCATCACATGTTACAGACATACAGCGATGACTGCAGTCAACATTCACATGTTACAGACATATGGCTTTTACTGCAGTCAACACATGTTACAGACATATGGCTTTTACTGCAGTCAACACATGTTACAGACATACAGCGATGACTGCAGTCAACATTCACATGTTACAGACATATGGCTTTTACTGCAGTCATCACATGTTACAGACATACAGCGATATGCGATGACTGCAGTCAACATTCACATGTTACAGACATATGGCTTTTACTGCAGTCAACACATGTTACAGACATACAGCGATATGGGATGACTGCAGTCAACATTCACATGTTACAGACATATGGCTTTTACTGCAGTCAACACATGTTACAGACATACAGCGATATGCGATGACTGCAGTCAACATTCACATGTTACAGACATATGGCTTTTACTGCAGTCAACACATGTTACAGACATACAGCGATATGCGATGACTGCAGTCAACATTCACATGTTACAGACATATGGCTTTTACTGCAGTCAACACATGTTACAGACATATGGCTTTTACTGCAGTCAACACATGTTACAGACATACAGCGATGACTGAAGTCAACACTCACATGTTACAGACATATGGCTAATGATTCCAGTCAACACTCACATGTCACAGACATATGGATATGATTACAGTCAACACTCACATGTCACAGACATATGGATATGATTACAGTCAACACTAACATGTTACAGACATACAGCGATGACTGCAGTCAACATTCACATGTTACAGACATATGGCTTTTACTGCAGTCAACACATGTTACAGACATACAGCGATGACTGCAGTCAACATTCACATGTTACAGACATATGGCTTTTACTGCAGTCAACACATGTTAGAGACATTCAATGATGATTGTAGTCAACATTCACATGTTACAGACATATGGCTTTTATTGCAGTCAACACATGTTAGAGACATTCAATGATGATTGTAGTCAACATTCACATGTTACAGACATATGGCTTTTACTGCAGTCAACACATGTTAGAGACATTCAGTGATGATTGTAGTCAACACTCACATGTCAGAATTATGGATGATTACAGTCATCACTTACATGTCACACACATATGGCCACGTGATTCTAGTCTACAGTCACACACCACAGACATATAGCTATGACTGCAATCAACACTTATATTTCATAGACATATGGCCACATGATTGCAGTCAACACTCATATTACAGTCATTTTGTTCTAACTCCAGTCAGCACTCACATGTCACAGACATGTGGCCACATTATTGCAGTCAGCACTCACATGTCACAAATGTATCGCTTTGATTGCAGTTCACATTCACCTGTCATAGATATACCGCTATGATTGCAATCAGCACTCATATAACACAGTCATACGCTATAATTACAATCAACACTCACATGTCACAGATATAGGGCTAAAATAGCAGTCATTACTCACATGTCACACACGCATATGGCCAATGATTATAGCTTACACAAACATGTCGCAGACATATGGATACACGATTGCAATCAGCACTCATATGTCAGAGACATACGGTATGACGCAGTCAGCACTCATATCTAACAGACATACGGCTATGATTGTAGTCAGCACTCATTTATAATTGCAATCAGGACTCGTATGTCACAGATACAGCTCTATGACTGTAATCAGCAATTACATGCCGCATGCCTACTGCCTTGGCCGTACTCAGCACTCACGCGTCAAACACATATGGCTACATGATTACAGTCATCAATCGCATGTTGCAGACATATAGACACATGACTGTACTCAAGTCTGCACTCACACATCATAGACATAGTCTATGTAACACACATAGTCAACACTCACATGTTACAGACATATCGTTATGATTGCAGTGAGCACTCACATGTCACGCACATCTGGCTACAAGATCACATTCAACACTCACATACCACAGACACATGGCTATGATTCCAGTCAACACTCACATGTCACAGTCATATGGCTATAACTGCAGTTACCACCCACATGTCACAGACATATGGCTATGATTGCAATCAACACTACATGTCATAAACATGTGGCTATGATTGCAGTCAGCACTGGCATGTTGCAGACGTGAACACATAATTACAGTCAGCACTGAGCTAGGATTGCAGTCAGCATTCATGTCACAGACATACAGCTAAGATTGCAGTGAGCACTCACATGTCGAAGACATATGGCTATGATTGTAGTCAGAAGTCACATGTCACAGAGAGATGGCTATGACTGCAATCAGCACTCAGCTATAATTACCAGTCAGGACATGTATGACACACAGACATGACTGTAACCAACATTCACATGTCACAGACATTCCGATGTGACTGTGATCAACACTCATGTCACAAACATATGGCTACAGACTGCAATCAGCGCTCACACGTCACAGATGTATGGACACATCAGTGCAGTCAGCACTCACATCTCACACACATATGGCAACATGATTACAATCAGCACTTGTATGTCGCAGACACATGGCATCAAGACTGCAGTCAACACTCACACATCACAAACATGGCTACATGATTGCAGTCAGTACACACATGACACACCACACAATATGGCTACAAGACTGCAGTCAGCACTCGCATGTCACATGTAACACACACATATGGCTGCATGATTGTAGTTAGCACTGCATGTCACAAACATATGGCTGCAGGATTGAGTCAGCACTCATATGTCACACACACATGGCTGCATGATTGTAGTTAGCACTCATATGTCACACACATATGGCTGCATGATTGTAGTTAGCACTCATATGTCACACACATATGGCTGCATGATTGTAGTTAGCACTCATATGTCACACACATATGGCTGCATGGTTGTAGTCAGCACTCATGAACATACACATATGGCCACAAAATTACAGTCAACACTCGCATGTCACAGACATATGCTACATGACTGCAATCAGCGCATGTATGTCACATATATGAACATATAGTTGCAGTCAGCACCTGCATGATACACACACATGAACACATGACTGCAGTCAGCACTTAGATCTCACCTACATATATCCACATGATTGGAGTCAGCACACACGTCAAACACATATACTCCTAATCATAATTTAAGGGCCACTTCTTCCTTCCTCTCTAATTTTAAGTTGAAATAATTGACAATGTTTAGAATTGATTCTATGTTTTATTTCATCATTTCCACACCTGTTTTGGAAAAAGAAATTAGCACAATGACCCATTAGTGAACAGCACATGCATTTAAAGGAACATCCCCCCCTTT
>CM060313.1:81451718-81454218 GCA_030674185.1 Monoplex corrugatus
TCTAAATGAAAATGAAGGTTACAGTGGCTGGATTTCTACGGTGATTCTAAACATCTAAGACATCTATGTTATTCTACTTTTTCGTAATTTGCAGAATCAGGGAGATTTTCATTCCAAGTCACTAACAATGCCGGCATCCGGCCCTACAGCCAGGTTTAGGAATTTTCCTCCCTTCTTTGAATAGAGGCAGGAATCTACGTGTCTCCGGAGATTTATCGTCTGTTCGCGGTCTATGATTAGACGTGGAAGGGAATCAATCTGAGTGATACATTGGACGTTTACAGTCTCCTGTCGTGGCGTCATCGAATCAATGTGTGAAAGGATGGGAGGCGTTAACGTAACTACGAATCAAGTGAGCAGCGGCAGCAACAACAACAGCAGCACCGCTACTGCCAACAATAGCGGCAGCGGCTGGACTACAAAAACGAATCTAGATGAAAGAATGAAGAAAGGACGGCAAAGAAAAGGAATAAGAAAACAGTGATTGAAAAGGGGAAAGAAAGGACTGAAAGACAGAAAGCAGGTAATCAAAACAAGAGAGAAATAAATAAAGAAGAAAAAAAAAAGAGGTTGAAAGTAAAAAGACAAAAGATCAACACTGAAACAAGGTAAAGTCTAAAATAAGCACACACAACAACAAGTACAAACGGCAAACACAAACACACACACACATTCACAGACAGAGGGGAAAAAGAGTGAGTCTTCCAGCTGAATTTTAGCCCATAAAATCATTTCAAGCGGTTTAACCCTTTGTCTCCCACACCCTGCCCACAGGCATCCTGCATTGTCAACCACGCTAGCAAAACAAAAATTTAACCTTTGACTCCCTCACCCTATCCACCAGCTTCCTGCAGGAAGCTGGTGGATAGGGAGATGGAGTCAAAGAGTTAAGTTTTTGCAGTTGTGGATATAGGGTGCGGGAGTCAAAGGGTTAAACTTATCATAAAAATGCAAAACTGAACAACAATCGTTACTATGGAAACCATAAAAACGCAAATAAGTTGTTTTTTCTTAAAGTTTCATGTTTCTATTTAATCTGAAAGCAACGTTATTTCCAATGAAAAAAGTGGCAATACGTGGGAAGCAAATAAAATTTAATTAAACCTGACACTACATAATATCAACACAGGTGTTGCAGACGGGGCTCTCTTAACCAGACTAGTTGCACTGCCATAAAATAGATAAAACAATTTCCTGCCTTCGAAACAACTATTAGCACAAGATCATTGTCATCTGCAGTTGTGACAACAGAGTGGATTGCTCAGATAGTGGCGAGCTCAATGAGGCAAGCACATGAATAGCCGGCACGCACACACATAATAATAACCACCCCCAACATCTGTGTTTGTGCGTGTGCCTGTTTGCGTGTGTGCGTTTGAGTATGTCTGTGTGTGTTTGTGTGTGTGTGACTGAGTGAAAGAGAGAAGGAAAGAGCGCGCGCACGCGTGTGTTTGCGTGTGTGTGGCGCATACGCGTGTGGAAATGGCCCGTGGCGATTTACGCTTGTTACACAATCTAAGACAAAAAACGTTAAGAATGAAGACAGAAAAATATTACTTGATATGAAAACTCCAACACCTACAGCTACACCTACAGAACAATTAAGTGTCCTGACTCATTCAGAATGTGTGTGTGTGTGTGTGTGCGTGCGTGCGTGCGTGCGTGCGTGCGTGTGTGTGTGTGCGCGCTCGCGCGCTGGAGTTTAACTGCCAATTACAAAAATTCATATTTTTCTTTACATCAATTATTCCCATTATAGTCTGCCCAAAGCTGGAGGGAAAGAGAGCACCAGGTAGACCCAAGGAGAAAATGCTGGACGGACTTGCAGAGTGACTGGGGACGAGGAGGGTGGGGGAGATGCTAGGGGCAACGAGAGATAGACAGATGGAAGTCCATGATCGCCAACGCCATGCGGCAGGGCACCTGATGATGATGATAGTCTGCCCAGCAAGCATAAATAAAAAGGGATGAATTCCTAAACTATTTTCTCAAGTGATACTTTTTATGTAGAATATACTATTCTATGCACATGGTTGAGTGAATTTTGAATTTTGGGAAGATGGCACAAATGGCTGTAATTGTTGAAGCGTACAGAAATCGGAGCTTTTCTTTTTGATTGAGACAATTAGAAAAACAGCTACACTTTTAGCTTAATGAGTCAGAACAGAAATATATCATTTTTTCGTATTTTTCTGTTTACTCTGAATGAATCTGACGGTAGCATCAGCAATTTATCGTAGCTATCTGTATTAATAAAACACTGAAAGTGATCTGTATGTTTTTGCCTGCTTGTTTGTCTACTTGTCGGTCTTTTAGCTCGTCCGTTTTTTTTTCTTTGTTTTTTTTTTTCTTTTAAGTTTTTGTTTTTTGTCTCTCGTTCTCACTCATATACTAGTAAACCATTCAGGGCATTTACAGTTCTGTAAAATCACTTTAAACTGAATAATATGAACTCAACTCTAAACCATTCCAGAATACGTATGCCAAACAATCAATATCT
>CM060313.1:81459218-81486718 GCA_030674185.1 Monoplex corrugatus
AACCAAAGGACATAACTCTTGAGAGTCACGTAGAAATTATCTCCCATGTTGTTGAACCTCTCAAATCTAACATAGTTTGCGCTACCCATTCAGCTAGCATAGAAGCAGATACAAAGCACAAAAACCATAAGCTCAGAACACTCCTCAAAAAAGGAGCGCCCAAGCCTACCTTTATATTCTGCAACTACCCTACACACAACTATGAGAGAGGAGAGAAACAATACAATATATTGGTCTTATGTTCAAGATTGACATAGTCTTTTATACTTGAATTGACCAAACACATACACATAGACAAGACAGAACATATACAGGGTTGCTTCCAAAGGTGTGTCGCTGTGTCTTCATCACCGACAATAGTTCTCATGTTACCGTGACATTCTGCTCGACGGACGTCAGTATGTTATTATTAATATTATCATCATTATTATTATCATTACTAGCATCATCATCATCATCATCATCACCGCCATCATCATTAACATTATCATCATCATTATTAATATCGTTATTACGTATCATTATCATCATTTGCCATTTTTTAATTGGAAACTGGATCAGCATAAACAGAAGAAAGAATGTGAAAAATAAAAGCAGACGCACAGAGATAAAAGCAGAAACAGGAGGAGATAAAGAATGACGGAGAAAGAGAAAGGGAAAACAAAGGATACCACGCAAAACACATTTGCAAGAGAGAAAACGAGAGTACTTCTTCGCGTGTGTGTGTGTGTGTGTGTGTGTGTGTGTGTGTGTGTGTGTGTGTGTGTGTGTGTGTGTGTGTGTGTGTGTGTGTGTGTGTGTGTGTGTGTGTGTGTGTGTGTGAGTATCAGCGTCTGTGTGTTTTCGCGTGTGTGCGTACATGTGTACGTATGTACGTGACTATCCGTGCATAGGTAAATGCTATCCAGTGAAAGAAAAGCCCGGAGAGGCAAGACTAAAATAACAGAAGAAAAAGTTGTGTGTTTACGGACAACTCTAGGGGTAAGGCATTTTTTTAAAGTCTTACAAATCTGCGTCCGGGGACTGCAATGTCCTCAAAAGCAGATCAACTTTAATCTACATTTTAAGAAATTGGAGAGAGAAAGAGAGAGGGGGGGGGAGGGAGAGAGAGAGAGAGTTAGAGAGAGAGAGATGGGGGCAGAGGGAGAAAGAAAGAGTGAAAAACAGACACTTAATAAAGATAAACGAACACAGACACTCACGAATAAACAGATAGTCTTGTGAAATCTGTAGGAGGAAGGTTACTAAATACTTTGATATAGTCTCGAAATTGTTTCGACTCAAAACCACATAATATAGTATCAGAACGCATGCTAAATATAACATAATAACACCAGAAAAAAAAATTCTGGCCAACTGTCCTTTTGTCAAGTTTATACAACGACAAGAAATAAACGCACAGAACTCAGTAGGGAAAAACAGTAGCAGATGCTTCTAAAGTTTCATAGAAGAGGAGAAAATGCTGGATGTGGGCATGAATGTCTTGTGGGATTGCCTTCACTTCACATAAAGGTGTGTCGCTGTGTCTTCATCACCGACAATAGTTCTTATGTTACCGTGACATTCTGCTCGACGGACGTCACTTTGGTATTGTAACTATTGGTAATTCATAAACGGGAAAGTACGTTTTCTTATTCCAGATGCAGAATGTCTCAGCAAACACACTATTGACAACTGCATATATACATAAAACGTTGAAAGTACGTATTTTTTTCAGATACTGAATGTCTCAGTAAACACACTTACTGTTCGACAACTGCATATATACATAAAACGTATACGTATCAGAATTACAGCAGCAATGGCCAGACTGAACATAGTCTGGAGAAGCTATACTACCAGCTTCATCACCAATTACACACTGTACCAGTCTTTCGTAGCCTTGTTCAGCCTCCCGTCATCATCATCATCATCATCATCAGGTGCCCTGCCGCTTGGCGTTGGCGACCATGGACTTCCAACCATCTCTAACTCTCGTTGCCCCTAGCATCTCCTCCACCCTCCTCATCCCCAGCCACTCTGCAAGTCTGTCCAGCATTCTCTCCCTGGGTCTACCTGGTGCTCTCTTTCCCTCCAGCTTTCCCGTTGTGACCAGGTGCTCCAAATCCCCCTTCCTCATAAAATGGCCTATAAATGTTGCCTGTCTTTTCCTAATCTTCCCTATGAGTGATCTACTTGTGTCTGCCTCCATCAAGACTGTCTCGTTTGTTCTCTTTGCTGTCCATGGAACTCTCAACATTCTTCTGAGAAACCACATCTCGGCTACCTCCCGTACAGATGTGAAACTTAACGCTTTTTGCTCATTCAAAAAAGAAAATGAAGGCCATACAGACATAGTGCCTGAAGAAAGTTTCGCACGATTATACTACCTCGAGTATAAGACCCAATACGTACCGACAGAACAAGATCAAATTCTTGGTGGGCCCAAAAGTCCGCTTTTGGAAACTGTGGATCGAATGATGCAAGCTTGCACAGTCTGGTCACATCACCCTCACGATCTCTTGACCGAGACTATCCTTCAGGGTATCCTGAAAGGAGGCCACTGCCAAGTTGACAGAAAAGCAGCTTCATGGCAACTGTCAAAGGTTTGAGGGATCTAGGTATGCCTGAACTGCTTATTGCTGTACCGCAAAGACAAAGATGAAGGATCTCCTCTGTTGCAGTTTCCACAGGGCCCACTCACCACATCCTGGTCCTATGCTGGTTATTGAATTTGCAAACGAACACGAAGACAATTATTCAAAGGGAGAAAGATATAAGCTTGCATGCCACACACACACACACACACACACACACACACACATACACACACACACACACACAAAACACACCAGACATACACATACACACACACACAAACATACATACACACACACATATACACACACACAAACACACACACGCACTCACGCACGCACGCGCGCGCACACACCACCACCACACACACACACACACACACACACACACACACACACACACACACACACACACACACACACACACACACACACACACACAACGTTGCCGTTACACAAAACCTAAAGGAAGTGATAAAAACGTGGCGACACTCTCTTCCGATGAAAGTAATAAGAACTGCTCAGACTAAACCCACCTATCTGCACCACTGCGTGCTTCCCCTGCCCTTTTGTCCTCATCCTTCCCTCTGCTTCTCTTCAATAGACTCGTGTAACTCTATCTCTCTCTCTTGGGACGGAACTGAAACTAAAAATATATAATGGCGTAATGTTGTAGAAAAGGGAACACAAAAGAGAACGGATAACAGAAAAAAAAGAAACAAAGCAAGGAAGAGTTAAGAGAAAGGGAGAGAGAGATTACGCCCACTCACACTCTCACATAACAAAATTGAATCAAACGGGGAAAAAAAAAAAAAAAAAAAAAGAAGAAAAAAAAACTCGATCAAACAACCACAAAAAGCAACAAGCGAACATATTAAAGAAAGGAAACTGATCTCAACAACAAAAACAATTACACACAAAACAAAATTGCAGGGTATCAAAATAATTACTGTTATTTCCCCAGACATGTATGCAGAATATTCTGTAAAAGTGTATCCCTGTCTTATCAAAAACAAATCGGAGTAAAATGTCTCAATGTCGTGACTTTTCAAACCACACTACGCTTATTGCTCTTTCTTCACGTTACGTGTCTGAATAAATAGATGAACAAACAAATAAATAACAATCAATCACCAAAACATGAAACTGTCAAGGTGTCATATCAACTTCCAAGCGACTCAAACCACGACTGCCAATGTTCATATAGATAAATACTGCACCAACTACCAACAAAAATAGAGGCACTCACACAAGCAGCCTCCATTATTCATAATAAAAAGATGACAAATGCTATCAAACTATCTTTCCTTCTGATGCCCTCTCTGATGTCCAGGTAGTGTTGAGTAAGAATCTCTCCCACCTGACCAAAATCTTCCAGAAAATCGGAAAAAAACAGAAAATTAGTCCTCCAGTGGATTCTGCTTACTGTGGGAGAATCCCGGAAAGAGGAGCACAAGACGATCAACTAGACAACAGCATCAGCTGTGCCAAAGACAGGAATATCATAGTTAACTCCTTAAGCAATGGAGGAAAAAAGATAACCACCACCGTTTGTCCAGAGCACACGAAGTGGTCCTGATGTCAATCTACACCGGCCACAACTGGATCGATGCCCACACGAGCTGCTTCAGTTCTTCTGACCACCAAGATCCATGGCAGCCAGTTGGAACTGAATGAAAAAAAGGGTCACATCCAATGTTAAATGTGTCCTGACGGTGTAATGGGGAACGAGAAAAGTGGAAATTATTGATGCAAACCTTCGTGTATCGGAACCATCACAAACACACACACACACACACACACACACACACACACACAAACACACACACACACACACACACACACACATACACACACACACACATACACACACACACACACACACACACCTACGCGCGTGCACACAAACAAACAAACACACTCACACACAAACACAAGGAGAGAGAGAGAGAAAGGAGACAGAACACACACACACACACACAGAGAGAGAGAGAGAGAGAGAGAGAGAGAGAGAGAGAGAGAGAGAGAGAGAGAGAGAGAGAGAAATTCACAGGACTCAACAGAAAATATAAAAAAATAATAAAATATGAAAAAATAAAACAACTAGCCATGATATAAAAGTCACTATGTTCATTTACCAAACTGGTCTTGGAAATTTTGTTTAATATTAATACAACTCTGTCACATACAAAAAGAACACCGGAAGACAAAGACAAACAATCGAAAAAATCGTGATGTCTTGATTGTTTCACTCACAGTAAGTTCATGATTGCTCCATTGTGATGCTTTTCTCGATAAATAAAATAACTAAAACACACACAATCCGCTGATCAATCCATCAATCCTTAGAAAACCAAAGGAAACAGCCAAGGAAAAAGTTGTTTGTGCAGATCGTAATTGCTGTGATTAGGTTTAAATTGTATGCAAAGCCAGCACGAAATTCAATAGACTTTCTGTTTCGTGTGTTAGGGTTCTGTTTTAGATAAGTCACTATGTACCTGTAATTTCGTTATTAGTATTTACAAAATCAAAAAATACAATTTGTATCTTTACTATTTATTTATTCATTTAGTTATTTGTTCATTTGTTTATCTTTATCCATCATCTATCTATCTATCTATCTCTCTCTCTCTTCTTCTCATCTATCTATCTCTCTCTCTCTCTCTCTATCTCTCTCTCTATCTATATATCTGTCTATCTATCTATCTATCTATCTATCTATCTATCGATCTATCTATCTATTCTATGCCAAGGTGCTATTATTGCTGAATCTCGCTTCCTACCAACGGTTGAGTAAGCGATGAAAATAAATAGGGATTTTGTATATCACAAGACTCGTCTGCTGAGCGAATGGTAATGCAAAATTGAAAATGCCGTTGATAATAACTGACTGATTGGCTTACTGAGTGTCTGCCATTGCTGACCTGATTGATATCAAAATAATATATACATGCAAATATCAGAGTTTTCCCTATTTTCATGAATGCATGTCGATTTTCTTACAATTCAGGAACAAAGTGTATAATGCACAATTTCAGATGCTGGATAAACAACTATTCATAAACACTCGTATTAGGTGTCTGACACATCTTGCCCCGTTGATTGTGTTCTATACCAGGATCAGGCATTGCTGAACAGGAAAAACGAGTTGCTATCATTCTTAACATAATCAACCATTAATTCATTGTTCTGGAATCTGTAAATCGTGTATAGCATGTGTCTGGTGACAACTGAGCATGATTTCTGGTAACAAAAAAAGACATGAAGACGAGAGAAAGAGAAAGACAGAAGAAAGAGGGAGAGGGAGGGAGAGAGAGAGGAGAGAGAGAGAGAAGAGAGAGAGAGAGAGAGAGAGAGAGAGATTCATAGTTACTGTACGTTGCAGTTAGTAAAGCTAGCATGAGTTATGTCTTAAACATTCCACATTCAGGCCAACAGCCCTATCGCACGTCAGGAGGGGATCGAGATGTGGGGTGGGAAACGAATTGATGCTATAATGATACATCAAACTGGCAAACTGTTTTATTCACTGACACATAGGCATACAAGCACGCGTCACACACACACACACACACACACACACACACACACACACACACACACACACACACACACACACACACCACACACACACACACACACACAACACACACTTGTTCACTCACTCACACTCACTCACTCACGTGCGCATAAACACACACACACACACACACACACACACACACACACACACACACACACGCACGCCTAAACACGCATACACACAAATGCTACAATATGTATAAGAGGACAGTGCAAATATTTAAGAATATTGTCCATTTGTACGCTTTATCGTAGCAGCACGGGCTTTAAAGGCTAACAAAATTAATCTTCACAATTTTACAAGAGTATCATTACAGATTCATGGTTCAAAGGACTGGGGATGCTAATGTCCACAGATTACCTTGATGCCTAAACAAACACAGACGTCCAGTTTAAGCTCGGCGTATGCTTCACATTCAAACAGAAAATAAATTTCCGTTTCCGGAACTGTCAAGTGCAGCAGGCATTGTTATTGTTATTGTTGTTATTGTTGTTGTTATGTTGTTGTTATTGTTGTGTTATTGTTATTGTTGTTGTATTATTGTTATTGTATTGTTATTGTTGTTGTTATTGTTGTGTTAGTGTATTGTTGTTGTTATTGTTGTTGATTGTTGTGTTGTTGTTATTGTGTGTTATTGTTATTGTTGTTGTATTGTTGTGTTATTGTTATTGTTGTGTTATTGTTGTTGTTATTGTTGTGTTATTGTTGTTGTTGTTGCTATTGTTATTGTTACTTTCTTTAAAGCCTAGCAGACTGCACAGAGCCGTATCAGGGCTATAAACATTTCAAAACATATACAATACTTCAATAGGAAAAAATGGAAAAGAAAATCAAGTACACATATTAGTGCATTCGCGCTCATAATTTAAGGATTTGCCCCTGGTGTTGACCAAATTTAAACATAACTAGGGACACTAAAATATGTATATAACGGGCCTTGACTACCTAAACTTTCTTCTGTACATCACATTTCTCTACAGCCAAAAATGCACTTAATACATATATCCAATTATCAATCTTAAGAGCAAGTATGTAAGGCTTTATCGAACACATACAGCTGAATGGACCAGCAAGACAAAAAATGATAGGAGAAAACGACAGAAAGATAAGATTAAGCGAACAAGAGACTGAGACCATCTGAGAGTTCTTTTTCAGCAATAGGCGTTATTGAGTTTATGATCATGTTTGAGAAATTATAATGGCACAAGTGACAGGTTCGCTGAACCAATAGGCTAACAAAAGTAATGAAATTCCTTGATGGTAATATCGTTTAGGCGTGATATAGTGTAAATATAATAAGATTGTGCTATTATAATCTCAAAGCAATGGTCATAAAAGAGATGAGAGAAACGAGACAATTTCTTGCACAGATTCAGAAGGTGGGATACCATCATACTGAAAGAGCCCGGCATCCCCAAAGGGGGTACAGAGAAAATGGATCAGACCCAGAATACTTTCAACAGACCTATCAAAACAGAATTTGTACATATTCAACTGAGACACGCCCATCTGCAACTATGCGAACGCGTTCGTGCACGATTCGCATACAACTTTAATTTCCTTGAAAAATATCTTAGAAACATCCTTAAGTCGACAGGCTACTACGCTCGTTAATGTGATTTCTCATCCATGACGAAAGGAGGAAAAGAAAGTAAGGCAAAGACAGGCAGACGGACGTGGATAGACAGCAGAAACCGATTGACACATCAACCAACAGTCCGGTACACGAGAGACAGACAGGCATACAGACAAGAGGCAGATGAACTGAATAGATGGCCACACGTTTTACAGTATGCAACATACAAGACAACGTCTCTACAGCCTATATCGAGAACTATGGTTTGCGCTTATTCTACAACAGTTGAACTACAATTGTCGGCCATAGTTTTCACTGTTCACACCTTGGACAGGCCTGCTCATACCAAGTTTGCTTTTTACTGCCAAAATCCACGTACTGGACTCTGCTTTAACCTTGTGTAAGCCACATATATATGTGTACAGGTATGGATTCATACGAACATGGTTTTTTAAGTGCTGCGCGTCCTTTCTTTCTATACTGTTTTCCTGCATTTTTCCTCCGACTTTTCAGTATGCTACATTTGTCATAACAGATTAAATACGATCAGTCGTATTGAGTATACTCTGTGGAATGGACAATACTGTTATTCCCTCCCTCCCCCCCTCGCCCTCTCCCTCCCTCCCTCTCACTCTCTCTCTTTCTTTCTCTCTCCCGTCTTCTGTGACGGACAATTTCGCGGTTCTTTTTTAATCATTTTCTTTTCCTTCCTCTCCAGAAAGATTTCCCATCACTATCCCTCCCTCTCTCGTTCGTCACACCCCACCCACAGGAAAGGGGAGTTAGGAAGAGGTGATGGGACAGACTAAGGGGGTTGGACAGAAAGGATACGGGTGGGCAGGAAGAGGGGTTGGAATAGTTGTATGTAGAGGGCAAGGACAGTCTTGATTGTTTTTCTGAGCGCTACAAAACACTTTAGCTTTGATTATGCTTTCCCTGTGTGTACATGCTTGTGTAATCAGTTAAAGACAATAATCTCCTTCACATGCAAACTAAGTACAAAAGTGTTTGTGCCTCTGTGTGTGTGTGTGTGTGCTTGTGTGTGTGTGTGTGTGTGTGTGTGTGTGTGTGTGTGTGTGTGTGTGTGTGTGTGTGTTTGTGTGTGCGCGCACGCGCGTGCATACGCGTCTGTACATGTGTGTATTACGTGTTTACGTGAGTATGATTTTTTTTCAATACTAATTAAACTCTAGTACTGTTTCTAAGACAAATTCCTGCAAAATTAACAGCTAGTATAAATCAAACATTCATGACAAGGTTTTCTACCACTGTAATAATTATAACTATGTGGGGCCTTATTGTCAACAAGACTGCTGCGAAACAGCTTCATCAACTATTCCATGTCGAATGTGTGTGATTTTCGTTTGATTTAGTTTTAATTTTTTACTCATTTGTTTGTTTGTTTTTTGTTTGTTTGTTTGTTTGTTTGTTTGTTTTTGGTGGCACTTGTGATTAATATATTTCTTTCATGAGATTTCACCCGAAATAATTCCCAATGCAGCAATATTTTACACCAGATAACATCACCTTTCTACGCCTTTTAACAGTAAAGGGAGCTCGCTGTGGTTTGATTTGCACGGCAATTCCATTACATCTACGATTGCGGTGTTATTCTACTTTCCCCGAATTGCAGAATCAGGGAGATTTTCATTCCCTGATTTCCCCCGAGTCACTAACAATACCTGCATCCGGCCCTTCAGAAGCTCTCGGGATTTTCCTCCTTTCAATGAATAGAAGCAGGAATCTCCACGTCTCCGGAGATTTATGGTCTGTTTGCGGTCTACAGTTGGACGTGGAGGCGAATTAATGTGTGTGATACATTGGCCGTTTGCAGTCTCCTGTCGTGGCGTCATCGGATCAATGTGTGAAAGGGTGACAGACGTTAATGTAACTACGAATCAAGTGAGCAGCGGCAGCAGCAGCAACAACAACAGCAGCAGCACCGCCCTGCCAACAACAGCAGCAATGGCTGGGATAAAAAGACCAAACCCGGAGAAAGAAAGGAAGAAAGAAAAGACAGCAAAGGAAAAAAATCAAACCTCAAGGGACTGAAAAATTGCAAGAAAAAAGGCTTCAAATAAATAAACAAGTAATCGAGAAAGAAAGAAAGGAAAAAAAAGGAAAGAAAGAAACAGAAAATACGGAATAATTGAAAAGGAAAAGAAAACACCAAATTTAGAGAGACAGACAGACAGAACAGACAGAGAGACAGAGAGACAGAGAGAGACAGGAGAGAGAAAGAGAGAGCGTATAGTTTCTACCTATTAAAAACAACTAAGACAATTACACTTACCATGAACATGAAAATTAACTAACACTTACACTGCGAACTATATGAATAGAATTCGAAAACAGTGCTTTCAAAATACTATTCAATTTCCCCTTACAACTACAAAGGTGAAAATAGGCTACAATCAAATTAGAGAAAACAATGCATAAGGCAAACATGTACGATTAACAAAATTTGACACCTTACAAAATTAAAACAAATGTTAAAACATAGTACAAAAAATACAGTAACTTCTGAATAACTTGAAACGATATGGTTCAACCATGATATCCCTGTGGAGTGAGGGAATCTATACACACACACACACACACACACACACACACACACACACACACACACACACAACAACATATATAATATATATATTTGATGATGCAAAGGTTTCCTTGCTATTTCATTGTCCTCAACCCTGAACAAGATCAGACTATCATTCACTTTTGGGTGGACTGGATGACGCAATCACATTTTTTTTTCTTGATTCAATGCAGTTAGGCTGGAGGACGAAAGCTCTATCTGAACGCCAAACAACGCCAAAGAGATTTCTCTGTGTGGAACTTCAATAAGATGTAAGTATAATGGAGGGATAACAGATGCATGATACTTCTATAACAGTCCACATTTTCGTCTGATGGGTGCAGCTATCGCAAATAGACGACATGAACAGAAACATTTCATATGAAACAGAGTGAGAAAGGTGGAAAAGAGCGGCGGTGGAGAGACAGAAAGAGGTGCATAGTTGTTTTTATCTTTTTAAAAAAAATCATTTTACTTTGTTTTACAAAAGACAATAAATATCAACAAAATGTGGCAACAGGCGATGGTATGAACACGTGTTAAACAAAAAAGCGTGTACTACACACAAACAACACAAAACTTAACAAAAGATGAGATAAAAGAAAATGATTTCAACTCATACAGGCAAATATCAGCAATACTGACATGATGGAACGTTATGCATATGCAAAACACATAGCAGTATTTCAAATGGTGATAAATTCAATGTAAGCATTACAATTCAATACATGTCACAAAGTTGATATCACACTTCTGTTGAGAAAAGAGTGGCATCTACATGTACTGTTGCATTCAGCATTACAACTGGACAATCAAGTTTATTCTGGTAGCAAGAAACTCTGGAGAGAGATGGACATTAGTGTTTTGGCCATAAACTCCTTTTCACTCTTTGTAGTCCAGGCTGCATCCAGGTCAAGATTCTTTAATGTACTTCCGACTGGCGCCAAACATTTTTCCTCTACTAGGGTTCTAAACCACGCCTCCAAGATGGTTGGACACTTCAAAGTCAAGTCATCCTCGTAACAGATGAGTTAACTATTTAGTTATCAGACAACTGCTGTACGTAGACAAAATGCTACATCTTACGAAGTTTATGTTTGTTTCTCTTCGACCAGATCCAGCTGGAATTCTTTTCACTTACTTGTGCTTATTACTTTATAATTCTCGTGCGCTCCCTAACAGAAATGGAGAGCTATTTCATGACGTCAAAGGCACGTGTGCCTACCAACCCTCTTGCTCCAATCTCTATGGCAAAGACTTTGGCTTAGAAGTCAGATTCTTTGAAGTTGCGGTCCGTTATTACAATATGTGACTGGTATTACACTGTTCCAGTTTGCGTCTCATATCTAACAATTTCTGGAAAAGTGATACATTTGAGAAATATTCGTCAATCTTGCATTCATAAATGATTTTGTAAGCAGTATTATGAAATAAATGCTTCATCAGTTTTCATATTTTCATCGACATCAATCAGCGCATTGTTTCATGAAATATTCATGTTGAAGGTATTTTCGTATTTTTCATGCATGGAGGAAGATTTGACTTTCGAAATACTGAACGCATGTTGAGTTCCACACGAAATGTGCAACAGAATCTCTTGGTCTATTATACCATGTACAGCTTGGTGAAGTAGCTATACCCAATGCATTTAATACGATATTTGTAGCAACAATGTGAGGAAGTATTCCCATCAAAAACCATTTCAGTTTAATATCCTTTATTTCACAAATTGTCAAAAATTCTCTTTCCTAAAAACACTACCGTTCAATTTCTCTGATTACTTCAAACAAGACGTAAAGTCTTCTTACCAACAAATGTCTATCAAGTAACATCAGGAAAAGAGTTCTTGAGTGTTATACAGAACCGATACTGTTGTACAGTTGTGAGGCATGGACAGTCAACACGCAAAGTCAGAGCAAATTGAGGCAACTGAAATGTGGATTCTAAGAAGAATGTTGACAGTTCCATGGACAGCAACAGAAAACAAACGAGACAGTCTTGAAGGAGGTAGACAGGAAGATCATTAACAAAGATTAGGAAAAGAGAAAAACAATCATATGACATGTTTTTAGGAAAGAGAAATTAAAGCACTAGGTTACAACAGGAAAGCTGGAAAGAAAGAGAGCGCCAGGTCGACCTGGGGAGAAAATATGGGACGTACTTACAGAGTGGCTGAGGACAGAGAGGGTGGAAGATTTACTTGCCACAACAAGGCATAGATTCGAAAGGAGGGCCATGATCGCCAACGCCACGCGGCAGGACACATGATGATGATGACTTCAAATAACAGTTTGAATGACTATCACGTGTTAATTTCTCATAACACAGTTCTGCTTCATTTTGCACACTCATTAAAGGAATCATATTGCACTTGGCACACTTAAAACGCAATTCTTGACAATCAATTGTACTTTGCTTTTCCTGAAATATTGTTTTATTCAAGATATTCAATCAATGTAAGTGACAAAATCAATGTTGCAATCAATGTCAAAAATCTGCTAAATGGGTGCATATGTAGGAGCGTGTACGTTAAATTCATTGAACCATTGTACAACTGATTGTTATAATGAAAGGTAAAGATCATTCTACTTTCAACTATATCGTGGCTCACTAAACTTAATAAACACCTTCCTACATGCAAACGGTATTACACACGAAGTGTATATGACGAAATCGACACTTTCCCCCAGACTGAGATGACTCTCAAGAAGAACAATTGCCTTTTTAATTCAGTGAGTCAGAACAGAAATGTGTCATCTCCTTCGTAAACAGTGATCTGCAAACCTTGAAAACAAGCAGACTGATCTCACCCGCTGGCATTATTACGACATCGAACAAGAATTTCTGCTTGTGTGTCTGTCATTTTCTGTCGTCTGTCTGTCTGTCTGTCTGTCTGTCTTTCTGTCTGTCTTGTCTCTCATTGTCACTCTCTTGCCTGCAATCTGTTGTTTGTCCTAAGAATTTCTGTTTGCTCTGCCCATATTACGCCCATATAATGCTTCAAGTGTATGGGATACTTAAATCCAGATTATGTTTCAAATGTGAAGAATAATTGCGTATGAGTCCTCAGAATAAAAACAAAATAAATACATATTTGTAAGAAACGAAGAAATGTGCAGAAAGCTCTGAAACACAAGCAGTGCAGCGCAGACAAACTCTCTCTCTCTCTCTCTCTCTCTCTCTCTCTCTCTCGCCCACCCTCTCCCTTCTACTTATACACACACACACACACACACACACACATATATATATATATTATATATATATATGTATATATATACAGATATATATATATATGTATACATATGTATATACATATATGTAAATATATTTTGTTGTGTGTGTGTGTGTGTGTGTGTTGTGTGTGTGTGTGTGTGTGTGTTGTGCCCGTGCGTGCGTATGGGTATTTGTGTGTCTGTGTGTGTATGGGTGTATGTGTGTGTGCCCGTGCGTGCGTATGGGTGTGTTTGTGTGTCTGTGTGTGTATGGGTGTATGTTTGGGTGTGAGCATCATTTGCACAATCTTGTTGTGGGCATGTGAACAACGTAGAAGAAATATGCTTTTAGAACTTTAACATATTCACACACTTATTTCTTGCTGACTCAGCATGAAGGGAAACTTTAACTATGTCCTTTGTAAATATTAACTGGTGACTCTAATGGTCCTAAATCTAACTTAAGCCAGCACTTGTCATTGTAACATGAGATTTAATGAAGGTGATAAATACATGGTGACACTCCCTTCTGTGAAGGCGTTGAGAATCACACAGTTAGATTGATCAATATGGACTATTGCATAATTCTCTCTCTCTCACTCTCACTCACCTCCCCTCTCTCTGTAATTATATATATTATATATATCTTAATTCTAATGCTCTAATGATTTTCATATATTACAGTAATACTCTCTCTTTGTGCTTGTGCATGTGTATGCGTGCCTGCGTGCGTGCCTGCGTGTCTGTGTGTGTGTTTAAGTGTGTGTGTGTGTGTGTGTGTGTGTGTGTGTGTGTGTGTGTGTGTGTGTGTAAGTGTGTAAGTGTGTAAGTGTGTGTGTGTGTGTGTGTGTGTGTGTGTGTGTGTGTGTGTGTGTGTGTGTGTGTGTGTGTGTGTGTGTGTGTGTGTGTACTCTTCAATGAACCCAGCTGAAAACTAACTATATTTATTTGTAATTTTATCTGCATCTCTTTTCTGGTCACATTGGATTGACATCAATTACTTCAGTTTTGGTCACGATGTATTTGCAATGTGGAATTCTGGCTTCATTCCACAGTCAGTGCGCGTTTCCGCAGTACTCCTTTCGTTAAACGTGTCCAACTTGATCATTTGGCATTTTGTATGAAATGTTGAATAGAACCCATGGCACAACTGATCCCAATCGTTCAAAGCAGAAAAAAACTTAGCCTTTTCTCCTGACTGAGGAAACTCGCAGAAGTATAATCATCCCTCCGCCCCATACAGTCATAAAACAATCCGTCATTTCTTTCGTAAATACTGATCTGTGAATTCTAAAGCCTGGCAAGACGAAGAGGAGGGTTTGATTTCAACTACCTGCAATATAACTGAATTAAAACAAACTGTTTTATATATTTCTGTCCATCTGCCTATTTGTATATTAGTGAATTTTATTTCACTCCTAAAAAAAAAAAGCAATGATCGAGGCTGTACTTGAAATCACATCAAACCTAAATTCATTATCTGACACTGTTTAATATGTGCATCAAATAACGCACATAGTCTTTGTGCAAAAGGTTCCGATGTCTAGTAGTGTAATGCGCATCTGTATATATGTATGTATGTGCACATGAGTATGTGCGTAGAGTGAGAGTGTATCTGTGTCTCTGTGTGTATATGTGTGTATATGCGTAGGTGTGCTCCTTATCTGCAGTTTCCATTATTAAATGGCAGATCAGTTAATGACAGAAGAAACAAAGAATGAAAGTGTTTCACTGTTCGTAAAACCATGCATTATCCCGAGATCAAATGAGAATAAAATCTTCAGTTGTGTATATCATACAACTAGTATGCAGCTGTGTGATCATATTTCTAAAATGAGACTCACGATGCAAATGTCAATGACATTATTCTAATCCTGCGCCTATAAATTGTCAAAAAAATGTTAAGAATAAGTAGACACATTTCTGCAACAGCTATTTTAACACCAGAACTAAGAAAGTTAAGAGACGGTGACATTTCCTTTAATGAAGCGAATGCCAATGATTTAAAAAAAAACTGCAGTTTTGCAAGATCAAAAACGTATTTAGAGATCGATGTCCCCCCCCCCCCCCCCCCCCCCCCCCCCCCCCCATCCTCCCTCTGTCTGTCTGCCTCTCTCTCTCTCTCTCCCTCTCGTGCTGTAACACAAGACCTAATTGAAGTGATAAAGACGTACAGCCACTCTCTTCAATGAAGGTAATGGGACTCGCTCAGATTGAATTCGCCCATCTGCACAACTGCGACATCAAAAGAGAATTTGTCTGCTTTCTCCACCCTTTCTGTCGCCCTGCATCCACCTGCTTCTCTCCAACAGGACTGCTTTCACACACACACACACACACCACACACACACACACACACACACACACACACACACACACCACACACACATGCACACGCACACATACACACAACTGAACGACATCCAAGCGATTTTTCTTGTTCGTAAGGTTCCTAATTTCATGCCTCATGATTTTCTTCCGTCTAAAGCCATCAAGAATCACAACACACACACACACACACACACACACACACACACACACACACACACACACACACACACACACACACAACACACAAAACACACACACAAACACAGTCACTCTCTCTCTCTCTCTCTCACACACACACACACACACACACACACACAAACATAATATTATACAATCACAATTACAGTCAGTATAGCTAGCCTTCAGTGTCTTGCTGTAACTGTCAAAACATTTTAGCACTAAATATCTGCATCATGCTTTAAGTGTAAGGCCATCTCCTGTTTACTTCTAATTTGGCAAATCAGTTCTAGTTAAGGTCCAGCCAACCACAGAATACGTCATAGCACTGAGTTAAGTCATTTATTCATGGTCGCAAAACTCCCCCCATGTGTGTGTGTGTGTGTGTGTTGTGTGGCGTGCGTGGTGTGTGTGTGTGTGTGTGTGTGTGGTGTGTGCGTTGCGTGTGGGGTGTGTGTGCGTGTATGTGGTGTGGGTATGTGTGTGTGTGTGTGTGTGCAATGTATGTGTATGTCGTGGACACGCGCGTGTGTGCGGTGTGTATTTTCCATGAAACAGAGCAGGTCCGTTTTGCGTTTGCAAAAATGCAAAGGAGAGAAAATTAAATTCAAACTGCTTATCTAAACACTAGAGGAATGTGTTTTTTTTCTCAGTCAAATGAGTTGAATCAGAAAACGCAACTTTCATCATCATTTTATACAACTGTTTGTGAAAATATCTGCTAGACTAGACACAAAGTGATTCAACCGTCACTGGGATACATGAATTATGGGAGGTAACTAACACCATCGAGGGGTTCTGGCGTTTCAACACCATGACTGTCATTAACCACAAGACGACTGTAGACATCTGCTTCCCCGGGCAGTACAGTGAGCAATACCTGACCTCTTGATGCTGAAGTGACGCTGCGCATTTCCAAGGCAAGCTCTGCTTTGGAAGGCTTACCACAGACTATGGCAGAATTTCTGAATAAAGAGCAGTGATTTTGTGCGTTCCGCCGTAATTCTGCGAGACCTGGGCTTCCCACTGGTTACATAGTTCAACAGCTGGAACAGTTCGCCAAAGTGTCTGCGATAGACCAGCAAGATCAAGTATCCAACCTTCAAGTTTTGAAAAAGTGTAGTTTCTACTCATCAAATGCCAGCTTCACGGACAGGACACGTTGTCCCTGTGTAAGGCAACTGCACCCTAAAAACGTTTCTCTACACAGAACAAAAGCAAGGATACCGACAACAGGGAAGACACTAAAGCGATACTAGGATACTCTGAAGGCCAAGTCCTTGAGCGGTTGCATTACCACCACCATTTTACCATGCCCGAATCCAGGCAACATGGCGACAGAACAGGGCAGCAGCTAGCTGATATTCAACAGAAGAGGGACCAGCGGAAACAGAAGCTAAGGCCACAGATCTCTTTCTCTTGCAGCATCATGGAAAAACATATCCCTCCCTGTTCAGTCTTTTGTCCCACATGAAGACCAATACCAGGCGATAGAGAACCAGTATGCTTAGTCATCCGTCATATCGACGAGAGACTATATCATCATCAAACATCACATGGCGATTCTCTCAATTAAGTTGATAGAAATCGCATTGATTGATTTCACATGCGAAGATTGAGAGCACTCTCTCTCTCTCTCTCTCTCTCTCTCTCTCTCTCTCTCTCTCTCTCTCTCTCTCTCTCTCTCTCTCTCTCTCTCCTCCCCTCTCGATCTCTCTCTCTCCCCCCACTTTTGCAACATTAAACGAAGATTGAAAACCACGCTCTCTCTGTCTCTCTTTTCTATCTATCTCTCTCTCTCAAACCTCTTGATTTACTCTTGAAGCATGGGCCGCAAATTAAGTGCAAATCATTCAGGCAATTTATCTTGCACTACTTGTGATTGGATCAAATTTGTTTGCATGGATGTGAGTGTGTTAAATTACGTGGTCTAACATTGATTCGAGGCAATAAACATGAGATTGCATGGTGAACTTGCTTATACGATAGATTGAAGAGTGGAACGTACGTTAAGGTTCAAATTGTCATCAAACCAGAACTTTAATGGACACTTTTTGCCATGATCTGCATTATCTGAAGAAACAGGACCCGGGGTTCTCCGCTGCAAATGGCATGCTGTTAAGGAAGAGTATCATGACAGATGCCTAAAACATGTATATAAACCCATGTACTGCCGATATCTTCAGATTCTAGCTCAGCGGTTCAAAGATATTATAACTAATACTATCGATTTATCTATCCATCTGAGACTGATGTTATCTACGCATGCAAATATACCATTCCCCATCTCGTCCTCATGATTTTATCCAACCTGGATGATTTCAGCTAATGCAAGCCCTCGAGACAGAACAACTTCTGTCTCTTTCATGACCATGTCTGCGTGAAATGTCAACACTGTTCCTTTCCAAACACTGCCCAAACCATCATTATAACACAAGTAGTAATGGAGGAGATAAAATCACAGGAGGAAATGTTTGGATACAGCTGCAGGGAGTAAAGGGGATGGAAGTCGTGGTAGTGGTCATTGATTTAATGTCTATTCACTGAAGTGATTTTAGAAGAAGAAAAAAGCAAGAAGAGTGGGTGGTGAAGGATTGGGGGGGGGGGGGGTAGATGGAGGAAGGGCAAATGGAGATGTTTATGCATGATCAGTCTTGAGAAAGAAGGAAGTTCAAGTTCAAATTCACATTGCTTATAGACGAGCGGACTATTAGAGAGCCACTGCTGAGGGCTAATACCACATCAAAAACAAGAAAGAAGGAAGGAAAAGGCAAATGAGAGACGGGAGGGAAAAGCTAACAAATGAAGTAATTTACTACAACTATTTAAACACCAAACTAGCTAACTGTAACAATGAACATAAAGGATAATGAATTAAAATAATCAATTATTGGACTTTCTGACAGGCTGACAAAAACATTCGTATGTTAATGATGTTGATTCAAATATGTCGGGAATTGTGTTCCCGGAAAGTAAAGGAATGTGTTGTTTTATTCTAATGCAAGAAAGTAGACAACAAGTTGTTATTTTCTGTCCACAAAGACATACAATATTTCTGGTTTATTCTGTTTCGAAGGCATCGAGTTTCCACCCATACCTAAGGGACAGTATAACTCTACTAACATTAAACTGCGCTAACATTATTGCGTCGCCAACAAAATTCATTCTATCATTATTGTACTTTTTCTGATCATCTCGAAACACCTTCCAGACATAGGCCTCCATTCCCAAAGTTAAAGATTCATCCAACGAGAAAGACGCTGAATACTGTTTGATTCTGGTGAATGCTTATCCTCTCGTTTGGCAGCCTTGTCAACCATATCATCATGATGAAACGAACGATGAGATGACATCCAACAGAAAGTAATATCTCTGCCTCTAAGATGAAATATGAATTAAGTGACTGATTTCTAGTATCATGTCAGATCTTGTTTCTAATTTTATAATCCAAGAGCTTGAAGTACTGATATTGAATCCACATAGAAAAGTATTTGTATTATTGTCTTAGGAAAACTTACTAAGTGATTCAGAGACATCAGAGAGTTCAGCCATAAATACTGTTTTGTTGGGCCCTATATGGAAACATTTCCCCATTTTAAGAGCGCAAATTAAAAACGCAGAACCTGTTTTTTCTTCAGTTAATCATCCATCATTGTAAATTTTTATACGATTGGGATTTAAATTTTCAGTATGACATTTAACTCGACTCGCTAATATGTTTACATTGTCTTCCTTTTTTAAATCAGTGTGATGCAGAATGTCAAACTGTGCTCTCAGGAGTTCCAAACTGGGTACTATATATATTATATATATATATATATATATATATATATATATATATATATATATATATATATATATATATATATATATATATATGCACACACGCAAATGTGACCTGTGAGGATATGAATTTAGCTCGTTTCGGAAAATCAATGTCTCATCTTAATCTAACTTCAGGTTTCAAAATATTTTCAACAGTGGTATTTCTAAACATAAATCCAGTAGAGGCGAGCTTCCTTTGTTTATCAAGCAGGAACGCAATAATCTCACCGAACGTACGATGGGTGGAAGCATGCTTTGGAAGACCAAGCGCAAGTTTTAAACTTCTGCATTCTGTGCTTGCAATGCTTTTGATAAGTGTCTCGGTATATTCAAGAAGATTCCTTGGGCATATGTTAATTTAGATCTAATGACAAATTCACATAGATATTCAAGATTGATGGATCTTGTCCTCATTGTTGTTTATACACTATTTTCAAGAAATTTTAGCTTTGGTTATAAGTATTCGATATGCTGATTCCAAGATAGTTTTGCTGTAAGGAAAACTAAGAATTTAACACATGTATTGTAGTTATACTCAAGAACGCTATCTCCAAGTTTATAACTGTGCGTTTTGTCTGGATCAGACTCACGGTCTGATAAAACTCTTCGTTAGATATATGTAGTCCATTTTCTGCCATGTACTGTGCTATCTTGTCAAGTTTTGATAAATTTTGATTGGATAATCTGTATTGAACGAAGGAGTTTTCTTCTCTATTTTTATCTCCATCCACATGCACAGATCATTCGCTTATAGAAAATTTCATGATATTCACAAGATTGTGGGTCTCGTAAAGACAGAGACAAGAGAGAGAGGTGGAAGGAAAAAGAGGAGGAGAGACAGATAGGCAGACAATAGACAGAGGCATTCAATGTTAATAATAATAATAATTACAATATTTATATAGCGCAAAATCTCGATAAAAATCAAATCTAAGCGCTGAACATACACTTACGCACGCGCGCACACACACGCACACACACACGCACACATGGCTATAAATGGGGAAAAAAAATAAAAGCAATGGAAAATTATAGAGAGCATATTATATACAAATATATATTACAATGTGATTCCCCTCCGAGTGGAGACAGGCTACAGAGGGGGGATGAGTGAGGTCAGGATTTTATGCAGAGGAGAAAAGGTGAGTTTTGAGAGCGGACTTGAAGGAGACAAAAGTAGGTTGCTGACGGACTGAGAGAGGAAGTTTGTTCCAGGAAAGTGGACCAGAAACAGAGAAGGCTCGTGGACCATAGGTATTGAGCTTGGTGCGTGGAAAGCGAAAAGTCAGAGGATCGGAGGCAGAGCGGAGGGTACGTGAGGGAACATAGATCTCAAGTAGGCTGACAGATAATGGGGGGCTGCGTTATTGAGGCTTTTGTAGCACATGGTGTCTAGTTTGTACTGTATGCGCTTTGATACAGGGAGCCAGTGAAGTTGTGCCATGAGAGGAGATATGTGGTCAGCTTTTTTCTTTTTTAGTACAAGGCGTGCAGCATTGTTTTGAATGCGCTGTAGAATGTGAATGGTGGAGGCAGGAAGACCAGACAGGAGTGAATTGCAATAGTCAATGCGAGACATTATGAAGGAGAGAACGAGTTTTGCAGTTGTTTCCACAGAGAGATACTTCCTGATCAAGCTTATACGATGGAGGTGATAGTAGCAAGATATGGCAGTTTGAGAAACAAAGTTGTTCATGGAGAGGGTAGAGTCAATGCAGACACCAAGGTTTTTAGCTGAATCAGAAATTGGGACTGATGTGTTACATAATGGGAGAGAAAGAGGAGGCAGCTGAGAAAGTTTCTGACGGGTGCCAATGAGGATAGCTTCTGTCTTGTCGTCATTAAGCTGAAGTTTATTGTATGTCATCCAGTTCTTAATGTCCGTGTAACACTCAGTGGTGCGAGTCAAGAGGCGCTGTATATTGTCAGGTGAATCACTGTCTTGAAGTTGGGTGTTATCAGCATAGAAGTGGTGTTTTATAGAGTGTGAGTTGATGATGGTGGACAGGGGGGGGGGGGGGGGTGTAAAGAGTGAAAAGAACAGGGCCAAGGACAGATCCTTGTGGAACACCACAGGTCAGGTATGCAGGTTGAGAGTAAGTGCCATTGATGAGAACAGTCTGTTTTCTGTTTAATAGATATGAAGTGAACCAGGAGAGAGCAGTGTCAGAGATGCCAAAAGTATGATGAGTCTAGAAAGGAGAATACCATGATCAATGGTATCAAAGGCTGCAGACAGATCAAGGAGTGTGAGGAGAGAGACTTTGCCAGTATCAGTTGCAAGGAGGAGATTGTTGAGAATGTGTAGTAGGGCAGTTTGATGTGTTACATAATGGGAGAGAAAGAGGAGGCAGCTGAGAAAGTTTCTGACGGGTGCCAATGAGGATAGCTTCTGTCTTATCGTCATTAAGCTGAAGTTTGTTGAACGTCATCCAGTTCTTAATGTCCGAGTAACACTCAGTGGTGCGAGTCAACAGGCGCTGTATATTGTCTGGTGTGTCACTGTCTAGAAGTTGGGTGTTATCAGCATAGAAGTGGTGTTTTATAGAGTGGGAGTTGATGATGGTGGACAGGGGGGAGGTGTAAAGAGTGAAAAGAACAGGGCCAAGGACAGATCCTTGTGGAACACCACAGGTCAGGCATGCAGGTTGAGAGTAAGTGCCATTAATGAGAACAGTTTGTTTTCTGTTTGACAGATATGAAGTGAAAAAGGAGAGAGCAATGTCAGAGATGCCAAAAGTATGATGAAGTCTAGAAAGGAGAATACCATGATCAATGGTATCAAAGGTTGCAGGCAGATCAAGGAGTGTGAGGAGAGAGACTTTGCCAGTATCAGTTGCAAGGAGGAGATTGTTGAGAATGTGTAGCAGGGCAGTTTCAGTGCTATGGCACTGGCGGTAGGCTGACTGGAAAGGATTGAGAAGATTGTTGGCAGACAGGTGAGAGTTCAGCTGGTTGAGGACAACTTTTTCAAGCAGTTTTTGACAAGAAAGAGAGATTAGAGATAGGCCGGTAATTTTTCAGTTCATTTGGGTCTAAATTGTATTTCTTGAGGACAGGGTGAGCAATAGCAGACTTGAAAGAATCTGGGACAGTTCCAGTTTGAAGAGAAGTGTTGATGATGTCAGTGATGAATGGGAGGAGAGTAGGGAGACAGTCGAGTAGAGAGAACCTGGAAAAGGATCCAGTTCGCAGGTTTTGAACGACATGGATCTGATTGTGTTGAGAATTTCTTCTTGTGAGACTGGGGTAAAAGTAGTAAGAGGTGTGCCAGAGAAGGAAGGGTCAGGTGGGCATGGTTGACAGGGTGTCCTGTCAAGCCTGTCACGAAGAGTTTGTATTTTGGTGGTGAAATACTTGGAGAATACAGATGGGAGTTCTTCATTTGTGTGTTTTGTTGGGAGAGGTAAATCTTTTCGTGTGCCAAGGAGATGATTCATGGTTGTAAAGAGTTCTCTTGAAGAAGAGGCATTCAGGATTTTGGTTTGGAAATAGCTTGTTTTTGCAGATGCAATGAGGGTGGATACTTTTGTTTTAGAGGCTTGGAAAAGTTGCCTATGTACAGTGAGTTTGGATTTGCGCCAGCGGCGCTCTGATCTGCGGCGGGCACGTTTTGCACAGGCAATCTCATGAGTGAGCCAGGGGGTAGGGGGGCGGTCAGGTAAAAGACGAGTTGTGGCTGGAGCATGAGTGTCCAGAAGATGGTGGAGAGTAGTATAGAATTCATCGGCAAGGTTGTGTGACTTTTCAGAAAGGAGGCGGGAGGCATCAGATGAAAATGTGGAGAGGTCGATAGATTTGAGATTGCGTCGAGTCACTGTGCGCGTGGTACGGGAAGGAGGAGAAATGTCAAGAGAACAGAGAATTGCAGAGTGGTCAGATGGAAGGGCTGAAGTTAGACGGGTAGAAAGAACTAGGCAGTTGTCAGTAGCTGAATTGTGGTGATCACGAGAAATGATCCAGTCAAGAATGTGACCTTTTTTATGGGTTGGTTCAGAAATATGTTGTGTCATATTGTGATTGAACAGAGAGTTGATGATATGTCTTGTGTCATAACGGTGAGTGTTGTTGTAGTGGACATTGATGTCACCTAGAATGTTCCGTTTGAAGTTTGAAATTTATTAAAAGGGGGAAATCATCGCTCTCAGACATTTCCATACGTGCTCTACCCAGACCTGCCAATAAGTATTTTTAGGCTCCTGCAGCCTGAGGAACAAACCTATGCAAGGTCTTGAAATAGACAGTGCGGGGTGGGGGGGGGGAGGAGCAAATGGGGCCTATGAAATACTAAAGCTGACACCACTAGAATGAAATATTAAGATGTGTTGCGAATAGGCTCGTTTTTATGAGTGAACTCGAGAGATCAGATCTTGAATCCACAGCTCTATCAACAGATCCAGCAGTAAGGTGTTGATTAAAAAACAAAACAAAAAAAAACCTGTTCCTGCCTCAGGATCGAACCCACTACCCTAGCAGTATCAGCATGGCTGAACCACCTGACCTAACAGGGCTACTAAGGATCTTTTGATTTAACGGCAACTTTTTAATGCTCGTTTTGTGTAAAAGTCGTGTAGGCATGCAAAGCCGATGATATGGAACTCCCTTCGTCATTATCGAAGGGTGTGTCAAGGTGTATTTATAACCCACATTCGGTCTTGAGTTACAGTGACGGTATTTCCACGTTGGTGTCAGCAACTATTTATCGACAGTCTGCGAAAGGGAAGGTAGTTTTAGTCATTCCCAAAGTATCAGCTAAAAAACACGCTGTTCTGTAAATGTCGATGGATCTAAATCCGGAAAGGTATCGATTCCGTTTCCTCCAATTACTGTCATTTCGACTTGTTTAGTCCAGGATCATGACACACCCACACACACGGGCGCGTGCGAGCTAACAAAGCTGTCACTGAATGCTGAAATTTAAATTTGAAATCTCAATCGCAATTCTTCAAAAAGCGAACCTCAAAGAGTATACACATAATTATTAATTTGTACACGCGTACGCGCACACGAACGCACGCACACACATACACTCACACACTCACACACACACACATTCTCTCTCTCTCTCTCTCTCTCTCTCTCTCTCTCTTTTTTCTCTCGTTCTTTTTCTTTCTGTTCTTTCACTCCCCCCCAACAACTTCTCGCTGTGTCTTTGTCAACACTCTACCAGTGTGTCATTTTTAAATGATTTAATAAAACATAAAAGAACACTGGAGAAACATACAACAAAGAAAAGAAACCAAACAATCCATCAACCAGGTAACCAATCAACCAAGCACACACATACACACACACACACACACACACACACAAGCGCGCGCACTCACACACACACGCACGTACGCACACACACACACAACACACACACACTGACTGACTGACTGACTGAACATAAAGACATATTTAGGTAATTTACCTCACTTGTGACACCAACAATTATAGCGCTTCTATTGCGCACTCCAGCGAGTACTCATGCATGCATATGCTGGCATTCCACGTCCTAATGTACACTTGTCTAAATAAATCACTAAAGCGTGAAGAAACAATTCGTAATTTCGATGATTGTATCCAGGAGAATCATAGCTTTCGACAGAATGAGTTAAAGCTAAAATGTGTGATTTTCATAAACGTTGGTCTGTGAATAGTCATAAATAATTACATTAACAAGACATTGGTTTTTACGCTTATTGTTATAGCCCAGCCGACTGCGTCGAGCCGTATGAAGGTTATCACCATTTGAAAGCATACACAATACTTCCTTGAAAAAAAAAACTGGAAAGAAAATGAAAGAAAATAAGTACACACATAAATGCTGCACGCCTTGTACTAAAAAAGAAAAAAGCTGACCACATATCTCCTCTCATGGCACAACTTCACTGGCTCCCTGTATCAAAGCGCATACAGTACAAACTAGACACCATGTGCTACAAAAGCCTCAATAACGCAGCCCCCCGATTACCTGTCAAGCCTACTTGAGATCTATCTTCCCTCACTACCCTCCGCTCTGCCTCCGATCCTCTGACTTTTCGCTTTCCACGCACTAAGCTCAATACCTATGGTCCACGAGCCTTCTCTGTTTCTGGTCCACTTTCCTGGAACAAACTTCCTCTCTCAGTCCGTCAGCAACCTACTTTTGTCTCCTTCAAGTCCGCTCTCAAAACTCATCTTTTCTCCTCTGCATAAAATCCTGACCTCACTCAATCCCCTCTGCAGCCTGTCTCCACTCGGAGGGGAATCACATTGTAATATATAATTGTACATAATATGCTCTCTATAATTTTCCATTGCTTTTATTCTTTCTCCTCATTTATAGCCGTGTGCGCGTGCGCGCGCGCGCGCGCGCGCGTGTGTGTGCGTGCATGTGCGTGCGTGCGTGCGTGCGTGCGTGCGTGCGTGCGTGCGTGCGTGTGTGTCTGTTTTAGCGCTTAGATTTGATTTTATCAAGATTTTGCGCTATATAAATAAAATATTGTATTGTATTGTATTGTATTGTATTGTATAAATGAATTCGCGCACATAATCTAATATGTCCCTGGCGTTGATCATTCCGTCCAATTCATCACCAGAGGGTTTAGAAAACCAAATATGAATACAAATGTTAACATAACTAAGGACACTAAAACATATATGAAAACTGGCTTAGCTTATCTAAAATAACTTCTGCGCATCACATTTCATTAGAGCCAAAATGTACTTAATACATGTCTCCAATCATCAAATTTAAAAGAAAGTATGTAAGGCGTTACAGAACACGTAAAGGTGAACGAACCAGCAAGGCAGAAAATGGCAGGAAGAGATGACAGAAAGCAAAGGATCAAGACAGAGACAAAGAGACTGACAGAAAAGACGAAAATTCTGGCACAGAATTTCCAGAAGGTGAGGGATACTATTTATACCGAAAGAGCTCCCGGTATCCCCACCAGGGAGACATTATTTCTGACGTGGCCAATATAATACAAGAACGACTGGACATTTTCAATGAAAGTAATTGGAGTCGAACGTGCTGGTTTCAAGCAAACTGCATTAAGCGACTTCAATCCAAAATTTCCCCTGCATATTACACACACGCACACGCGCACACTCACACACACACACGCATGTACACGAGCACACAAACAAACACATATACGCACGCAGGCTCGCGCGCACACACACACGCGTGCACGCACACACGCACACAGAAGGTAGGCAGACAAACAGACAAGAGATAATTAATATGAATGATTGAAAAAAACAATCTGAATTAGCTAACGCTGAAAAATACAGAAATACTGCGCGCGCGCCTCTATGTGTATATGTATGTGCGTGTGGGTATGAGTGTGTATGTGTGTGTTTGTATGAGTATGTGTGTAAGAGAGAGAGAGGGGAGGAGAGAGAGGAGAGAGAGAGAGAGAGAAAGAGAGAGAGAAGAGAAAAGAGAGAGTGTGTGTGTGCGTGAGAGAGAGAGAGAGAGAGAGAGGAGAGGTCTAAAATGATTCGTTTTCTATGTAGCCATTTTTTCAAATGGCAATACAGAAAAATACCCTTGAATTATACAAAATTCTCTATGACATATATGTGAAAAATGTATACTATTCACACTGGATAGGTCATATTCAGAAAATACTGATCATCTCGGGCTTTTGATTTTGCT
>CM060313.1:81489218-81494218 GCA_030674185.1 Monoplex corrugatus
CAAAAGAATACACTTCCACGCCATAACGTTCTTGGGTAAATTTAATTCAGAATGACACCAACAACTACTATGCTTTTATTGCAGACTCACGTCCTTCCTTCCTTGCGGCGTTGCGTGCGTGCGTTGTGTGTGTGTGTGTGTGTTGTTGTGTGTGTGTGTGTACTGTTTGTGTGTGTGGTGTTGTGTGTATGTTGTGTGTCTGTTTTGTGTGTGTGTGTGTGTGTTGTGTGTGTGTTGTGTGTGTGTGTGTGGTGTGTGTGTGTGTGTGTGTGTGTGTTGTGTGTGGTTGTGTGTGTGTGTGTGTGTGGGGTGGTAGATTGAATGTGTGTGTATGTGTGGATTGTGTGTGTGTGTGTGTATGTGTGTGTGTGTGGTGTGTGTGTGTGGTGTGGTGTGGTGCACGTGCACGCACGCGCGCGCGTGTGTGTGTGTGGTGTGTGTTTGTGTGTGTGTGTGTCTGTGTCTGTGTGTGTGTCTGTATGTGTGTGTGTATGTGTTTGTGTGTGTTTGTGTGCCTGTCTGTCTTGCACTCTAACGTTTATTGCACTGTTGATCTAAGTCGCTCAAGCGAGAAGGAGCAGATTCCTGTTTCCTCTGAGGATGACTGATTCCAAAAGAAGTAGTTCTTTTCTACTGGAATAGTTGAAAGGGTAAAGTCTATGATCTTTGTAAAGTTTGGAAGGTGAACAGTCATTACATTGCCGACATTTACTAGACATTATTCCGGACATCGATCCTGAAACACATCAGTTAATGGACGTGTTCAACGCTTGGTAGCATGCAGCTCTCCTCTGTACAGGCGATGGAAACTATGCCGGTTGGTTTCAACCATGTGCATCAGTGCCTGCACGCCAGCACGTGATGAACGCGGGTGCGTGCGTACACACACACACACACACACACACACACACACACACACACACACACACACACACACACACACACACACACACACACACACTTACACACACACACACAAGCGCTCGTTAAACTATACATTCTTTAACCACAAATATCAAAGTTCGATTCTTGAAAATAAACTAAATGCTCGCCCATGAATAAACTATAAAGCAAGCTTTTATAGGAGACTACTCTTAAGCATTGCTGATGGGAAAGTTTAAAGTATAAGAAAGTTTAAAGCAAGACATTCTTTCTCTCTCTTCGTATGTCTCACTCACCCCCGCCCTCCCCCCCCCCCCCCTTTCTCTCTTTCTGTATGCACAGACAATATCCCTACACGGGCATTCAACTTTACACATTTTAATTAAATTCTTTCAAAGGATTAATTTCCTCTCAGCAGGCTTTGAGAGCATTTTATATTCTATCAACACCGAAACAATTATTTGACACTGCCCATATCAAATCCCGTATTGACTATGCATCAACAGCCATGCGTGTGTGTGTGTGTGTGTGTGTGTGTGTGTGTGTGTGTGTGTGTGTGTGTGTGTGTGTGTGTTGCGTGGTTGTGTGTGTGTGTGTGTGTGTGTGTGTGCGTTGTGTGTGTGCGTGCGTGCGTGCGTGCGTGCGTGCGTGCGTGTGTGTCTGCTTCAGCGCTTAGATTTGATTTTATCAAGATTTTGCGCTATATAAATATTGTAATTATTATTATTATTATTAACAGTACGGGATGGTTGCAGTGAAGTTCTATTAAAAAAATTAATTATCTGCACATAAGAGCAGGACAATTCTAATAATCGGTAGGTCACTAAATACATAGATCATTAAACACAAGACCAACAATTAAAAATACATAAATATTATCACTCAAACACACCTTAAGTAGAACGAAAGCACAAACAAATGTACAAAACTGAAAACAGATCCGCCTCCAAATACTTAAAACTATTCATGCCATGTTAAACACAAATTCAAAAACAACCTCTATCTTGCAAGGTAAGGATAAGGTACAGTATTTAAAGCAAGCATCTTCTTTTTTGGTACGTACCTCTGGAATACAATGCTCACCAACATCAATCATCCACACCACTCAGCAGGAAACGAAACGAAAACTTCACAAATTGTCTGGTTGAAATAACATAAACAATTATTCCTACTGAAACCTCTCTTCTAGTTCTACACACACTGTATTGATAAAACGTTTAGTCAGATCCATTATCACTCTGGGTTCCATTTCACCCCAGTTCTAAACCATTCATTTTCTGCTTAAAGTAGTATTTTTTTCCTTTCATGTCTCTTAAATCCCTTGCTACTGATCTGATTTGGAAGTATTTTCCATTTATGAATTACTTACTGACATGCATTTGCTCTACGCGTGTCTGTCTTTGCCTATTCATTCTTCGGTAGAGGTTTGACCGATTAACATAAAGGAGTCAATATTTCATCACTCATTCGTATAATTTCCTTGACACTGTATGTGTCATGTTTCACCCGTTTTCATCATACAGTTAAAATCGACGTCTCTCCACCCCCATCCCCCGTCTTCCCCCATTTCTTTTCCTTTGTTTCTCTGTCCTTAATTTACATGTAAATAAGTTAGCCCTGATAAGGCTCTACAAAGTCGGCTGGGCTTTAAACAACAACAATAGTAATATTACTGAAATTTTCACTGATATTGTTCCCACGATGTGAAAATATATTACTACTATTGTTACTACTACTGCTAGTACTCGTGTTGTTATTTTTGGCGGCTTCGTGTTGTTGTTCTTAAGTGTTAACATGTATTTGTTATACGTATGTTTGCCTTCATCTCTCACGTTTTTGTAATGTACTTGATCGACACATATGGAAGTCAATATTTTATATCTCATATTAACTTTTGTAACTAATTTGATGTTGCATGTGTTATGATTCATTTATTTTCATCCTAGCGACAGTTCACGTGCCTCCACCCACACCCCTATTTGTTCTTAACGCTTCTTTTACTTTTTCCGCTTTGATTTTGTGTCTGTAATTTACGTTTTTTACATAGTTTTTCACTGCAACCATTATGATTACAGATACAATACATATATGTGTACATAATATAGTATATGTATAAAATATAATGTATATGTATGTATATCACCAACACACACCACGTATGCAACGAACACACACACAACACACACACACGAACGACCCGCACCACACACACACAACACGCACTCACACATACACTACACACACACATTACACATACACATACACACACTCATTCACTCACTCACTCAATCATGTCACTCACTCGCACACACACACAACACACCACACAACACACAACACCACACACTCACACACACAACACACAACTCACTCACTTCACTCATCACTACACACTCACTCCACAGTCACACACTCACTCGCACGCAAGCACGCACGACAGCAAGCACGCAAGCACGCAGCACACCACGCACTTACACGCAGTAAATTACGTTTCCTTGAAGTCAATTATGAAGTTTCATTGTTGGATCTGAGTGAATAATAATAATTAATAATATAATAGTGCATTTATAGAGCGCTTTCCGAAACCTTCAAAGCGTTAACATCAGTAAACCATACATATATTAAACCAATAACAGGCTACAATTACAAACTCATAAAACTATCCACAGAATCAACAACCTACATCACTCCCAAAAATCCTCTCCTCTCACCCCCCCCGCTCCCCCACCCTCTTCCCCATTTTCAAAACACACTACCACAATCACAACACACAGCGCAACATCACACACACAAAACACACACTACAACACACACACCACACACACACAACACACACACACACAACACAACTCGGGCATACTCCCATTGTGCACAATTTATCCAGAATGTCAAGCAGGTCACCCACTAGCCAAAATCACGGAAAACACTGTTAAAGAAGTAAGTTTTTATACTTGTTTTGTAAAGATGTGTAGAGTTTTAGATTGCGGATCGGATGAGGCAACAGTTCCATGTCTGAACGCAAAACTGCAAAGGCTCTACACCGTGAGTTTCTCTGTTATATTTGGCACACGAAACTTCTTGTCATCCACGAAGAGCGATGATCGAAAAGGTACGTAGACAGTCAAGAGTTCAGAGAGATAGTCAGACAGTTTCCAGAAATGATGTATAACAAAGGCAGCAAATCTTGTATTTTATTCTTATGTTCAAAACACCGAGCCCAGTGCAAGTGTCTAAACAGGGGTGTGCATGCGTGACCTACGTGCCTTGAAGATGAGTTTAGCTGCAAGTATCTGAACTTTTGCAATGTTTGAGTGTTTCTGAGGGCAACCCGCAAGGAATGAATGCAATAATCTAACCTAGACAGAATGCAATGCAGTAACTAACGTCCTTGGTTGCGTCTAATGTAAGCTAGTGTCTCAATAGAAATTAATGCGTCTAAGTTCGATGTATGCAGCCTGACATGTTTTGATGAGTTCTGTTGCACTGGAGAGAATGCTTATGAATAAGGCATGAAACAATTCTGTATTTTACCTTCTGCTTTTCCAGGTTGGAAACTTCAAGAAAACACCTCTCTCTCTCTCTCTCTCTCTCTCTCTCCTCTCCTCTCTCTCTCTCTCTCCTCTCTCTCTCTCTCTCTCTTGTGTTTTGGTTTTGAAATGATAAAGGCCTTTCTCTGTCTTCTTTCCCCCACCCACTACCTATCTCAGGTTATGATTATAATAATAAATAATAACAATTACAATATTTATATAGCGCAAAATCTTGATAAAAATCAAATCTAAGCGCTGAACACACACGCACGCACGCACACACATGCACGCACAACCACACACACACACACACACACACACACACACACACACACACACACACACACACACAACACACACACACACCACACACACACCACACGACTATAAATGGGGAGAAAGAATAAAAGCAATGGAAAATTATAGAGAGCATGTTATATACAAATATATATTACAATGTGATTCCACACCGAGCGGAGACAGGCTGCAGAGGTAGTTGAGTGAGGTCAGGATTTTATGCAGAGGAGAAAAGGTGAGTTTTAAGAGAGGACTTGAAGGAGACAAAAGTAGGTTGCTGACGGACTAATT
>CM060313.1:81496718-81504218 GCA_030674185.1 Monoplex corrugatus
GCTTGATGGCAACTGCCAAACATTTTCATCCAATTTCAGGGTTTGCAAAGAAAGGGTCGCATTTCGTACGATGGAATCCTACTGGTCCATTTTTTCAGTCACAACTACTTGGAACGAGGTGACAATGAGATATTACTAAGACAAAAGGGCTGCAGTGTTATTTGTCATCTGCTTCAAAAAGCTACCATTTCGTTTGAGTTGTCCTTAACACACATGAAATATTCTGTTACTTCCATGAAAAGAGAAATTTAGCGTAACAAAAAGCTGGACGGATCGTTCTCTTCCTCTTCTTCTGCTTAAACATTGGATTTGTTTTATAAGAAATGATGACAAAGCCTGCACAATATGCATGTATTTATTACATTGTTATCAAGCAATTCTGTCGAGCAAAAATGACCAAGAATCAGTTTATAATAGTAAAAACCTAGACCTAAGATGACCCAAAAGTGACTCATAAATACAAAGTGCTATATCAAGCTGAAAACTAAGACTTGTACAAAATGAAAGAAAAGAAGAAACGAAAAACAACAACAACAAGAACAACAACAACAAATCACAAAGAAAACATTATAAAACAATAGATCCAGTAAGTGAAACACTGAGAAAACAAAACAAACAGTCAATAAAGAGAACACACAGAGAATAACAATATAATAGGTCACAATGCTCTGTACACAAAGCAACAGCAAGTATACACACACTGTCAGATGCGCAAATTTCTTTACAGGCAAAACTGGACATTCATTGCATGTCTCACTCAGTTACTAGGAAACATAGCCGGAAAATCTCTTCTTGCAGTATTGATTCCTCTAAAATGTTTGTTTCGGCCTCATGAGACATACCGATTTTGCACACAATGTTAAAAAAGAAACAGAAGGTGTTGGCAGGTGAAGGCTATAAATAAAGCAAACTCACTAAAAAAAAGAAAGAAAGAAAGAAATCTATCATGTATATATATAACGAAAAACAAAGAACTGACTGAACACTCATCATCATCATCATCATTCTCCTGCCCGTGATGGGCGTAGAGGAGAGATGAGAGACACTCTTGAAGCCAGCCGTCGCCAACCGGTCCTGTCCTCCGCCTGTCGCACCAGCGTGGGGCCATCCAACCTGGTCCATTCTTTGATGTTGTCCATCCAGCATTTGGCTTGTCGTCCCCTTCGTCTGCCGCCTCCCAGTGTACCCTGGAGGACCGTTTTGGGCAGTGAGTTGTGGCGTGTGACATGCCCGAACCACGACAGCTTCCTGTTCTTGACTGTTGCCAGGAGGGGTTCTTGTGGGCCTGCGAGTGTTGTTATTTGGCTCCACACAAAGTCGTTTGTCTTCCGATCTTGCCAAGAGATCCCGAGCAAGCGCCTGAAGCATTTAGTTTCAAACGTCTGGATTCTCTTGGTGGTCTCTACTGAACACTACAGGTAGACAAATAGGGATTTTATACAAGTACTGAACAGATGCTCTAGCATTCTGTATCTTGCCATCAAAAGCCTCAGATATTTCGCTTAATTTGCGTTTTCATAAAAAAGAAACTGCATTCAATGATCAAAGGCAATTTCTATTTTCACATTTCTTGAGCACCCACCATCACAAGTTTGTCTAGAGATTTATAAATCAGTTTTCACATTTGTTCCCTTTTGTGTTCTAGTTCAGACTCTACAAATAAAACCCGATATAGAAAATCAACGAAAAAAAAGACACGTAAAGAGAGCGTGAGGTGCACACCACTTGTATGTGCATTTGCTTACATGTTTGTATTACTTTATAACCCACAACCCCTAACTAGTATGTACAAACATTCTTGTAAACTTCATGTTTTTTTTTTCTAAGAACATCCTCCATTCTAATATCTCTCGTGAACGACCAAGCGTACAAACGTCGAATTGAAATCAAAGAAATCACACGTTTCAAGTGAACTAGAAGTGGAAACGCATGATACAGAATAAAAACACTACTTCATGAACAAAACAAGACGTAAATATCCGCCCGTCTTCTTTCAACTACATCAAACATATAAACAAAATTACAAACACACAGATTATGTGTTATAAGAAACGGCTGACGCGAATACGAATAGAGTGAGACCAGGAACATGGGCACATAAGAACAAGTTCCAATCTTAGCCAAAAAGACCTATAAGCCTTGAAGCGTATCAGAAAACACAGCATTGAATGAAAACTCAAACGGAATGAAAACTCTCGAACTGATGGACAAAAGAAGACAAAAATGGTTATATGTAGTTCTTTTGATCTCTCCCTCCTCCCTTTCTTGTTATAAAAAATGAAGTTGTTGCACATCGACCAGACGTTTGTCTGTCTGTGTGTTTGTGACAAAAATGTGTAAGAACTTATCAGCTGTGTCTGACTGAATCTGTACCGAATTTGGGTAAAAAAGATATAGACTGTTAATAATCGCTAACTATAAGCTTGAAGAACTGATTCTCAAGTCAAGGTCACACAGACTTAACAAATGAATATATAAACGAACAAACAAAATGTGCCAAAAATTATCACTTCTTTATGAAGTTGTGTAAACAGTTACTGTATTTTTCAAGGAATGTCTGGTAACATGTACATCCCGTTGTCACTGTTTTCACAATCTTCCACTGTCCTCACTTCACGTCAAGTTATATTTCGTCCGATACGGTTACAATGAAAACAATCAATTTCTGAACATTCTGTAATTCCTGTATTAAAAAGGAGACTTAGAATAGTTCTATATTTTTGTTCTTATTTATTAATGCATTAGGTTGGCGTTAGTTTGTTTTGTTTTCTGCGTGAGGAATGTTAGTGTTGTTTTGTTTTCATTTGTTTTATTTTGTTTTGTTTTGTTTTGTTTTGTTTTGTTTTTAGCTACAAGGCATTTCAAAATTTACAAGTACCTAAGGCTGGTGGAGAAGACATGATAATAAGGTCCATACAAAAGGGTGGGTGTATAGAGGCAGAAGACACAATCAAAAAGGGTTGGATGTATAAAGGCAGATTCCTCTCCTTAGCAGCTCATCTGGATTAAAGAACGATGCTGAGTAAGCTCTTGAAACACGCATCTTCCTCGCTTTTATGTTTACGGAGACAAACGCAGCTCTCTTATGAAATCGTTGTTTCTGAAGTATCCTTTTAAGCTGGATTATGTAAAGGAAATCTCATGCGATGGTCCCTCCTTTTCCCTCTGTTATTTTTACTCTCTCTCTCTCTCTGTCTTTGTATGTGTGTGTGTGTGTAAATGCGTTCAAGCGTGCGTGCGTGTGTGCATACATGCGTGCGTGTATCCTAGTGAAATGAAATCTGCTTGTTCTCAGAATAAACAGAGCTGGTTTTCTTTTCCGCCACTGAATAATCAGCGCTGTTTTCTAGCCGCCTCACTCCCCCCTCCATCCATCCTTCATTCTGCATTTTTGTGCTCGTTTTCGTGTTCTTTCTGTCATCTCTTATTTTTAACTAACGGTTCTTCCCATATGCCACTACCCCCCCCCCACCCCTTTCTCTCTCTCCCTCTCTCTCACTCATTCACACACAAAACACACTCTCTCACACACACACTCTCACATACATCACACACACACACACACACACACACACACACACACACACACACACACACACACACACACACACACACACACATGGGTACAGACACAAGACCTGACTTAATTATTGAGGCAAATCATCTAATACATTGTTTAAAGATAAATGTTCGGAATCAATTATGCTGGGTGCCTTCTCATGTTGGTCTCATGGCAACAACGTAGTTGACAGAGCAGCTAAATCCGGTGCCCTCCATTCTGAAAATTCCATAGAATTACATGTTAACACCTCGGAAAGAAGCTTACAACTCGCTAGAATTAGCATCATGGATTCGATTTCATGAACATTTAAATGAAAAATTTGTGTCTCAAAAAGAATCAACTTTCAGTTCAAATATCTGTAAAAATTGCAGTATTCCTCGTATATCATTTGAGATTAATTGTTATGACAATTTTCGCATTCAACTGAACGCTTTGAAAACAAATATTGTAACAACGTTTTATGTATTTGTGGCGAACAATTCACATTGTATCACTGTTTGTTTTACTGCAGAAAGCTTCGTCCTTTTTACCAAAGACGTTTACACAAGGAAACTATCTGAAACGCATTTTAAGAAGTAGTATCGGATCAAGTTTTGTTAGTTAAAATTCAGAATCATTGGTCACAGTCCTGTTAATGCGTTACTTTAAGATTATTTATAATTACGATTATTTTTGTTTTGTTTTGTTTTATGACGATTTTTCTTTTACATTATTGATGTTAGCGTTTTCTAGTTTCATTTCTCTGTTCATCCATATCCTTTTCTTAAGACCTTGCCGCTTCCTTTTAATTTTTTTTCCTTCCCTTACCTGTTCCCCTCTCCCCTCCATACCCCCCCCCCCCCCCTAATTTCATCCTCCATGCCATTTTTCCGTCTAATATCACTTATAGTGAAAAGACGTTAAATCAAGCAACGAACACATGGGTACAAGAAAACGAAGGACGGTAAAACAGTTAACAAAACAAGATGTCTAAAATCACAAAGACTGAAGGAAGAAAAGAGGGATAAGCAAAGGTACAAGAAACAAGAGGGAAAGGGAGACAGACAGACAGACAGACAGACAAACAGAGAGCCAAAGAGACAAGAGAGACAGAGGAGATTATCAAAAGCATACATACATACAGACAGACAGACAGACAGACAGAAAAACATTCTGAGCATTATAATAAAGATTCTTGATATTACGACAGATGCGGAGAGATATATGAAAGATTGGGACCACATAATGCTAACATATTTCATTTTCGCAGATACGTCTTTGATGGTGCCATTGAAATTTCGTCACCAATATCGTATGTGAATACATGCGTCCCTGACAATATTGTTCGAAGTTTGTTACCAATACTGAGGCTGTGTGAAACGGCTATGCCCTATCCTTCCATTCATAATAAAGTATGGTGTATATATCTCTCTTGGACCTCGTATACACCATACTATATTATGAATGGAAGGATAGGGCATAGCCGTTTCACGCAGCCTCAGTCCAGAATCTCCATGAATCATCATTCCATTGTGAAAACATCGTCTCGATTCTCTGGTCCTTCATATCCTGATCTCATGGTGACCATTTTCGGTACGTTTAGAAGTGTGCTGGAAAGCTGTAGCACGCCATGTGTAAACAGTGCCACTGAGGCAGTGCAACATACATGGGCAGCAAGGAAACCAATCAGCTTCAGTTCTTCTGTATGCACACAGCAGTTAGGATTGTCACGCTTGTATGCAAAACGTACAACCAATTTCAACAAAACTGATAATCTACCTGGCAGCACAAACGAGTAGTCCTGCTTGGGCTGATATGTTAGTCGTAACGTCTAGTACATTCATAGGATTTGACTTAAATAATGAAGCAGTTTTCTGTATCAAAGAGATGATAGGTGTAGACTGCGACAGGAAAACATATGCCGAGTCAGGAGAGTGGCACAATACAAAAACGATTTATTATCATTATCATTTTTTTTAACTTGTTTTGATTCATTTTTAAATACATAGCATTTACAAACATCTTGAAATATATACAATGCATAATCAACAGATCTAACAAAATGCAGAAAAAACGATCATCGTTATCATGATTATTATCATTATTGTTTATTATTATTATTATTATTATTATTATTACTATTACTATTAATATTATTATTATATTATCATCATCATCACTAATATCATTATTATCATCACAATCATTAGTAGTAGAAGTAGTATCAACAGAACTACTATTATCATTATTATCAACAATTAATAAAAACAGCTTTCGGTGTACTCCTCACTCATTCAGTCGCACTGTCGTGAGTTCGCGCAAGGCGGTGCGCACTGAAGCCAGTTCTCAACCCAGCAGTTGCGATGAAGAAGTCGGCGGGATCGCCGATGAAAGCTATGCAAGTGAGTAGCCATTTTACTGAGAGATAGGTTTAACCCGGTAGCCATTAAGCTTTCCGATTGACTGGATTTTTTTCTTCAAATCGATAGAACTATTGGGTTATGTGAAGACTGGACATAGCCTACTGTCTCACTGCATGAACTGTCTCTCATGAAAACATCAATAATGATAGCAGAGGACAAATAACAAATTCAGAAGCGGTATTGTTCCTATCAGCACGATAAAGCATACATAACCCGGAAGCTGCATGCCACAAAAGGGTACTAACTTGAAAAATACAAGGACTTTTCCCCCATTTCTTTTTCTTTACTCCTGCTTTCATTTTAGAGACCTATATCTACATAAAGGTCATTTAGCCATTGTTTCCAAGTATAGCCGATTACACTTATCAAAGCATTCTATTTAAAGACGCAATTTTAGCGGATTTTATTTCAACATGTATTGACTGTAATGTGAGCAGTCTTCTTACATAAAAATTTATATTTCTCAAGTCTTTGTATTACCAAATCCTTTAATTCTCCAAACTGGAAAGGTAAAGTTGTTCTGTCTTTAACTAGGTTACTTTTCCAGACATTCTGATAACGAAAATCGTCTCTGTGTTTATCTCCTTATGTTACAAGAACTGTGTTATTTAGATAGGTAATTACAAAAGCCCTTCAGAAATATCTTTCTGCTCTACAGAGAAATTCTATGTTCTTTTAGAATAAACAAAGAAACTATGAAGTAAAACAAATCTGTAGGCTTTGTATGTGAATGAGTAAAGAAAAATATTTCCGAAAAAGGGTAGGTCATCATCGCCATCCCTTGCACGCTCTGTTTTGAAAGTCTACACAATTCTGAATGTCCAGACCTCAGTACGCTGGAACTGCCTGTTGCAGTTACCCCAGAGACCTAATATAATGACTGTTCCTGTCTGCTGCGTCGGTTCTTCAGTCTCCCACATGACCTGAATGGCCAAGAATTAAAGTACACGACTGGAGACAATGCATAAGTGATGATGATGACGAGTGTGTGTGTGTGTGTGTGTGTGTGTGTGTGTGTGTGTGTGTGTGTGTGTGTGTGTGTGTGGTGTGTGGTGTGTGTGAGTGTGTGTATGTGTATGTGGTGTGTGTGTGTGTGTGTGTGTGTGTGTGTGTGTGTGTGTGTGTGTGTGTGTGTGCGTGTGTGTGTGTTTGGTGTTTGTGGTGTGCGTGAGTGTGTGTATGTATGTGTGTGTGTGTATGTGTGTATGTGTGAGTGTGTGTGCACGCGCGCGCGTTGTATGTGCGCGAGATGTCCTTTGTCTTTTACGGTATAACTTATGTTAGTATACACAAGAAGTAACATTGACAGTTTACCACGGATTACTACGTAATGAATGAAAATTTGGTGTGTATGAAGTGTTTTGGCGAATTACAATTCATTGAAATCGTTTCAAAAACATGCAGACTGCAATATTTATAAAAATAAAAGCAGAAGAGAAAGACAGAAAGATAGGAAAGATCTCCATATTTACACGTTTTTTGTGTGTGTGTAAAGATTACGATCAAAATGGTGTAAACTGTGCAAAGAAATACATC
>CM060313.1:81509218-81529218 GCA_030674185.1 Monoplex corrugatus
AAGTTTCGGCCACCTGTCCTTTATCAAGCGTAAACGTAAAATCACAAACGTACAAACACCAAATATAAAAATTACGAGAAAAAGATTAAAACTTCCCTACTGTCAAGGGAACTCACCTCTTCTGGTGTTGACATTCCAAGAGTATATATCCAAAGGACGTGTTCTTCTTCTGTTCAACGTCGTGGGCACTACGCCCAACAACGTCTGCCCGAAAAGGGCTCAAACATCTCTCATCGGTATTGGGATATCATTCTCGATATACCCCACCTACCAGCTTCGAAAAGGAATCCAAAACACACTCAACATGAACACACAAGCTCTACACGTTCTCGAGGAACCCACAAAACATGAACTAGGAAACTTACAAGAAACTCTATGAAGGTGTCAAACACATGGATGTGCAAAAACGTACATAAGTGTGAGCACACACACACACAGGCACAGGAATCTACACCTGCATACATATATACATGGCTTACACAAGGTTGAAGCACAATCCAGCACATCGATTTTGGGAGAAAAAGTAAACTTCGTACGAGCAGGCCTGTCCAAGGCATATATAGGGGAACAAAAGAAAACAATAGGGACATTTACAGTTCACCTTGGAGAATATGTGCAACCAAGATTCGGATCGCAGTGGGGATAAGGTGTTTTTGTGACACATATTTCCTTCAGAAGAACTCTTCACATTTGTAGTTCTTCATACGCTCTAGCCAGTTCTGATAGTAATGTTTAGAACCCCCTCTAATCTACCAATGACTACGCTGATTGTGTAAGTACAGGATGAAGATGACTCCTTCAGTCTGAGCAAAACCTTATCCGGTGGGAAGGTTTTAAAAACACGAGGGCAAAACTAAGTCTAGATTTATACTGATACCACTAGACTTATTAGCACAGTAAAGCAGCGAACAGGCCACATATGTTTTTTTTATAATTGTTTTTAGTCTGGCACTGAATTGAGAAACCACACTTAAGAAATAGGACTTCATACTAAGCCCACCTTAAAAAAGAATTGGATGACAAATGAAATTTTAAGCTTGTTGGAGGAACACAGGAAGGCAAAGAGAAACGAGGAGATATAGAGGAAGATAAACAAACAAATCAGGAATAGGTGCAATGAAGCTAAGGAAGCTTGGCTGAAAACCGACACAAAATGGATCCTCAGGGTATGTACAGACGAATTGAAGAACTTGTCCACGGGAAAAATACATGCACATCAACTGGTTGCTTAAAATCGAAAGATGGTACGCTTGTCATGGAAAAAGACAAAATATTAGACAGATGGTGAGAGTACATTAAAGACCTTTTTGAAGATGACAGAAACGAAGAACACATTATAAGAAAGAACGTTGAAGGACCACCCATAATGAAAGATGAAGTTAGAGCAACACTGAAAAAGATGAAACCAGGAAAAGCCTTAGGACCAGAAAACATTACTACAGAGATGATTGAAGAAGCCCTGGGGGAATTTGGCACTGAAAAAAATAACAGTCCTCCTAAATGAAATTTACGACACTGGAAAAAAGATATGTCAAAATCAATTTTCATTGCACTCCCAAGGAAGACAGGGGCTATAGAATGCGAACTCCATCGCACAATCAGTTTGATGAGTCATGTAACAAAATCATATTAAGAATGATCATGATGAGGACAAGGAATAGAATCAAAATAGAAATAGCAGAAGAACAATGTGGATTTGTGGAAGGGAAAGGAACTATTAATGCCATATACATCCTAAGAACTATCATAGAAAGGTCAGTCGTGATGAACAAGGATTTGTATTTAAGCTTTGTTGATACAGAACACTTCGCTTATAAGAAAGTCATGGGGACACAATTTTTTGGTTTCTTATATCAGAGGTTTCTTATATACGAAGACTCGGATATAAGGAAAAAATTTTAAGTGCATTTTCTTATAACCGTGGAAATGGCAAGAAAGAGAGAAAGAAAAGGAAAAGAACAAACCTGTCAAGAAAAAAATGCGTAATAGAGAGGAAAATTCTTTTATTTCAATATACATGTACTGTTCCTCTTCCATCATACATTTTTCTTGTTGTAAGAAAACTAAATAAGTGTATGCTGCTAGACGTAACAATAGAATGGGATGATGTGACGCCGTGAGCGTCTTCTTTTTTTTCCTGGCAGAATACCTCACAGATCTCGGCGAAAATTCAAAATGCTGAGAGTTTATTTGAGAAATTCTTAGTTTCAGTATCCATATACACACACGCATATACGGTGTACATGCGTAGTATTTATTTATGAGTCCTAGGCATACTTCCCTCTTCTTTGAGAGTTTTGATAATTGACTTGCTAGTTTCGTCATATTACTGCAACACCTGGAGAACCTTTGAGTTCTTTGAGAATGCTAGGCAACACAAACAACGCGTTCAAAATGTTGGCACAAATTTTGGATATAGATTTTTTCCTCACTACCGTCTGTTCCAGGAATAGGAAAAAGTGGTGGATGGGGCAACCATTTTGTAGACATCGGAGAACAGGCAGTGTAGACAACAATGGTTGTCTGTAACAGTGTCGCTGCGGCAAAGATCTCCACATCCGACCCCCAAGAACTGTCTTGAAGAGTGTTTTCTGAGATGTACTGTCCAAGATCTTGCCCAACGTAGGCAGTAAAAGACTGTTGATTCTGGCACATAAAATCAACTATCAAAGCTCTTAACTGCTCATGGCAGTCCTGCGTGCCACACACTTCAAAACTGAGCGCTCTATACAGACAATTTCCATCTCCCATGATATTATTGACTTGATGGGTTTTCCCAGTTCTTTTTTGGTTTTTGGAACGACTTCATAATAGCATCATCACAACCTGACTGCAAACAATACACATCAATTTTCTGGACATAGTCCAAAGCGCCTTTGCTTGAAATTCTTGTTTTGCCTTCTCCACAGTCGTCCTCTCCATCTGATGCATCCTCGGTGACTGTTTCTGTGGCTGTTGACGTCGACGGAGCTGGAACAGTTGGGCAAGTTGTTGACCCCATTGTTGCAACACCATCATCCACACTATAGTAGTCAGAAGGAGAAATGTCCCATTCTTCGAAGAAGGGGCTCCTGTTTTTCATGGTCTTTGGGGTTCAGGTTCTTGCGAGCTGTCGTCTGCACCTGTATTTGTTTCACCACCAGGCTTGCAAAAGCCTGCATTGCGGAAGCTGTTGGCGATTGTGGAAGGAGAAACTTTGTCCCAGGACTGTTTCAGGGTGGAAACTGCTTCAAGCAGGTGAACTGATAGCTCTTCGTTGTTCCTCCAGCACTGATATGAGCTAGCAACTTGAAGACCCGTCATGATGGACCATCTGTCACGTTTTTGGTCACACCTTTTGTACCACAGGCAAACTGATCCAGTACTTCTGTTTCTCTCTCAAAATGTTGGATACCGATGACACAGAACTTGAAACTCCTCAGCAATAGTTTTCTTTTTCTTGTTTGGATTGGCTTCCACAGCATTGATTATCTCAATTTTTCTTTTTAAGGAGAATTGCTTGCCGCTTTCTCCCTTCAGCCATTGCCATTGTAGCCAAGAAACAGTACTGATTATCTCAATTGTTCTCTTTAAGGAGATTGCTTGCCGCTTTCTCCCTTCAGCCATTGCCAATGTAGCCAAGAAACAGTACTGATTATCTCAATTGTTCTCTTTAAGGAGATTGCTTGCCGCTTTCTCCCTTCAGCCATTGCCAATGTAGCCAAGAAACAGTACTGCTGAGTGGTCACTGACTCACAGATTTCTACACAGCTGCAAAAATGGAAATGGAAAGAATGGCAGCACCCACTATCCACACGAGACAAAGACATGGTGCTAGTTTCGGTTTCGCCTTACAACAAAAAAAGCACTTCCCGGAAAATTTTAACTTTCAGTTTCCTTTACGGTCGAACCTCTTTTACAAGGAACTCAAAAGTGAGTTTCCTATAGCTGAGCAGAAGTTTCTTAAATCGGAGGGAAATCGTGTCTGGAGCAAGAAATCGTGTTTCTTGTAGACGAGGTTTCTTGTAACAGAGTTTCTTATATAAGAGGTTTTGTAAGTAATCACAAAGAACAACCTCGGCAGGGACAATATTTTTGCTTTCTTATAAGCGGAGTTTCTTGTAAGCGAGGTTCTTATAAGCGGAGTCGACTGTAATACCAAGGCTTTCGATCGGGTAAGATATGAAGAATTGATCAACCAACTAGAAAAACTCAATATTGATGGAAAAGATCTATGAATAATCAGAAATATGTATTGGAAACAAACAGCTGCAATGAGAATAGAAAACAAAGAAGCTCTTTCCAAAACATCAAAAGAGGAGTCAGACAAGGTTGTGTTTTGTCACCAGATCTGTTTTCACTTTACAGAGAAAACATCATGAGAAACCTAGAAGAAGACCCTGTATTAAAGGTTGGAGGAAAAATGATGAACAACACTCGATACGCAGATGACACCGTGCTAATTGCAGAACGTGAAAGGGACCTAGAAAACCATGTGAATATACCAGAAATAGAAAACAAAGTTAAGGGGTTGGAACTAAACAGCGAGGAAGACTGAAGTCATGGTGATCAGTAAAAAACAATGAAATTCCCTCATGCAAAATAACAGCAAACGTCACAACCTTGAGACAGGTTGATAAGTTTAAATACCTGGGAACGATCATTTCACCAGACGGCAGATGCACATCAGAAATAGCCAGCCAAGCCAAAACAGCATTCAAGAAGATGACAAGCATTCTTACCAACAAATGCCTATCAATTAACATCAGGAAGAGAGTTCTTGAATGTTATATAGAACCAATACTGGTATACATTTGTGAGGCGTGGACAGTCAACAAGCAAAGCCAGAACAAGATTGAGGCAGCAGAGATGTGGTTTCTAAAAGAATGTTGAGAGTTCCATGGACGGCAAAGAAAGCAAACGAGATAGTCTTGATGGAGGCAGACACAAGAAGATCATTCATAAGGAAGATTAGGAAAAGGCAGGCAACATTCGTAGGCTATTTTATGAGGAAAGGGGAATTGGAGCACCTGGTCACAACGGGAAAGCTGGTGGGAAAGAGAGCAAAGACAGACCCAAGGAGAAGATACTGGACGGCCTTGCAGAGTAGCTGAAGACAAAGAGGGTGGAAGAGGTGCTTGAGACAACAAGAGATAGAAACAGATGGAAGAACATGATCGCCAACGCCGTGTGGGAAGGCACCTGGTGATGATGATTAAGCCCACCAAGATAGTAAATAAATATATGTTAATACTCTATGCCCAGAACACAAACAGACAGGCAAGAGGTGAAATATTTGTTCGTTACAAGCAATGTTCAGTCACTAGAGCGTATTGATAAAACGCTAACGGTTTACTGACGATTATGTCCTTTTAGTTCTTGCATTTTTGATAATGCATATCAGTGTTGGGAGAACGCGTTATCATTTTATGTTTTCTTCATGGCTGCAGTGTTTATCGACAAACAAGATTTCAAAATGATAATTCCTCTCTCTCTCTCTCTGTCTCTCTCTCTTCGTTTTCTTCCTCCTTCTCTCACTCAAGATAATGTTGTTAATAGCTCCTGGTGATGAGAATGCACACATGCGCGCGCGCCCACGGACACACACAACGCACACACACAGACAAACACACGCACTCACGCACACACAAAGAGCCACGCATGAATCACTCGTCCTCTTCATTTAATAGCCAGCCAACTAGTTGTCAAATATGTTAAAATTGATTGACAACGAAAACAACTCATCGCTAGCGTTGTTACAGCTAGCAAATACTGGATATTTGAAAACAAGCACGTGTGTGTGTGTGTGTGTGTGTGTGTGTGTGTGTGTGTGTGTGTGTGTGGTGTGTGTGTGTGTGTGTGTGTATGTGTGTGTGTGTGTGTGTGTGTGTGTGTGTGTGTGTGTGTGTGCGGCTGGCGCTGCAATCATGTGGCAAATATTGGGTTGTCGAATATAATTCTCTGTGTGTGTGTGTGTGCGCGTGCGTGTGCGTCTGTGTCTGTGTGTCGGTGTGTGTCTGTGTATGTGTGTGTCGCTAGAATTGAAATCATGTAGCAAACATTTAATCGTTGAATAAAGGGGGGGGGGGGGGTCCACGCACGCGCGCGTTGTGTGTATATATGTGTGTATGCGTGCTTGTGGGTAAGGACGGGTGTTGTTTTAAATTTCAGTTTAAGTTTTGAATTACTGTTGTAGTTAGGCTTTTTATCCTTTTGCAATTTCTCATCAATCATTACATTTTAACTATTTAAAACAAGTTACTCAAGTTTTATTTATGACGTACTTGCTTTTATTTTTTCCACGTAGAGTTATACAGATTTTCATTTATCAGTACACAACATTTACGTTTACCGGACAGTCAACTGTTTATGATAATGATGTGTATGTATGTATGCATATATGTACTGATACAACATGTATGCAGGTAGAAAGAAACTCTAGGGAGAGCTAGACAACAGAAGGTCTTCAGAGAAGTAACCCCCTTTAGACAAGTGTTTCGGCCCTGAATTCCTTACACTCTCGGGGGCCGGGCCACATCCAGGTCATGACTCCTGGATGCCCTTCTGCTGTTGTCTATTTTTTTTCTTTTTTTTTTTTTCCCACGCCGGGGATCGAACCTGGGCGATTCTGCGCTTCAGAACTGCGGTACGCGGTTTTACCAATGTGCTAACGGGGCACACATCATCTGTAGGGAATTTAATCCTTATGAAGTTCACTTTTTTCGTTCCTCCTTGCCCAGATCCAGCTTGAGCTCCTTTCTGCTGCCTCTGCCATCGCTTTAAGGGCTCTAGTCCTCTTCTTCCCAGAAATGGCGAGTTGTTTCATGAGATCATAAGCGGAGGTGCCCACAAACCCTCTTGCCCCGACTTCTATGGCGAAGATTTTGACCCGCAGACCTGCTTTCTTCAGGGTGCTGGCAAGACCGGCGTATTTTTCGGTCTTGTAGATATGTGCTTCTTCCATTCTGCTTTCGTATGGCACAGTGAGTTCTATCAGAATCACTTGTTTCGAGGAGTCAGAGTGGAGAGCGATGTCTGGTCTCATGCCTGTCTTGCTGATGACATCTGGGTAATTTCTCCACTCTGGGAGGTCTGCTGTACACTCCCAGTCGACTGCTCCATCCAGAAGACCCTTTGGCAATGTGCTGGTTGTCATAGCACTTTCGGGCCAGACCTGTTTCCCTCCTGCTTTGTAGAACGTTGTCATAGCAATTGGTGCGTTTGGGGTCATGGTTTTTTCGCTAACCACATCTGTGATCACTTTCAGAACTTGGTTGTGCCTCCATGTATACCTTCCTTGGGCTAGCGCTACTTTGCAAGAGCTTAGGACATGTTCCACTGTTTGTTTCTTCTGACAGAGCGGACATGCTGGGTCGTCTGCTTTCCCCCATTTCACTAAGTTTGCATTCGAGGGGAGCAGGTCATATACAGATCTGAGGAGGAAGCTTATCCTTAGAGGAGCCATGTGCCACATATCGTTCCAGCTGAGACTTCTTTGGAGTGCACTGTCCCATGTTGTCCATTGCCCCTGTTGACCTTGCTGGACTGCCTTCTGCACTCTTTTGACATCTTCTTCTTCCTTCAACTCCTGTATGATCATGTCTCTTTTTTCCTTCCCTTTGGCTTTGGACCACCACTGCATTTTTGTTGCTCCCAGTCCCTGTCTGTTGGTTTGCGTGTGTCCAATTATTTCTTTGATGCTGAGGTTTCTCTTGGCATTGTTTACAGCCTCTTGGACTTTCCACTTTCTGCCAGTTCTCAGCTTTGGATGAACTGATCTCACGATATTGTCTTCCGATTCCTCCAGCATGCTCAACAGTCTTGCTTTTCCAACTTTGTATTCCTCCACTATGGATTTGAGAGGTAGCTTCAGCATTGCTTGACGACAGTAGAATGCAACATCAGTGAGACCAGGTGGGACACCGAGCCATTTTCTTGTGTATTTGTTGATTTTGGCTTCCATTGCTTCGACTGTGCTGGTGCAAATGTCATAGATTAGCAGTGGCCACAGCAGCTTTGGTATCAGCATGAACTGTAGACACCAGACTTTGTATTTGCCTGGCAGTCCGCAGTTATCTATTTTCTTCAGCCTTCTTCTGCTGTTTGCTTGGTTTCACATCCCCTTTGTGTGTCTTTCAGGGAGTCATCATACCATCTTCCGAGACTTTTTACTGGCTCTTCTGTGACAGTGGGGATGGCTTGGTTGGCTACCATGAATTTGACTGAATCTGCCACTTTTCCTTTTCGCAGTGAGAGACTTCGGGATTTCTTAGGTTTGAACCTCATTCTTGAAGAGGCCACCAGCTCATCCAGCTGCTTTAAGATTTGGTGTGTCTCTTCCTCATCCGTGGACAAGACTGTTGTGTCATCCATGAAAGCTTTCAGAGGAGGCATCTGGTATCCATCTCCCAGATTCACTGGACCTGAACTCTTCATTGCAGCTTTCAAGATGACTTCCATTGCCAACACGAACAGTATGGGAGAGATTGCACAGCCCATTGCAATGCCCACCTCTAGGTCTATCCAGTCCGTGGTGTATTCTTTGGTAGAGAACCGCATTGAGAACCCTTGGAAATACTTCCTCAGCATTGTTCGGATGTTTTCTGGGATGTGATACATTTCAAGAGCCAGCTGGATCATATCGTGTGGAACTGATCCATATGCATTCGCCAGATCAAGCCAAACTACGTCAATGTCTCTCTTCTCTGTTCTTGCTTTTTGGATGGCATCCCAAATCAACGTGGCATGTTCCAAGCATCCAGGCATTCCTGGTATGCCTCCCTTTTGGACTGACATATCCAGATACTTGTTTTCAGTCAGGTATTTTGTCAATCTTGCTGCCATAACAGAGAAGAAGATTTTCCCCTCGACGTTCAGAAGTGATATTGGCCTGAACTGATTGATGCTGCTGGAGTTCTGCTCCTTCGGAATGTACACTCCTTCAGCTCTCATCCATTGGTCGCTGATCTTCTGGTTCCTCCATGCTGATCGAATCATCTTGTGGAGCCACTCGAGCACTTTTGGGCATTTCTTGTAGAGCAGGTATGGTATTCCGTTTGGTCCAGGTGCTGACTTGGCTCTGGCTTTCTTTACTACGTTCTTCACTTCATCCAGTGTTGGTGGTTTGTTATTGAATTTTCCTTCTGGCGCTGCAGGCCAAACCAGATTCTGGATTTCAAGTGGTGCCTCGCGCTGAGAATCGGAATATGTTTCCCTGAGATGCTGCTCTAGGGTTTCCTTGCCCACTGTGAGAGTCCCTGATTTGGGTTGTTCAAACAGCTTTCTTGAAAAGTCAAAGGGATCTTTGAAGAAACGATCTTGAGTCTTCTTCTTTTTGCTCTTTCTTCGCCTTGCTGATTCCACTTTGCTGAGAGCATTGTGTTTGGCCTTCAGATCTTTCCAGAGTTCCAGGAGCCCTTGCTTCTCGAATTCTGAGGCAGTTTTCATTCGCTTTTTAAGCTTCCTTTTCTCCCTCCGGATGCTCTCCATCTGTTGCTGTCTTCTGGATTTCTGGGGAGGCGTTTTTGTCTTTGGCTGCTTCACTCCATAAGTGTCCCTGCAGATAGAGTATATGATGTCTCCGTACGTGTCAAGTTTGCATATATATGCATATATTATTATGTATTATATATGTATGTGTTCATACATGTATGTGTCTCTGTCTGTCTGTCTGTCTGTATGTATGTATGTATGAATGTATGTACATATGTATGTATGTATGTATGTATGTATGTATCTAGCTATCTCTATCTATCTATGTATCTATCTATCTATCTGTCTATCTATCTGTCTATGTATATGTGTGTGTGCCCATGTTTATGCAAATGAGTGCGTGCATGCATGTGTGTGTGTGTGCGCACACGCGAGCGTGTGTGTGTGTGTGTGTGTGTGTGTGTGTGTGTGTGTGTGTGTGTGTGTGTGCGTGTGTATGTGTGTGCGTGTGTGTGTGTGTTGAGTTGCGTGGTCAGTAGGAAACATGCGACATGTCTAAAGCAATTAGGTCGTCATCATCATTATCATCAGGTGCCTTGCCGCATGGCGTTGGCGATTATGGACTTCCATCTGTCTCTCTCTTGTTGCCTCAAGCATCTCTTCCACCCTCCTTATCCCCAGCCACTCTGCTAGTCCGTCTAGCATCTTCTCCTTTGGTCTACCTGATGCTGTCTTTCCCTTCAGCTTTCCCGTTGTGACCATGTGTTCCAGTTCCCTTTTCCTCATAAAATGGCCTATAAATGTTGCCTGTCTTTTCCTAATCTTCCTAATGAATGATCTTCTTGTGTCTGCCTCCATCAAGACTGTCTCGTTTGTTTTCTTTGCTGTCCATGGAACTCTCAACATCCTTCTTAGAAATCACATCTCGGTTGCCTCAATCTTGTTCTGGCTTTGCTTGTTGAATGTTCACGCCTCACAAAAGTACAACAGTATTGGTTCTATATGACATTCAAGAACTCTCTTCCTGACGTTAATTGATAGGCATTTGTTGGTAAGAATGTTTTTCATCTTCTTGGATGTTGTTTTGGCTTGGCCGATTCTGCTGGCTATTTCTGATGTGCATCTGCCGTCTGGTGAAATGATCGTTCCCAGGTATTTAAACTTATCACCCATCTACATATCCACCTAGCCAGTCAGTTATGTTTACATCTATTCACATATACGAAAACTGTAAGTATGGCTTGACTATTTAACTCTCTTTATGTTGTGGTACCTGGTGCACCAGCGATGAGAGACTTCGTTATCAACTGCTTCAAATGATGTTGATTTTCAAGCATGGCTAGCCCTGCCATTAAATAAAATGAACGATTGATTTTTTTGACTGGATGAGCCGTGGAGGATGCTTGCGTGTGTGTGTGTCTGCGTGTGTGTGTGTGTATGTGTGTGTGTGTGTTTGCGTGTGTGTGTGTGTGTGTGTGTGTGTGTGTGTGTGTGTATGTGTGTGTGTGTGTGTGTGTGTGTGTGTGTGTGTGTGTGTGTGTGTGTGTGTGTGTGTGTGTTCATACTTCTTAATGTACCTAAATGCCTGTTTGTCAATGTTCGATTTGACATTAGTGTACGTATGCGTGACCGTTCATGTCTTTATATTCTTCATACGAATTTGCACATGTAAGCATGCCCTAGCGCTTGAGCGTGCTTACGTCCATGTAGTCTGCTCTATAAGTGTTCTACGGCTATGTTCACATATTCCTCCCGTCCTTCCTTCCTGCCTTCCTTCCGTCCCAGTTCCCTTGTTTTCATTCTCTGAGCGCGCGCACGTGCGCGTGCGTCTATATTTTCTGTGTGTGTGTGTGTGTGTGTGTGTGCGTGTGTGTGTGTGTGTGTGTGCGTACGTGCGTGCGTGTATGTGTGTGTGTGTGTGTGTGTGTGTGTGTGTGTGTGTGTGTGTGTGTGTGTGTGTGTGTGTGAAGATAAAAGTCCATGTATGTGTGCTTTCCGAAACACGTATATATGTGAACACGTCAGTATGCAGTTTCTCTCTCGACTCTCATCATCATCATCATTTGCCATGCCGCATGGCGTTGGCGATCATGGCCATTCTTACAAATCTATCCCCTGTCGATGGAACTACATCTCCCATCCTCTCTGTCTTCATCCACTCCACTAGTCCATCCAATAGTTTCTCCCTTGGTCTACCTAGTGCTCTCTTTCCCTCCAGCTTTCCTGATGAGACTAGGCCCTCAAATTTCTCTTGCCTAAAAATGTCCTATACACAATAAATGTTGTGTCTCTTTTTCTAATCTTTTTCATTAATGTTCCCTTTGTGTTTGCCTCTTTTAAGACTGTCTCCTTTGTTTTCTTTGCTGTCTGTGGAACTCTTAACATTCTTCTTAGAAACCACGTTTCAGCTGCCTCAATCTTGTTTTGACTTAGCGATCCTTTCTTTCGGCTAACCATAATTTTCGAAGGGAGGATATGATGGTGGTTTCCCGTTGCCTTCCATCGGCTTTTGTACGGGCTCTCCGCTAGTCTTTGTAGTTCCTACGACTACCCTAAAGGCAATGGGGATGAGTTTCTGTCAGGATTAACTTCCTTAGCCTTGGTCTCTCCGGAGACACCCACAAGGCAGTGGTTCTGTTTATCCATAGCTGGGGCTCTGGTTCGTGCAGCACATCTGGTCCAGACCTCCACCGAGTCTCTCGACAGTCCGTGAGGTGCTCGGTTACCGGTTACCGTGTATCGCCACAGGGAGGCAAAACGTAGAGAGAGAGATGAGAGGAGAGAGAGAGAGAGAGAAGAGAGAGAGAGAGAGAGAGAGAGAGAGAGAGAGAGGGAGGCCTGCACACTCTGCCCTCCTTTTACCATCAACCCACCCGACTCTATGACAATATAATTTGGTGACATTATCTATGTAGGCAAAGGCACGTTATAGTTATACGCATGTGTATCTGTATATGCATATATATACATACATACATACATACATGCATACATACATACATTCATTCATACATACATTGCATACATACATAGACAAATAGAAGATAAATAGCTAGGTAGATAGATAGACAGACAGATAGATAGATAGATAGATAGATAGATAGATAGATAGATAGATAGTAGTTAGATAGATAGATAGATAGATAGATAGATATAGATAGATACAGACAGACAGACAGGCAGACAGACAGACATACAGATAGATGTATACACATGTATAATAGAAGAAAAAAGAAGATTATTCTCCTGTCAGTCAGAACTGAATGTCATGACCACTGCCAATTCACAAAGGGCTATACAGGATCGAGACAGATGGCTTGCGTTGATGAAGAATTCATTTTGTCCTGACCACATGACTTCCCAGTTAAGAGACATGAACTAAAGTGAACTGTCATTCAAGTTCACCGAGACATCAAGACTTAAACATAATCAGTTGGGGTTTTATTCTTCAGATTAATGCCCCGGACCATGGAAGAAAGGAAAAGCTTATCACTATTTAGGTTTTAATATAAAATGAATTGATCCTTAATCACATTAGTTGTGTTTGTTGAGAGGTATACGTTTCAATCTCTCCGGTGTCTTTCAGCGCGAGTGTTTGTTAAGTGTCGGCTGCCTCAAGACCACGACAATTGATAGGGCTTGTATGTAGGCTTAAGGCCTGTGCCAGGATGACTTTGGATCTCCCAATCACTTGCCATCAATGGCTCAGTGCATATGGAGTTCATTCCGAGGGCAGAGACGTTACGTTGAGAAACTGAAACTGAAAGTGAACTGGTTTAGTTGTGTTGAGAGCGGCCACGTGATGTGAAAAAGTGTCTGCAGATTGCTGGAAACTCGAATCCAACGGTTCTGTTCAAAGATGGTCGACCCTTTATGAATTCTAGTACTTCTGTATTTCATTTCTATAATTAAGATTTTTTTAGGCCAGAAAATTTTCCATATAAAAATTGATGTCCTGTTTCCCTGCAGCATTTCTTCTATTGATGCTGACGAAATACAATGTACTTGCCAAGTTTTGATGTTTTTTGCCTCGACTGTTCCGGCAGTCTGTCGCATGTTCTCACTGTCACCAACATCACAAATTATGTGGTAAACCGCTACACGTTTTTTTGTTTGTTTTTGTTTTTCATTCAATTCTGTACCTAAGAAAAGTACACCATTATCAATGTCCGGCGGACATGGTTGTCGCACTTATCAAAAGAATCTAAAACCACGGCACCCCAATAAGTTACCAACCTTCATCATCATCATCAGGTGCCCTGCAGCATGGCGTTGGCGACCATGGACTTCCAACTATCTCTATCTCTCGTTGCCCCCAGCATCTCCCCACCCTCCTCATCCCCAGCCACTCTGCAAGTCAGTCCAGCATTCTCTCCCTGGGTCTACCTGGTGCTCTCTTTCCCTCCAGCTTTCCCGTTGTGACCAGGTGCTCCAAATCCCCCTTCCTCATAAAATGGCCTATAAATGTTGCTTGTCTTTTCATAATCTTCCTTATGAGTGATCTCTTTGTGTCTGCCTCCATCAAGACTGTCTCGTTTGTTTTCTTTGCTGTCCATGGAACTCTCAACATTCTTCTGAGAAACCACATCTCGGCTGCCTCGATCTTACTAAAATTAAAAGCACTTGATACACGGCTCCCCAATAACTCTTCACGGAGTTAAGGAGGGAAAAGAAAGAGGAAGAAAAGAAGATGAAGAAATACCAAACGCAGACGGCTGGCCGTAAAATCTGCTTTTCAAAGTCTTGTCGAGTTTTCCAAAACTCGTTGTATGCTTGCTTACTCCTTCGTTTCCGTCTTGCCTGTCTTGACACTTCTTTTACTTTTCCCCATCATTTTAATTTTTTTTCCTCTGTCTCGATCTTTTCCATTTGGTTATTTGTATGTTCGCTTTTAAAGACAGACAGACAGACAGACAGACAGAGACAGTCAGACAGACAGAAAAACAGACAGAGACAGAGACAAAGGGAGACAGACAGACAGAGAGAAAGAGCTTACAGGCTGTTTCTGAAATCAAATAAAAGTTGCGTGTGCAGATTCACAGAGCAGTTACTTAACTCTTACTCATTCCTGTGTTTCGAATGAAGAAGATTTATAACAAACCTATGTATCCTTGTTTTCATGTTACTGTTATGCCCCGACTATCTCCGTCCCCTACAATGTAGAAAGAACATCTTCTGAACCTCAGCATGGTTTCACGAACCCCTCCTTCTGTCGACATACAGTTATGTGCATAACAGACAGATCAGCATTGTCCAGTCTAAACCAAGGGAACTGTAAGAATCATGGATGAGAGTCAGATCTTTATCAGCAGAAGAAGAACGCTAATCAATTAAAAGGACGAAACGAGATATAAAATGTACATTAATGTTTGTTTTCCTTTTCAGTTCCAGCAAACATATCAGAAATTACAAATGGATTGGATTAGGTCAGGAATGGGAGGATAATGAGGCAGGGGTGGGACCATGAGCATGGGCGTATGAAGGCAGAACCGTCTTCTTTACAGCTCAGCTCGATTTAGAATGGTGCTGAGTTGGCTCTTGAAACGTATACCTACCTTACTCTTGTGTGTACGGACACACACACTGATCGGTGTTTCCGAGGCATCCTTTAAAGCCGGATCATGTTGAGGAAATCTTGTGTGATGGGCTCTCTCTCTCTCTCTCTCTCTCTCTCTCTCTCTCTCTCTCTCTCTCTCTCTCCCCTTCTTTTTCTCTCGCGCGCATGCGCAGCGCGCGTCTTTTTAAAGATCTACGCATGTGTGGGTGCGCGCACGTGGATGTGAGTGTGTGTGCGTGCGTGTGTGGTGTGTGTGTGTGTGTGTGTGTGTGTGTGTGTGTGTGTGTGTGTGTGTGTGTGTGTGTGTGTGTGTGTGTGAGTGTGTGTGTGTGTGCATGCGCATATGTGAGCGTGTGCGTGCGTGCGTCCGTACGTGCGTGCGTGTGATAGATAGATAGATAGATAGACAGACAGACAGACAGACAGACAGACAGATAGATAGATAGATAGATAGATAGACAGACAGACAGACAGACAGACAGATAGATAGATAGATAGATAGATAGATAGATAGATAGATAGATAGATAGAAACCAAAAAAAAAAGGAAAGTAGATGGTCTCAAAATTCTTTCAGATCTCAAATATACTAAAGAGAAAAGGAAGATGGATGTTTTCAAAATTCTCTGAGGACTCAAATATATTACAGAAAAACGGAAGATATCATGTTTTCAAAATTCTTTCAAGACCCAAATCAAAGAAAAGAGGGAAAAGGAGATTCGCTGAAAGACGCAAAAGTGATGGGCGTCTAGGCAGATCGGAAGCAAGTTCAAGGACACCTGATGGTACGCTGCTGAAGAGGAGGAGAGAGAAGAGACACAGTGGCAGGCTGACTGACAGACAAAAACAAAAACAAAAACAAAAGCAGACAGCAAACAGATTCAAGAAAGCAACGTAACGCTATGCCGTCGACGGCTGCATTCCCTCACACAAAGAGCTAATCAGCGGCCCAAAGATCAGACGAACAAAGATGATAGGTAATCAGAAGAAGAAACAACTCGGCTCATTGGGTGGAGAAACACGACAATCTAATTACAGGGACAGACAGGAAAATGAATGGACGCCTACTCAAATTAGAGGCTGTCTGCCCACATTCTATGGCACAAGAAAAAAAAAAAGGTGCAAGCGAATGTTGGCTCATATTACCATATCATGTTATTTGCTTGCTGTCTATTATGAAGCTAGAAAGTAGGGCATCATTGTAGTTTCTCCACTTCCATCTCTGTTGAGTCAGTCTGTATATAGTAATCCAAATGTGTCTTTAGGGACTTTAGGTATTCTTTTGTTTACTGCAGGTGGTACTGGGACTTCCTTTCTTACATCTTCTTTGTGGTGCCCAGGAAGGCCAGTCCTACATCATATCATATGTAACAAGTCATCATTACAGTGCTATGTCATATATTATGTATACACCAGTCTTCCTTTTGGTGTCCAGAAATGCCAGTCTGCATCATATCATATGTAATACGTCATTATTACAGTGCTATGTCATATATTATGTATACATCAGTCTTCCTTTTGGTGTCCAGAAATGCCAGTCTGCATCATATCATATGTAATACGTCATTTGGCCAACATGATACTAAAAATCCACAGGTGCATGAAGTTTATCACCCTACAACTTCGAATCTGCCACTGAAACTGGACAATTCTTCTCCATGTGTCGACACCAAACCTTCAGTCAATGTCAGAAATTTGATTGACATTCCTCTTCTTCCTGCTGCTGCCACTTCTCACAATGCAACATCCATGAACCTAGCTATCTTCAATGCTCAGTCTGCTTGCCCGAAAGTGAAACGGTCAGCTATGAATTACTTCATTACTGAACACAATGTTGACATTTTCTGTGTCACCGAAACGTGGTTCAAATCTGAGGGTGATGAACCGAAAGTGAAGGATCTGGCACCTCCGGGATTTAAGACATTCTCTTTCCCACGGTCATCCCGTGGAGGTGGCATCGCTCTCGTCATTGCTTCTCCCCTTCTGCCATATGTTTCTACTGTGTCCGGCTTTCCCTTCCACCACTCCTCATTTGAACTTGTACAACTGACTCTGTCTTTTCCTCAATCTTGCGCCCACATTTTCTGCCTCTACAGACCACCACCAAACAGAAAGAACCATCTGTCTGACTCTGATTTTGTTGACCAATTTCATGACCTCTTAGAATACTGCAACAATCTGAAAGGATCTTTAATTCTGACCGGCGACTTCAACATCCACTACGACGTACCCTCCAACAATCTGACTGCAAAGACTACCGAGTTACTCAACACCTTCGACCTAACTCAAGCCATCCAAACTCCAACCCACATTAAAGGACATACACTAGACTGGCTTGTACACAGAGACAGTGACAATATCCTCCAGTCCACTGATGTCATTCAAACTCTCCCTTCTGACCACTACTGCATCCTGAGCCAACTTCAACTATCAAAACCTCCTCCACGTCAAATCTACGTCATGGCCAGAAACCTGTCAACCATCGACTTTCCATCGTTCAACAGCAACCTCCATTCCCAACTCCTCAATTCTCAGCCAACTTCTGCCGACGATCTTGACGCTGTCCTCCGCAATTGCCTCGATCAGCATGCTCCAACCACCCAAAGGAAGGTCTCTCATCGTCCCCCTTCACCCTGGTATGCTGCCGCTGGACCTCAGCTCCAGGCTGCCAAGCGTGAGAGAAGACGTGCTGAGAGACGGATGATCAAACACAAATCAACTGTGCATAAACAATCCTTCCAGTCTGCAAAGAAAGCATTTGATAAACTTGTCCATAGTGCAAAGGTTTCATTCTATAATGCTAAAATTACGTCTGCCACAACTTTTAAACAGCTCTTCAACATTACTAACACTCTTCTCTGTAAAACTAAAAACAGCCCTATACCTTCTCATGTTCCACCTGCTGACCTTCCTCTAGCATTCTCTAACTTCTTTAATGGGAAACTTTTTGACATTCGTGATAGTCTCGATTCGCAAAATACCCCTCCTCTTTCAATGCCTGAACCAACCTTCTCTGGCTGTCCACTGACATCCTTTCAGCCTGTCTCTGAGTCTTTTGTGAAGAAAACTATCAAGGACTCTGCTATCAAAACCAGTGAATTAGACCCCCTCCCGGCTTCTGTTTTGACACAATGTTTGGATACTCTACTCCCATTCTTTACATCTGTCATCAATCATTCACTGGTGTCAGGCATCTTCCCAAGCTCATTCAAATCAGCTATTGTCAAACCTCTCCTAAAGAAACCTTCTCTTGATCCAGATATTCTCAAAAACTACCGGCCTGTCTCCAATCTCCCCTTTCTTTCCAAGGTAACTGAAAAAATTATTTTACACCAACTTCTAGAACATCTTGAATCAAACCATTTATTATATCCCAATCAGTCAGCATATAGATCAGGACATAGCACTGAAACTGCTTTATTGAAAATTGTGAACGATCTTCTGACATCCCTTGATGATGGTGACATTTCTCTTCTCTCTCTCTTAGATTTGTCTGCTGCCTTCGACACTATAGACCATGAGATACTGCTTTGGCGCCTCCACAACTGCTACGGAATTTCTGGCTCCGCTCTCTCCTGGTTTCAGTCATATCTCTCTGACCGCACACAGACTGTATCTGTAAATGGCTTGCCCTCACCTCCCTCAGCCTTCAGATATGGCGTTCCTCAAGGATCCGTCCTGGGTCCAGTTCTCTTTGTTTTGTACACGCAGCCTCTCGCAAATATTATTCTCCGCCATTCTGTATCACATCATAGCTTCTCAGATGACAATCAAATTTACAATTCTGGTCCCATCTCTAATGTAAACAACATCGTACAAACCACTAAAGCCTGCATTTCCGACGTGAAAGACTGGATGACTTGCAACAAATTACAACTAAACCAAGACAAAACTGAAATGATTTTCATTACTCCTAAAAAACTTCTCAACTGTGACTTAATTCCATCTTCCATATCACTGAATGGGACAGACATCACCCTCTCCCAAAAAGTTAAGAATCTAGGTGTCACCATCGACAACACTCTTAACTTTCAGCAGCATGTCTCAAACATCTGTCGTGTCTGTTACCTTGAACTTCGTAGAATAGGTTCCATCCGTCATCTCCTTACTCTCGAAGCTACTAAAATATTAGTTTGTGCTTTCGTTCTTTCTCGTCTTGACTATTGTAATTCCCTTCTGTCTGGTTCCCCAAAACAGCTCCTTGACAAACTTCAGAAAGTACAGAACCATGCCGCTCGGCTAGTATTTCGGTCTTCCAAATTTCAGCATGTCTCTCCTCTTCTCCAAGACTTGCATTGGTTACCTGTGTTGAAAAGGATCCAACATAAAATTGCTGTTCAGTGCTTCAGATGCTTCGACGATTCTATTCCCTCTTACCTGTCTGAATATCTTCAACTATACGTTCCATCTCGTCATCTTCGTACCTCAGCCGATACCCGCTTATTTCGAATCCCAACTTTTCGAACAAAATCATATGGTGAGCGATCCTTTTCTTTTCAGGCCCCTTCCTCATGGAATTCGCTTCCCTACCCGCTGAGGCACAAAACAAGTCTTCAGTCATTTAAATCTGGCTTGAAAACGCATCTCTTTCCTCTCTGAAATTTATTAACCTAAAAGAGCTATGCTGTCTGCGCGCTAGCGTGCTTCTGTGTATGTTATTGCTGTGCGCCTATAGATATGTCTCGGGGTGGGAGGAGGATATGTGTGTGTGTGCCAGAGAGTAGGTACTAATATTTGATATTATTAACGGTGTGTATGTGCTTGTGGGATGGAGTGACAGAGGTCCGCCATGTATGATGAAAATTATATTAGGCCTATGTTTCTATGTTCGATGTAATGTGTATTGTACAGTTTGTAAGCGCTTAGGGCTTTCCAGAAAGATTAGGCGCTCTAAATGCCCTTAATAATAATAATAATAATTATTACAGTGTTATGTCACATATCATGTATTACATAAGTTTTCCTTTTGGTGTCCAGAAATGCCAGTCTGCATCATATCATATGTAATACGTCATTATTACAGTGCTATGTCAT
>CM060313.1:81534218-81544218 GCA_030674185.1 Monoplex corrugatus
GATTTTTTTCTAAGTCTGAGATCTGTAATGGTCTTGCTGTTTTATCTGGAATTGTAAATACTTTCTGTGATCTTTTTTTCATTCACAGCACGAGACTTTTTCACTCAATTTAGAAATGTTGCATTCCGCACCAACAGTTAACTCACATCTGAAGGTGTTTACGCTAGCACTCTACAAGTTGAAGGTGTTTACGCTAACACCATATAAGTTGAAGGTGTTTACGCTAGCACTATACAAGTTGAAGGTGTTTACGCTAGCACTATACAAGTTGAAGGTGTTTACGCTAGCACTATACAAGTTGAAGGTGTTTACGCTAGCACTGTACAAGTTGAAGATCAATTAGAAAGATTCTGTTCCTTCATATCAAACACCACATATTCTCTTTGATATCCATCAGTCTCAATTTTCTTGGAAATGAAGACTATATGATGATAATAAAGCAAGCTGAAGGTTTAGTTTGATGTGTTGCTGCTCCAATGTCTAGTATGTGAATATATCTGCTATGACCATATCATGACTAACTGACCTTTTCATTATTATATCATCTTCTGTTAGGCAATATATGTGTTTGTATCTCAATGCACCGTCACACTAATAATCACTGCGTAAAAATATGCATCTGTCCACATTTCTTTTGTTCAATTTTTTATTTGCGTGAAAGGCAGTAGTGGTCTTCTGTCTGCCTCTTTCCGTTGTTCCCTTCTGTTTACACTGATATCAGGCGAAAACGCGCGCTATTAAGCCACTGCATGATGTCTTTTGATGACAGTCTCTCGTGTTTTCTTTGCCCCTTTCCTTTCTAACTTTCCTGGCATTTGAAAAACAAACAACAGTAATACACGGCTCTGCGTCTCGCTGCACCGCTCTGTTACCTTTTTTCCCTTCTTGATTTCCTTCTTGGTTTCAGATATTTGCTTAACTCTGCTGAACCAGCTGCTAAGTTAACTGACTGGGCTGTATAGATTCATGAGTTCTAGAAGCGTGTATCACAGGTTATATCACATTTTAACCTAGTACACATTTATTGACAGCTTCACAAAGTCAGTGAAATTATATGTCCACTTTTTCAAAGAATAGAAAAAAAATCAATTGGGTTATATAATCACAGATTTATTGTATAGGCAGCCTTCTCAGCGCCGCTTTCCTTGATAAGGTAACTGGCAGGAACGACTTGGTTTCTTATGCAACAGGCAAGGTATCCAAACAAATTAAAGAAGTTTCATGATGATATCCAAGTGAACACAGTAGTTCCCAGTTGTTCTCCAAAACGTAGACAACTGTCTCTGGTGCCGTCTTGCTGAGGAATATGACGATTACATTGCAAGGAATGTGTCACCAAATCAGAAGGAGCACTCGAAGGATATTCCTTATCGTTATATGTAAGAAGACTTGGTATCGTGGTAATTTCTGACACACGAAGAACGAATACAGCTTTATCATTTTGCACCAAATATAAGAACCTATCTCATAAATCCTAGTAAACAAAGGATTAAAGTGCTTTAGTTAACTTTTCTTTGATGCACATTACCGCATAAAACAGATTAGAGAAAAATCCTGTTAGCATAATATTTCTATTTCTGTGTGGAACACAACTGCAAAGAAAAAGGCCTTTTGGGGAAGTACTGTCTTTGTTCCTGTTTGAATATAGCAAGACCTGGCTGTATCAATCTAACAACGCCTAAAACTTTGTTTCTCGCACGCGATTTGCGAATCACAAAAATGTGTGAAGATCAGGAGATAGCCGGACCTGACATGCCCCAAGCATATCATGATTGAAACCCAGAAAAACACCTAAAAGTGATCACAGACTAAAGCAAAAACAGAAAGAAAAATCTTTAAAGAAGTCCCATACAACCGCCAAACTTGAAACTAGCAAAGCCAGCAAAAGGTCTTTAGATTCAAACGAAACCAGGACAGCAGACAGTAGAGGATAGTTTACACTATGTTGGGGTAAGAAGACAAGTGGAACGACGGTGATCGATGACAGACGGAAATGACGCCGCTGTGACGTGGCGACGCTAAGAGACATCCCTGATCAAGTTGGTCAACACCCTGATCACTTTACCTCTTGCCCGGATACACATTCCCCTGGCATCGTATTTGTATGGTGTCACCCACACGCACCATCACGTCGGTAAACCAAGTCTGTTTTGTTTATCTTGAAGGACAGTCTTGTTGGTCAGGTCGTCTCTGTCGTCTGCCCACTCCCACAGTTGACACACTGGTAAAGCGAGGGCGAAGATACGGTAATTGTGGTCTGCCCACTGTTAACAGCACTCCTGGAAAAGTGGGGGTGAAGACGTGGTGCCCACTGTCACCAACACTTTCAGGGAAGGAGGTGGGGTGGGATGGGACGGTAGAAAAGAGGCTCTTCACGCTTCTGTGGATATCCGGAAACGATGGATCACGCGCATCTTGGATGTAATGGACTGTGAATTCAGATATCTCCTGGAAAAGAAAAAGAAAAAAAAGGACAAAATTATGAGAAATTGCGATGAATTTCCCAATAGTCTATCTCAACTCCCATCCCTTCCCTAACTCCCTCTCTTCGTGAAAGTTTCTCTGAGCGACAAAAACACTTTACGCACTGTCATATTTCGATTTTTTGGGGCGGGAAAGGAGATGTAAGAATGGTTTCCTGGTTTTCTTCGTCATTCCTGTTAGTAAAGACATATATGAAGCAGGTCTTTCCATTTGTCTCTCTTCACCTAATTGTATTCTTTTAGGGCGCTAATAGAATTAAGATGATCAAACCACGTTTCCTTCAAATGGAACGACCGATTCAGAAACAAAAACACGGAAAACCAAACAAATTAACATATAAAAAAATGAACCGGAAAGACGGAACTTGTTTTCCTTCTTCTATTTACCTGGCTTGACATTACTTTTTTCCCTCGGTCAAAATTCAGAAAAGGAAGAAACAAAGAAAGACATAAACACATCTATCTGCTTATCATGTTTTCATATTTTGGGTCACCGTTTCTCAAATCTTAAAGATGCCACACCAAAACTGTACATGTGTGAATACCTGTACAAATGGTGTCTGTACCTAAATTTGGCCAAAATGAAACAACAAATTCAATCTAAATAAGATTGGCATTTTCAATATTTCCTATCTACAGACCAGGCAAACATACACTCGTCGATACACACACACACACACACACGCAGAGAGAGAGAGAGAGACAGACAGACAGACAGACAGACAGACAGAGACAGAGAGAGACAGAGAGACAGAGATAAATACGCATGCTCGCACGTGCCAAATATGCCAGAGATTGACATAATTATGATTCCTTTCTTTTTTACAACTAGCGTCAGAAAAATGTCATTTCGTTGCTTGTGGCCTTGAAACTCCCTTCTCTTCATTCGTTATTTCCCCTCCACCTTCCGCATCCAGAATTCATGCCCTTTAAGCAGAAGATTTTAAAGGTCAAGGAGACACAACTGAAAGCACTGAAGGCTCTTTGAACAAGATGCTGCCACTGTCACGCAGAAATAGCACGCAAGTGAAGGAAATGGTAGAACCGAAACAAATCAAAACACAACGAGACAAAATAATAGTCATGCTACACTCAACGTCCCTTTTGCCTGGTTCCTTTGAACTCGCTGTCTGTGTGCTTGTCACCGAACGTGTGAATTACTGCTTTTATTTCACATGAATGGCACCTCAGGTGACCACACAGTCATGATATTTTATAAGCAGAACGTGCTCATCTGGCATATTTTTTTAACCATTCTAAAACACAAACCTTAAAACATGGATGAATTAAATCAGTAAGACATAAAACTATAGGGCTCGCTAATCTTTTTTAAACATATGTTAGTTTATAATATCAAGTTTAAAAATATCAAACAAATGTTATTACCTTTCAGTGAGAAATGACCTGGTAAATGTTTTGAAAAATGCATCTAGTTTGAATACGACACTGAACTAGCATGCTAGATCATATCCATATTTAAAAGTAAGAACAAGTTGACAAACGCGTCAAGTTTAAATGGCGGGGAGCATGGCAGAATGAGGAAATGCTCATTTAGTGCATGTTCCGTCACCATTACAATGAAAAGGAAAAAAATTTATCAGGCATATCAGAGATTACTTGTGAAAATTTTCTTAGAGAACACAAGCAAATGGAATTGTAGTAGAAGGAAGAGAACAGAAATAGTGAAGACGGGAGAGAAATAAGATGGTGGTAATAAAGTGTTCATAGTATATCATGACTATGAAATCAGGCTCCTACTTGACATGAAAAAAGTCCCAAGCAATCTAACAAGAGCTTTATTTCTCATCATTCAAACGTTTAATTTCGAAGAAAGAACACAATGCTTATAAAAACAGCATAGCATTACACAGCCAGGACATTCAGAATTATGTTGGAACCATGAAAACTTGCTTTCATCGTCCATAATGCAACGAACAATGTTTCAGCAAAGCGTATTTTACCGTTTCTGAAGTACACACTGCAGATTGTCTGCAGACTGGTGAGTGATATTTTCTATTGTCTTTTCGGTTGAGGTCCATTGGAAATCACGTTTCCACAGTATAGTGTCAACTTTTTCTGTTCGTCTCCCACCTCAGTATGCGTGTATTTTTGTTCACCTATGATAGTGATGGTAGTGGCTTTTTTACACTATTCTGCCACATATTTGTTTTGTTTTGTTGTGTTTCGTCGCTGATAGCTGTTTAACATAGCTGTTTATCTTCTCACCTGAAGCATTAGCATCCAGACCACCAGCTAAGATCTAGTGGAAAGTAGAAAAGCTCTGTTCGATTAGGAACTGACCCCAGGATCTCTTGCTTGCTTCCCGGGCTTTAAACCAACAGGGTCACCACTCTTCAAGTATATAACAACAACACCACCAACAACAGCAATGATATGGTGATGATGATTATGACGACGGTGGTATGGTAATGATGACAATGATGATGGTGATGATGACGACGATGATGGCAACAAGTGATATAAACAAGCTATGTCTTTGGTTTTTTTGTGTAGATCTCTACCAAAACAATTTACATGGCCACAAACCAGACATAACGTCAAGTCACAAATGAGCGTTTTGAATCAGACAACCTAGTTACATTTCATGGACTGCTATAGAAGTGGTTTCTTTCACAATATGAGGGACTAATAGCGCGCGCGCCACACACACACACACACACACACACACACACACACACACACACACACACACACACACACACCACAACACACACACACCAAAAAACACAAATTTCAATTGAAAAAAGTAAGAAGAAGACAATGTGATGAACAATACTGTGCTTATTTACTTTTTTATCCAACAGAAATTAACTTTTTGTGTTTGTATTTATTTTCTTTTTATTGGAAGGTAGACAATACTGGTACATTTCCTACAATACTTAATTGAATTCACAGGAAAAGTTTGTTTTTTTCGGGTTCAATTTTTTTAAAAGCAAAAGCGTGGATTTAAAGACTTCTCTGATTGCAATTTAATATAATACACTTCTTCTTCTTCTTCTTCTGTCTTCTTCTTCTCACTTCTTCTCGTCGTCCTCCTCCTCCTCCTCCTCCTCTCTCTCTCTCTCTCTCTCACGCTTGCTCACTCTCCTCTTAACTCATGGAGACACACTCATAAATTACTAGTAATGCATCAGGAGCTTCTAAACTGGATACTGATAACTCAAAAATATATTGTTTCACTTGGTTATTTGTCTGATAATGGGCGTGTCTCATACACGGTTGTTTCAAATCTGTTAATATCAATGTTTTAAAGCTACAGTGCGCGAAAACTCATTGTTCTCTTTCCCTCTTTCTCCATTTCTACCCCCACCTTCCCCGCCAACCACCCCCATGACACACACGCACGCTCTCGCGTAAGGACCACTTACACAGTTCTCTGGCTGACACAGACATCACGCGACATATCCATGTTGCCTTGTCTGCTGTTGTTGTTTTTTAATCTCGCTTTTTAGGAAAAAGGGAATTTATTTCATAGCGACGGAGAAGTGTGTGTGTGTGTATATATATATATATATACATGTTATATATATATATATATATAATATATTTGGTGTGTGTGTGTGTGTGTGTGTGTGTGTGTGTGTGTGTGTGCGTGTGTACGTGTGAGTCTGTCTGTCTGCCTGCCTGCCTGTCTGTCTTGTATTTGTCTATGTGTGGATGATTAAATGTGTGAACATGATTTTGTTGTCTTCACGAAAGAATCTCTACCATATTTTGGTTAAGAGTATAAAACGTTGACAAGTCGCGAATATAAGACTGGCAGGCAAGAATTTAGGTCAAGGTCACGCAAGCCCAAGAAAGTGCCAAAGATCAGCAATTGTTTTAGGAAAATATATACACAGCACTCTCAGAAACTTCCGACACTATTGTCAAGCTCGCTTAGGCTTAAACTAGGGTGGAAAGACAGAACAGACCTATCAGCTCTAACACCCCCTATCACAAACTAAATAAGGAAATCATTGAACAAAGTACAGTTACACATTTTTTATTACTGACAAACAAGACATGACACATCATTCGCACAGATCGCAAACGTAAATATAGCATTGCTAGAGGTGGCACCCCAAAACCAACATTATATACATTTCAAATCATCCAAAAAAAAAAAAAATCAAAAAAACACACCAGAATTCACTTTGAACATAATGAATGCACACACTCACAGAAGATAAACGTCAGCAATGAACACATGAGTTAACCACATACATAAGTACTGCTTGCCACATACATAAGTACTGCTTGCCACAGTCCTTTGCCACGCACACGCACGCACACACACCCACACACACGTACGCACGCACACACACACGTACACACACACACACATACGCAAGCATACACACCCAGCGATATATAAACACAGTATGCCTCTTTATTCATATGAAAAATCTGTAAATCTTTCTTCATTACATAAGTCAGTGTTTAAATTTTAATATTCTGTGGTTTCTTATGTGTCTTCTTACTTGTATAGCTTTAATGTTAGTTGTTATCTTATTGTGTATGTAATTGTGAACATTTTTTTTATCACCTTTTGCCTTTCTTGCGAAATATAAAGCGCTGGTGAGCATGTTTTTATATGGAATATGCGCTATACAAATAGACATTATTATTATTATTATTATTATAGTGACCCTATGAGGAGGAACGAATAACCAACACAGTCTCACCAAGGGTGAACAACCACGGTCATATGAAGTCCCCATCTAGGGTTCCCAGTTTCTATTGAGTCTTTCAACCCTTGGAATGGCGAACAGGCGCTGACTGAAACAAACGCTGAAACGAAGCGAAGATCCTCGAAACAACAGACGTTGAGTCCTGCGAAGGCGACGCCAAGGAAACAAACCAAGTCAAACAGCTGAGCCATAGGCTCGTGGCGTGGCAGTTACCGCCGATCCTGCCGGAAGTCTGTTATAGAAGCGCCCATTAGCCGCACCTGCCTCGGATGCTCGTCACGTTACCACAGCACGGACACGTACACCTGATCGTAGAGCCTGGACCAACATGGACAGAAATGATGGCTGGCGCAGGACACTGGTGATCTTTTCCCCTCACCCTGGCGAAACCATGGAAACAACCTCCCCTACTGACCCGAAGGTATATAAACAGCTATGATTAGACACGGCAGCAAAACTCATTCACTTGCCCAAACATATCGAATAAGCCAAGATACCAATAACTAACCCGACCGCCCAAACCACACATCAACTGCAGCGAAGGGGAACATGCGTTGATTCACGCCTGGTTACATGCCTGACAAAGGCACAGACACTCTAGACTTCCATATAACAACGTCGAACAAAAATTTCGACTGACTGTCCTCAACACCCAAACTGCATACCGACTGTAGCAGAGGGAAATAGACATCGATTCACTCTTGGTTACATATCAAACAAACATAGACACTCTAGACTTACTCAGAACAACGTCGAACTACAAATTCGACTGACACTCCTCAACACCCAAACCGCATACCGACTGTAGCAGAGGGAAACAGACGTCGATTTTACTCTTGGTTACATATCAAACAAATATAGACACTCAAGACTTACACAGAACAACGTCGTACTACAATTTCGAATGACTGTCCTCGACACCCAAACCACATACCGACTGTAGCAGAGGGAAACAGACGTTGATTCCTCTTGGTTACATATCAAACAACATAGACCTCTTCCCACTTCTAGGACATAAAACTAAGCTCAATACCTATGGTCCACGAGCCTTCTCTGTTTCTGGTCCACTCTCCTGGAACAAACTTCCTCTCTCAGTCCGTCAGCAACCTACTTTTGCCTCCTTCAAGTCCGCTCTCAAAACTCACCTTTTCTCCTCTGCATAAAATCCTAACCTCACTCAACCCCCCTCTGCAGCCTGTCTCCGCTCGGAGGGGAATCACTTTGTTTTAATATATAATTGTATATGATGTGCTCTCTGTGGTTTTCCATTGGTTTTATTCTTGCTTTTATTCTTTTCTCCCCATTTGTGGCCATGCATGTGTGTGTGTGTGTGTGTGTGTGTGTGTGTGTGTGTGTGTGTGTGTGTTGTGTGTGTGTGTGTGTGTGTGTGTGTGCGTGTGTGTGCGTGTGTGCGTGTGTGTCTTTTCGGCGCTTGGATTTGATTTTGTCGAGATTTGCGCTGTATAAATGTTGTAATTATTATGTATGCATGTGCGTACGTATGTATGTATGTATGTATGTATGTATACGCTTAGATTTATGTATGTATGTATGTATGCATGTATACGCTCAGCTTAGATTTATGTATGTAAGTATGTAAGCATGTATGTATGCATGTATACGCTCATATGTATGTAGGTATGTATGCATGTATACGCTCAGCGCTTAGATTTGATTTTGTCAAGATTTTGCGCTATATAAATAAAATATATTATTATTATTATTATTAAAAATCCATCTACAAGTGGAGCCTCTGACCAGAAACTGGCCCTATCCACCCCAACTGTAAACTGTCCATAGCAGAGGGGCACCAAACACCTACTGACTCCTAACACCCCAAACTCTTTATTTCTTAAGCCAACAAACAAACTCATAGAACCATGTTCACAGAAACTAGCACCAAAAACACACAAAAATTTATAAACACCAGACCCACGTACACCATAATTTAGGCCATAAACATGGGTTGGGCAAAACATCAATTCACAACCAAGGTACAAAAATCACGTAAAAACACACGCATAGGCACAGATAAACCGTAACTGGACAGGTGAGTTTTGACCCAGTTGGCCAAGACTCCACACACTTGCTGACCCAACCAAACACCCCTGTCCCCCAAATAAGAAAGGGGAAAAAAAGGAAGTGGAAAAAATGAACAAAACTGCCGTGACAAATATTTCAAATCTGTTTGCGGTTTTGACAGTCCGCCGGTGCCCAAGTTTTACTTCAAATTTTATTTCTCATGTAGCCTTTTCAAAGTCATAGCTACTGATATTCCAGATCATCTGTGTATTCATGATCACACTGAAAAATTGTCACAGTATCAAGAAATCAACTTTCTATATAAGCTTGAGAATAAAAGGTGTTTTCTATAGTTATATGTAATTTTCTTTTTCATTATGTATTCCTTCAAGTACAACTGTTTGGACTCAGCAGTGATGGGAATGTCAACACAGTACAACAGCATCTTCCCCTACAGACAGAAGATCATTTTTTTACATACTGAAGTTGAAAGTTAGGTATAACTGTCTACTGTCCCAAACACTTCTTTTGTCTTACAAATTGTTGAAACGCGCTTCTTCAGATTTGTATTGAATTTATTCTATGCGTATGATATATATTTTTTTTCGCTCTTGATTTCCTTTTGTGAAACCGGAACCAAGGCGTACGTGATGTAAAGAACGATTATTTCGAAAATAAAGAAATGTCGGTTGTCTTTTTTTTTTTATTTCAAAGCGAGACGATGAATCTTAAAGATGCTGTTTAGGGGATTCTTTGCACCGTTTGAAGTCGTGTAAGATTCTCAACTTTTTATGAAAAGTT
>CM060313.1:81549218-81561718 GCA_030674185.1 Monoplex corrugatus
GATGCAGCCATTGTCACGCTAAAATTGGAATAGCAATAACAATCAAAACTGAACAAGATCAAACAAAAAATCATAACCACGCCACGTTCATCATTACCATTGTCTGCATCCTTGTAATCTTGAAATTTTAACTATTCATGTATGAACGTGGGTATTTTTGTTTGTTTTGATGCTTTGCGTTCTTAAATCATTCTGGTTGTTTATTTTGTAATTATTGTTAAATCATTCTGGCTGTTTATTTTGTAATTATTGTTTAGCCGATTCTTGGAGTAATTTTAGGGCTGGAAAATCGCAGAAGAATGGATGGGTGGACAAACACGACGATAACATTCAAAATTAAAAAGACAGGAGAAAACAGAAAAGAGGATTTTCGGGGCATAATCATCCTGAACCAGAAATGGCGGCCAGCATTATATAACCAAAGAAATTCACTGCCTGCAGTCCAGCAAGTGGCTTAATGTTTCTAATGACAGATGTTTGATTGCAAATACAAAGAACGCATCGCTACAAAAGCAGCATATCATCACACAACCAGGACATCAGAATAATGTTTGAACGATGAGTATTCGTTTCTATTACCTCCATCTTGCAATCTGTGATCTTCCAAGGGAAACAGATCCGTCATTTCAAACCACACGTTCGCAAACACGCTTTATATGATGTTTGCAGATCGTCGAGTTTTCAGTTTTGAGTTTATTCAGGAGGGGCTCATTCCACTCGGACAATTCTTTAAGCGCCCCAAAATTTGGTGTGATATATGACTCCTTGAGCCTGCACAAACTCTATGCGCAGGCAAAGTTTCAAAAATGAGAGAAGGGAAAGGGGATGAGGCACAGGACTGGAGATTGCTGAAAAATTATTTTAAAAGCGCTGATTAATGGAGATCGATCAAGAGCTCATATCATGTGTCTGAATCTGTGGCTCTGCACGATCAACATGGGTTTATAAATATGTAACGGCAATAGCCACAACGATAATAATACTAACAACTATAATAATATAAAAAAAACAATAATATTAGTTAATGACGATGGTGATGGTGATGATGTTGATGATGACGAAGATGAGAACTACACTGACCACTACGATACCAATGGTCATGATGATGGTGACGATGATCAGCAATTACGGTGATTTGCCTGTATATCAAAAGCATAATAACGGTGGTTTCCTGCAAACGGAAAAACAACCTTTCATATATGTATGGATCTGTACCAACTCAGTTCATTAGGTCATGAGCTTTGCTCAATGCGAGGGGGGAAAAGTACTAAGCCATGGGCGAGGTCTATTACATATTTCATGGCACACATATCATTTCTTTTACAGTGTGAGAACAGACACAAAAGCCAAATTACATAACTAAGGGAAACAACACAAAATAATCTTTGTTTTGTTTCGTTTCATTTTTGTTTGTTTACGAACCGGTAAGTGTCACCAGACCCAAATTAGTTCTTTTGTGATTTTTTTTTTTTTTCACCTGTCTGATTTTCAGTTCTACATGTAGTTTACTTGCTTTTTCCTTCCAACTGCACGGAGAGCTGTCGTGGGGAGATGAAGTTTCCGGTCTGCAGCCAGACGGGAAGATACAGAGTCATGGAGATGTGGAGTGCATGAATCCATCTATCCATTGCCACAGAGGTCTTCCTCTGGTTTTTAAGTCTGAGCGTTTGGTGTTGTAAGCTCCAAAAGCTGGCTGGCTGACTGGCATTCTGGTCAGGTAACCAAACCATTTTTTTTATTATTTTGATCCGCTGTTGTGTGATGTTAAATTTGACTGGTGTTGTTCTAATGCTATCTCGTTTCAAGCTTGTTTGGTGTTGTTCTAACTCTACCTCGTTTCTAATAGTGTCTAATCCGGTCTGGCCTGCTGCTCTTCCAAGATATGTCATCTCAGAGGTCTAAATCTTTTCTTATTTATGATTACAACAATGTTAGTAAAAGATTGTACCGTTAAGCCTGGCTTTTATTTCTATAAGGGTATTTGGGTGTTACAGAAGGAGTGGAAGTTAGTAGCTCACAGCATTTGCTACAGTTTTAAACTTATTTTCTTGAGACAGTGTTTCTATTTGTCTAATCTACTTTTCTCTTTTACCGCAACAGCGTAAGTGGAGGACCTCTGCAATTCCTCTCTCCCTTTCTTTCTCTTCATTTCATCGATGGACCACTCATTAAATGTCCTCATAGCGTCTCACGCTCCAAGATTGGTGCATATATTGATTTTTCTGCTGGAAATGGCGTTTAATCAAAATTAGGATCCACGACTGGTGCACATAATACTAACATTGATTTCATATTGGACATGGTTTATAACTGAAGACAAATTAACATTCGCCATAACTCTGCTTAACTAACACAGTACAGTCTCAGATGCGTTATATATGAGAGTTTTGAAGCTAATGTGAATAAACTTGTATTTATGTCGTGTTTTTTTATACCTTTATCATATACCTCCCTCTCTCTCTCTCTCTTTCTTTCTCTCTCTCTTTCTTTCTTTCTTTCTCCCTCCATCCGTTATCACTCCATGCTTGGTGTGTGTGTGTGTGTGTGTGTGTGTGTGTGTGTGTGTGTGTGTGTGTGTGTGTGTGCGTGCGTGTGCATGCGGTCTGTGTGTGTGGGGGGGGGGAGGTGACTGTGTGTGTTTGTGGTGTTCGTGTAGTGAGAGTGCCTGTGTCTTTACGTTTTTGTTCGCCTAATAGGGGGGTGGGGGGACAGAGCGCGCATGCGTCCCTGTGCGTGTAAACAAACGTGACAAAGAATTCCCGATCTCATTCCTAGATGGATGGTTTCTGGCTACGGATGGAATGACCAGTCCAGTGGAAAATCCAAAGTGCTTATATTTCAAAAGGCATGATCTAGATATGGTAAACTGAGAAAGAGATATAAGTATAGAAGGAAGAAAAATAAACACATGCACGAACACACACGCGCATAACACACAGATGCGTGCACACACATGCATGAACACACACATACTCACGCACATATATACATACATACATGCATGCATGCATATATACATACATACACACATACATACATACATACGTACATACATACACATATACATACATACGCGCGTGCACACATACAGATTAACACATATAAAGATAAACAGACTCGGAGACAGGAAACAGAGAGGAGGACTGTGTAGGTGTGTGACTGAAACTACTTGTGTTTATAAATACTGAAAAAAATGCAAGGATTTAGCAGACATCCTGGTGGTTAATGGGCGTTTTTTTTTTTTCATTTAAAAAATTGTTGCTCAGTACAACAATTTATATAATGAATACTCCTGACCATGTGAGAAAGGCACTTAGAAAAAGTCAGAACATGCATACTGTACCGTGCTTGTGTACGTGTACGTTGCATCGTTTAAAACATCAAAGGAGAATTTCCTTCATAGTGAAGTGGTACACACTTGCTCTTTGACATTATTCAAAGCTAAATATACATAGCCGCACAAACGACTGATTGTATTTCTCTCTGCACAGCATACACGTGATTATGACTGCCAATGACTGCAACTTCCAGAAAGTAGAGTTCAAGTTCATATTGCTTATAGTCCAGCCGACTGCTAGAGCCATATCAGGGCTAACACTATGTCAAAATCAACAACCAGATTAAGATAAAAGAAAACAGTTGAAAACCATGCTCACTGTTAAACTTAATAGTCTAAAATGCAATTAAAGAAAAACATATTCAGACGTAAAATCATACCAAATGAAATCTACAAATCTCTTGTAAAAACTGGAAACTTGCATCAGGAGGGATGTCTCGGAAAAGGATTTTTAAGGAGTCCGTCGTGTAGTGCTTATGTCTTACATCGTACATGTCCCAGCAATCAATCACATGGTATACACCACAGCGCTCCTTCATTTCTTAAAAGGTACAAATGAGTGTAGGATGTGTGACCCGTGTGTAACCTACATAACACTGTCTCTTTCTTACGGTTCCTTGCAGCAGATAGGCGAATTTCTTTCAGGTTAGGGAGGATTTGGAAAAGTTTGTTATCTGTCCATTTATTCCAATCCTCCTGCCAAAAGTTTTTACACAACTGTGTACGTTGGATTTTATATCTGTGTAAGGAATGAAGGATTTAATTTGTTTCCCTTGTGGCGTTCTTGGCCAGGTAGTCAACCTTTTCACTGCCTCCAATACCAACATGGCAGGAATCCAGGCGAAAACATCTTGAATGAAACCAGAAACACATAATATATGATGCTTAATGATGAACTGTAATTCAACAAACCTAACAATTCTCATGACTGACATAACTAGAAACTGATAAGACTGTCTTAACCCGTACAGAACATTTCATCTGGCGGTGGAAATAACAAACAAATGTAATACTATTGAACCCAAAGAATGAATTGTCAAAATAATATGACTGAATGTTTCCCTACGTATAATGAAAAGTTAAGGCGATCAACGCAAAAATGCACATTACTACTGGAGTTCTGTACTGCTGTGTATGTTGGAAAATGCGTATGTAATGAATGCTATATGCATTATCTTTCTGTAAGCCGCGTAATGCAGAAATGGATAGTTGTTACGACCATGATGGTTTTTCCAAAACGGAGGTGACAGTGGTCAGATGCTCTTGATAAAACAAACAAGCAAAACAGATAACGAAAACCAAATTTTTGCTAGTGGGCACGTCAGTCGACATCAATCATTGTAGCAGCAGATAAAAGTACTGTGTTTAATATACCTGGTCTACAGCATCACTGATTTTAGCCTTTCTGAAAAATGACTACCTCTGTGATAAAAAAACACTACGTTTATTGATTTGTTATTTGTCTTGTTTGATAGGCACACATGGAACGTGCTCCTCTGAAGTTCACAAATCCTGTACAAAGGGATTATCTTATTTAAATAAAATGCTGACAGTCATCACACAAACACCACACCCACCTTCCCACCACACACACACAGAGAGAGAGAGAGAAAGAGATACAAGAGAGAGAGAGAGAGAGAGAGAGAGAGAGAGAGAGAGAGAGAGAGAGAGAGAGAGAGAGAGAGAGAGAGAGAGAGAGAGAGAGTCACGAACCATTATGATTAAAAGATCGGATTTTTCTCGATGTATGATAAAAAATCATATGCACATTTTGTTTCCTACACAATGCAGGCCATATGTCGCTACACAGCCTGCATACTGAGTCTTCGGTGGGTGTGCATGCTGCCTGTTTTCACGTTTCGATCAACCACCGGACACTGATTTGTCTTGCACCATCTTCAACATGCATACTTGCTCTGTGTGTGTGTACGACAGAGAGAGCTTAGGCTCACATGTTGACCAGGTAGATCAAAAAACCTCCGCTCTTTACCCATCATGCGGAAGTTTCTCGGGCAGAATCGAACTCTAGACCTTCCGACTAGAAGTCTGATGTTCTGACCATCGTGCCCGTCGCCGTGAAGATGTTTTGTTCTTATTGCGATGACCCCCTAAAGATCCGAGTTATTTTCTCCAGCTTGACCATACATCAGGGAAGTCATTTGATTCGTCGATTTTGTCAAAAGTCTTAAGTTCCGTTTTCGCTTTCTATCAGAACAAAAGAATATTGTGGTAGTAGACTATTTTTTCCTGACAAAAAGTTTCTGATTTTATTTTGTTCAAACTGGATTCCCACCAATACTGTTTTATTGTCGCTCTTTCAAAATTGAAATTACGAATAGTTACATATTCTACCTACACAACTTCAAGAAATCACCAGTGTGAAGCAATCCTAACATGTGATCAAAGTGATTATGATTTGTTGATAGCATAAGTTGCAACGTTTCTGTCTACTTAAAGTTCTTTCAAAAGAAACGTGTAAACCACTTCAATTATGGAGTAGAGGGAAAAATCAAGCCGACAAACAAAACTGACATCACAATGATTTGTTTAAAACACAGAGAAACAGCGAGAACAACGAGAACAGAAATCAATATTCAATGACATTTTTGCGATGTAGTCAGATATACAGCTTCCCCTGAGACTTTCTGCTGATTGTTTTCCACGCACATTACATTTTCATCATGATCATCAGGTGCCTTGGCGCATGGCGTTGGCGATCATGGACTTCCATCTGTCTCTATCTCTTGTTGCCTCAAGCATCTCTTCCATCCTCTTTGTCTTCAGCCACTCTGCAAGTCCGTCCAGTATCCTCCCCCTGGGTCTACCTGGTGCTTTCTTTCCCTCCAGCTTTCCCGTTGTGACCTGGTGCTCCAATTCCCTTTTCCTCATAAAATGGCCTATAAATGTTGCCTGTCTTTTCCTAATCTTCTTTATGAATGATCTTTATGTGTCTGCCTCCATCAAGACTGTCTTGTTTGTTTTCTTTGCTGTCCAAGGAACTCTCACCATTCTTTTCAGAAACCACATCTCGCTGCCCAATCTTGTTCTGGCTTTGCTTGTTGATTGTCCACGCCTCACAACCGTATACCAGTATTGGTTCTATATAACATTCAAGAACTCTCTTCCTAACGTTAATTGATAGACATTTGTTGGTAAGAATGCCTTTCATCTTCTTGAATGCTAGTTTGGCTTGGTCGATTCTGATGTGTATCTGCTGTCTGGTGAAATGATCGCTCCCAGGTATCTAAATTTATCAACCTGTCTCAAGGTTGTGCCGTTTGCTGTTATTTTGCATGAGGGGATTTCATGTTTTTTACTGATCACCATGACTTCAGTCTTCCTGCTGTTTAGTTCCAACCCCTTACCTTTGCTTTCTATTTCTAATATATTCACAAGGTTTTGTAGGTCCCTTTCATTTTCTGCAATTAGCACGGTGTCATCTGTCAATAGCAGATCTACTATCTGAGCATTGCCCAGGGCACAAGCCACATGGAAAATGGAGTGTCCCCGTGGATCCAATCTGGAAGGGACATATAGCAGACATTGTGTTGAAAATTTTCTTGACAGAGAATTTAACAAAACATTTGGGAAGTGGCACTGGGAGGTTAGTGGAAAAAAGGAACAACAGAATCCGGACTGAAAGAATTACAACGGAAAAAATGGTAATGATATCTACCTTATTAACATTTTGTTAAGAAAACTAGACATAAAATAGTATTCAAACTGTATGTATTGCCCAGATAAAACTATATATCGAACACTTTCTACTGAAAAAAAAGTTATATGTGAAAGAACACATCAACGTAAAATCTGGTGTTTGGGCAAAATTGAGTGCAAAGGGTGTACTACGTGGATATAACAGTAAAGAAAATGTCAGTTTCTGCAGAGTTTTTCTCTAGCTAGTTCATAGTAATAGCAAACCTGTATCTTGAAATACGTAGATATCGGAAACTTAACAACAGAAATCTTGTGAGATCCTTCAAACAAAAATAAAAACAACAGGTCTTTGATTTTATTTCTTGTGCTCTATGCACATTTTCATTATCATTGTCCTCGTCACTATCATTATCATATTTATCATGATCATTGTGTTCATAATCATCATTATTTTTATTATCATTATTATTTACACAATGAAGGACTGCATTATATATTTCAAACCTAACTTCAGCAGATATTTTACACTGACATACAAAAAGCCTTTGAGAACGAATCAATAACACCTACGAATTATCCATCGCGGCATAACTTCCCCGCAAGACACTGATTACAAATTCCAGGTTCTAGGCACGAACCCCATAATCAGAATGCTCAAAGATGTCAGAATTCCAGAAGAATTATGAAGAAATACCCTGAAGATGCACTGATGTTTTTGCTGCAAGCTTGTTGCCACACGCGAAAACACGCGACAGTGTCACAATCAAAAGCGTGTGACTGGCCCAGAAACATCCGCAGGCGAAATCTGCCCTGACCTTTTCCCCCATTCCGCGTTGTAATTAGTTCTGGTAAAATGGTAAAACTTTCTCTTGCGTGAGTAGCAAGCAACGTAATACCAGGATCAAATAATAAGTAAAAACAAAATAACCAGATAACTATCTAGCTGACTGAACAAATACCACCAATAATCGCTTCATTAAGAAAATGGCCAGTTTCATACAGGCTCAGGATAAGATATCTGGCGATATAAACACAGACAGCATCATTTCTAAGACCATTTGAAATCCTTCGAAATTTCAATTAATTAAATGCAAATTTCAGTTAGAACATGTATAATGTGGTGCCTAGTGTTTGGAGCTCACACAGAAGTGGGAGGTCCCAGAACTGACTCCAAGCTAGGGCAGGTATTTTCGTTTTTTCTTCCAGTGTATGAACTGTGAAAAACTTTATAGACACCTACCTTATATAATATGTTGAGGTCATTTAGATCTTAAGTCACGCATTGTAAACGTCTCCAAGTACGCCCAGTCGTCATTGTATACACACACACACACACACACACACACACACACACACACACACACACACACACACACACACACAGACACACACACACATACTCAAACACATATGACTACCTGCCATAAGTCCATCTGTCATACCCATTTATTTCTAAAAGCTAGAATCAGTAGAATGAATGATGTTTCAAAAGCTAGAATCAGTAGAATGAATGATGTTTCAAAAACTAGAATCAGTAGAATGAATGATGTTTTAAAAGCTAGAATCAGTAGAATGAATGATGTTTCAAAAGCTAGAATCAGTAGAATGAATGATGTTTCAAAAGCTAGAATCAGTAGAATGAATGATGTTTCAAAAGCTAGAATCAGTACAATGAATGATGTTTCAAAAGTTAGAATCAGTACAATGAATGATGTTTCAAAAGCTAGAATCAGTAGAATGAATGATGTTTCAAAAGTTAGAATCAGTACAATGAATGATGTTTCAAAAGCTAGAATCAGTAGAATGAATGATGTTTCAACATCTAGAATCAGTACAATGAATGATGTTTCAAAAGTTAGAATCAGTACAATGAATGATGTTTCAAAAGCTAGAATCAGTAGAATGAATGATATTTCAACATCTAGAATCAGTACAATGAATGATGTTTCAAAAGCTAGAATCAGTACAATGAATAATGTTTAAACATCTAGAATCAGTAGAATGAATGATGTTTCAAAAGCTAGAATCAGTACAATGAATGATGTTTCAACATCTAGAATCAGTAGAATGAATGATGTTTCAACATCTAGAATCAGTACAATGAATGATATTTCAACATCTAGAATCAGTACAATGAATGATGTTTCAAAAGTTAGAATCAGTACAATGAATGATGTTTCAAAAGTTAGAATCAGTACAATGAATGATGTTTCAACATCTAGAATCAGTACAATGAATGATGTTTCAACATCTAGAATCAGTACAATGAATGATGTTTCAACATCTAGAATCAGTACAATGAATGATGTTTCAAAAGCTAGAATCAGTACAATGAATGATGTTTCAACATCTAGAATCAGTACAATGAATGATGTTTCAACATCTAGAATCAGTACAATGAATGATGTTTCAACATCTAGAATCAGTACAATGAATGATGTTTCAAAAGTTAGAATCAGTACAATGAATGATGTTTCAAAAGTTAGAATCAGTACAATGAATGATGTTTCAAAAGTTAGAATCAGTACAATGAATGATGTTTCAAAAGTTAGAATCAGTACAATGAATGATGTTTCAACATCTAGAATCAGTACAATGAATGATGTTTCAAAAGCTAGAATCAGTACAATGAATGATGTTTCAACATCTAGAATCAGTACAATGAATGATGTTTCAACATCTAGAATCAGTACAATGAATGATGTTTCAACATCTAGAATCAGTACAATGAATGATGTTTCAAAAGTTAGAATCAGTACAATGAATGATGTTTCAAAAGCTAGAATCAGTACAATGAATGATGTTTCAAAAGTTAGAATCAGTACAATGAATGATGTTTCAACATCTAGAATCAGTACAATGAATGATGTTTCAAAAGTTAGAATCAGTACAATGAATGATGTTTCAAAAGTTAGAATCAGTAGAATGAATATTTCAACATCTAGAATCAGTACAATGAATGATGTTTCAAAAGTTAGAATCAGTACAATGAATGATGTTTCAACATCTAGAATCAGTACAATGAATGATATTTCAACATCTAGAATCAGTACAATGAATGATGTTTCAAAAGTTAGAATCAGTACAATGAATGATGTTTCAAAAGCTAGAATCAGTACAATGAATGATGTTTCAACATCTAGAATCAGTACAATGAATGATGTTTCAACATCTAGAATCAGTACAATGAATGATGTTTCAAAAGCTAGAATCAGTACAATGAATGATGTTTCAACATCTAGAATCAGTACAATGAATGATGTTTCAAAAGCTAGAATCAGTACAATGAATGATGTTTCAACATCTAGAATCAGTACAATGAATGATGTTTCAACATCTAGAATCAGTACAATGAATGATGTTTCAACATCTAGAATCAGTACAATGAATGATGTTTCAACATCTAGAATCAGTAGAATGAATGATGTTTCAAAAGTTAGAATCAGTACAATGAATGATGTTTCAAAGTTAGAATCAGTACAATGAATGATGTTTCAACATCTAGAATCAGTACAATGAATGATGTTTCAACATCTAGAATCAGTACAATGAATGATGTTTCAACATCTAGAATCAGTACAATGAATGATGTTTCAAAGCTAGAATCAGTACAATGAATGATGTTTCAACATCTAGAATCAGTACAATGAATGATGTTTCAACATCTAGAATCAGTACAATGAATGATATTTCAACATCTAGAATCAGTACAATGAATGATGTTTCAAAGTTAGAATCAGTACAATGAATGATGTTTCAAAAGTTAGAATCAGTACAATGAATGATGTTTCAACATCTAGAATCAGTAGAGTGAATGATGTTTCAACATCTAGAATCAGTACAATGAATGATGTTTCAAAAGCTAGAATCAGTACAATGAATGATGTTTCAACATCTAGAATCAGTACAATGAATGATGTTTCAACATCTAGAATCAGTACAATGAATGATGTTTCAACATCTAGAATCAGTACAATGAATGATGTTTCAAAAGCTAGAATCAGTACAATGAATGATGTTTCAAAAGTTAGAATCAGTACAATGAATGATGTTTCAAAAGTTAGAATCAGTACAATGAATGATGTTTCAAAAGTTAGAATCAGTACAATGAATGATGTTTCAAAAGCTAGAATCAGTACAATGAATGATGTTTCAACATCTAGAATCAGTACAATGAATGATGTTTCAAAAGCTAGAATCAGTACAATGAATGATGTTTCAAAAGCTAGAATCAGTACAATGAATGATGTTTCAACATCTAGAATCAGTACAATGAATGATGTTTCAAAAGTTAGAATCAGTACAATGAATGATGTTTCAAAAGCTAGAATCAGTAGAATGAATGATGTTTCAAAAGTTAGAATCAGTAGAATGAATGATGTTTCAACATCTAGAATCAGTACAATGAATGATGTTTCAAAAGTTAGAATCAGTACAATGAATGATGCTTCAAAAGTTAGAATCAGTACAATGAATGATGTTTCAACATCTAGAATCAGTACAATGAATGATGTTTCAACATCTAGAATCAGTACAATGAATGAGGTTTCAACATCTAGAATCAGTACAATGAATGATGTTTCAACATCTAGAATCAGTACAATGAATGATGTTTCAAAAGTTAGAATCAGTACAATGAATGATGTTTCAACATCTAGAATCAGTACAATGAATGATGTTTCAACAACTAGAATCAGTACAATGAATGATGTTTCAAAAGCTAGAATCAGTACAATGAATGATGTTTCAAAAGTTAGAATCAGTACAATGAATGATTTTTCAACAACTAGAATCAGTACAATGAATGATGTTTCAAAAGCTAGAATCAGTACAATGAATGATGTTTCAAAAGTTAGAATCAGTAGAATGAATGATGTTTCAACATCTAGAATCAGTACAATGAATGATGTTTCAAAAGTTAGAATCAGTACAATGAATGATGTTTCAACATCTAGAATCAGTACAATGAATGATGTTTCAAAAGTTAGAATCAGTACAATGAATGATGTTTCAAAAGCTAGACTCAGTAGAATGAAGTTTCCTAGCCTTCTGCTATCGATCTTTTTTCTTCAACATTTGTTTTTCTCACAACAAAAAAACCTTGCCTCTTGGACAAAAGAACTCAAAGCTCAAGGAGACGTGATGAAAGCACTTATGGTTCTCATGAAATAAAACACAAAAGATAAACACCACTGTCATGGCACACACATCTACCAACCTCAGCGATCTGACTCTCCTCTGATTTGTATACTTAAACTCCCACATTTTAAACCATGTCCACTTCGATCCCGCAGCGCTGCAGACTGACTGATAAAGTATATTTTTGGCATATTTTGGACAATGCATGATATTCAGGCTTGAACTTTCTGAAACTGTGTTTCTGCATAACATTCATTACTGCCAAATGACCAAACAGAACTACGAATTCAACAGAGTATAATCACTGCTGAACATAACAGACACTTTTTTTCTCAAAATTAAACCAACATATTTAACAAAACATGAA
>CM060313.1:81566718-81586718 GCA_030674185.1 Monoplex corrugatus
CATCTGTCTCTATCACTTGTTGCCTCATGGACACTAAAACATACGTAAAAACGGTCCTAAATTACCTGAAACTGCCACCGCATATATCAATTCCCTAAAGCCAAAACGAACTTGATACACGTACCCAATTGTCAATCCCAAGAAAAAGTACTTAAGACTTTATCCAACACGTACAGGAGAATGGACCAGCAAGGCAGAAAATGGTAGGAAGAAATGGCATTGAAATCAAAGCTGTTCCTATTCTAGATGGACAACCCTGACAGGGCTACAGAGCTCCATCCATCCAGGTTTGATCTTATCCTTTCCACAGGATTAGCGCAAATTCGGTAGTGCCCATCTCCTTTCCAAGTGCTGTAAAACTCCACCAGGGGCAATTGCTCAAGATCCCATGGAAAGGGGCTGGAGAGAACAGAATTCTGACATTTTTTCAAGGACCGGTAAGGATTCGAACCGGGACGTTCTGAACTTCTCACTTTCTAGGACGGAGAGTGGATAATCCATTAAAGTACAGTCCCCTCTTAAGTATTGTTGACAAAATACTAAGTGCGCTTACAATAAATTCTATACTGGTGCCTAAGCAAATCAACAATGCACTATCTGTCTATTTGGTCACTGTTAACAAAGTACCTAAAAATAGAAAATGTACACACTATTTCGTGGCTGGACCCTTTACTGACGTTTGGAAATTCTTGCACGAAAAGTGATACTCTCCTTTTCGCAAGTGGTATGCACTTGCTCTTTCATATTCATGCATGATGAGCATCCAAACTTCATTGTTCAAAATCGGTTCAATAGGGATTCATAGCATTCGGACAATCCATATGCACTCCATCATCCAGATTCGCCAGATTCTGGTAGACTCTTTTAGCCTGAGCAAAAACTCTGCCAGCAGGGAATGGAAATAAGGTGTGAGGTGCAAAAAGGCCGACACCACCAGAATGAGTGGAGAATTCAGACTGGCAATGAACAGGCCATTTTCATGTCCCGGGCTGGGATTAGACTTGATAGTGATTTGAGTCAAAGTGACCGCCAGCGTTCAAGCAGGACGAAATCAGAACACACGAAAACAGACAGAAAACAAGTACTTTATCAATGAAACGAGACGGTGTAAATGTTTGGCCATATGGCCTTTGTTTGAGTGAACACAGACGACAACAAAGAAATATTATCTAGATTTAGGTCGTAAACAACAGATGAGACAACTTTCCTGATATTTTTGGAGCTCGAAAACATAACACTGGAGTCAAATTTTTCTTACGGTATCTGACCAAACTATCTTGAATATCGACTAAACCCATTTCCATTGAGCGCTGACTACTAAACTGAATGACGCTTCTCTACTGGTGAGTTTTGCTTTTTAATTTGACTGTTTGTTTGTTTTGTTTGTTTGTTTGTTTGTTGTTTCGTTCGTTCGTTTTTTACATAATAGGTTAAATTATGAAAGAAGGAAAAATTATATTAAGAGGAAAAAAGAAAACAAGGGAGGCTTATACTTCTGTAAAAATTCGTATTCGTTTCACGACAACAGAAATACAGAGCAGTAATCCATTAAAATCAATTACCATCATAAGCCTTACAAATACGGGAGCGGTAGTCAAGTCTTAAGATCAATCCGCCTGGACACCTCTGCCTGGTGATTTATCCAGTTCTCCAGGGTGAATATGTGTGCAGACCTGCTAGTGCATAAAGCCCCTTTATGTGTAAACACATGCAGAATATCATTAATATTGAAGACTGTGAAAGCACCCAGTATGCACAACAACAAAGGTGCAGACTACGCAACAACACACCATTGAAAAGTCTCATTACGTGTAAAGCGCAGTTAGTCTAAACAAACAGAGCTATGAAAACAGCGTTATACAAGACAAATTAATAATGATAGCAATGTATCTTGTATCAATAAGACAAATGACTGAATTGGCAATAGTCATTGTTTCTGTTTCAAGTGCAGCTGTCTCTGTTGGAAATGTGTGCACAGTGCTTACTGTGTTGATTCTTCTGTAAATTGAGCATGGGAGTGATAAATATAACGACGATGATGGCATTTTCCGAGGTACGGGACAATGGCGAGATGCACTTGATAAAACAAACAAGCAAGCATGCAAATATTAAATGATAGCTATTGGGCATGTCAATAGTCATTAATCATTATAAAAAGCTGATAAACGTAATGCTTCCAGTTGCATCTGGCCACAATGTCACGAATATTGATCAAACCCTCTGTGAAAAATCCTGACCACTGCGATAATTGACGCTTCTACATTGATTTGTCATTTGTTTCTCCTGACAAGCAAACATGCTACGTGTTCCAAGAAAGTTTATCAAATCTACCACAATTAGCATGAAAATTCAGTCCTATCACATCAATCACACACACACACACACACACACACACACACACACACACACACACACACACACAACACTCACACACACATACACACACACACATTCTCTACTTAGTATTACAGAATGAGAGAATGATTGAGAGACAGACTGAGAGATAGAGGAGGGCGAGGGTAGAAACAGGAAAAATGAGAGGGTTACAAAAAACATTTTCTTCCTTTCATGGCGACCCAAATTACTTACAGTTCAAGGCCAAACGCAGTAAAAATCGTTTCACAACTCCTTACCATTTTTTTTCAGAAAATGGAAAAGGACATATCAGTTCATAAACTGATGACAAAAACATTCAGTACTTTCATCACCATCATCAGGTGCCTTGCCGCATGGCGTTGACGATAATGGACTTCCATCTGACTTTATCACTTGCTCCTCAAGTATCTCTTCCACCCTCCTTGTCCCCAGTCACTCTGCAAGTCCGTCTAGTATCTTCTCCCTGGGTCTACCTGTGCTCTCTTTCCCACCAGCTTTCCCGTTGTGACCAGGTGCTCCAATTCCCCTTTCCTCATAAAATGGCCTATAAATGTTGCCTGTCTTTTCCTAATCTTCCTTATGAATGATCTACTTGTGTCTGCCTCCATCAAGACTTTCTCGTTTGTTTTCTTTGCTGTCCATGGAACTCTCAACATTCAGTACTTTACACGTTGAATATTAAAAGAAATTAAAGGCATACCAAGTACAGTCAGTTCCAATCATGGCTGTCGCACAAACATTTTCTTACTTGTTAGTACGTCAAAGTCCATGTCCAACGTTGAGAAAGATCCAACAAGTAACAAAACATTTTTCCCAACCAGCCGTTATCAACACATCTGGCAACCATAGACTGATGCAACTTACATCTGTCTGCCCCCGTTGCACCACTTCAAACCATGAAATTTCTATTTACAACGAAAAAACAAAAATACACAGCTGAAGACCAGGAAACACGCACACGCCAAATATCTAACAATCCATAGAACCGGCGTTGTATAGATAGATAGATAGATAGATAGATAGATAGATAGACAGATAGATAGATAGATAGATAGATAGATAGATAGATAGATAGAGAGAGAGAGAGGAGAGAGAGAGGAGAGAGAGAGAAGAGCGAGAGAGAGATAGAGAGATAAAGAGATAGATATACATATATATTGTATATTATATATTATAGTGTAGTTAGATAATGGCATCTTAGCAATCTCACCGGTCTTTGAATTTTGTCACGGTGACTGTCCATGAAGTAAAGCACTGCAACTGCTGCTTGACAAAAAATGAAGATGTGTCCATACACAGTGAAGACAACACAAGAAACTAATTTGTGTTGACAATTTTCCCAGCCACAGAGTTATACTCTGAAATCGCCATTGACAGTGTTTATTGGGAACTTAAGATCATGTGTGCACCTTTGCCCTTATTCCCAATGTAATTTAAAAATGGGGTGGAAATAAGACGCTGTTTCATATGGCCCAGGTGAGGTAGTGAATGAGTGAGTGAGAGTGATGAGTGAGTGTGAGTGGTGTGGGGTGTGTGTGTGTGTGTGTGTGTGTGTGTGTGTGTGTGTGTGTGTGTGTGTGTGTGTGTGTGTGTGTGTGTGTGTGTGTGTGTGGTGAGTAAACAAATGCATCATCAATGATATCCAAGAATTATTCATGGTCATTGTTCCTAAGAGTTGTATATTTACCCAAGATGTGAAATTTTCTTTCTTAATAAACTTCCACCACTGTGACATCATCTGCGAAAACGACTGCATTCATTTAGAACATTCTCAGTTTACATAGCAGAAATAACTTAAAATAAATGCTACAAGAAAACTGAATCAAAGAAAAACAGAATGATTAGAAACAGAAAACTGGAGTCAATACCTGTTGACATATTGACAACATTTCTAAATTGAGATTTTTTATAACCGTATTTTCCTGCACATTCCGTTCTAAAAGTAACAAACTGACGAAGTTTCCTTAACCTCTGTATATATCGAGGTCTGATGAATAATACATCTGCTACATATTTTCAATATACTTTTACGTCATCAAAACAAATTATAAAACACTGTTCGTTCGTTCGTTCGTTCGTTCTTTGATTTCACGTCTTTTCACTGTGATTCGTATGAGTGATATTAGACGATCAAACACTTGTGCAGTTTTACAAAACTGGTTTCTTGTTTAAGTTATTTGTCCCAGGATATGTACAGACTGAAAATGAACAACAACAACAAAAAAACAACAACAACAAAAACAAAACGTTCAGAAACTGACAAATGCATATAACAGCCCAGCTCACCATGGAGATCATCTCAAAACTGTCATTTAGAACAATTATTTCAAACACTGCAACGATCAGTAGGCTTTTACTTGTAAGTTAAGCTAATATCATATCAATAGTTTGTTCTATTTTCTATATTCAAATGTTCTATCCATCAAATTGCTTCAGTAGGTCCTAAGGACAGAATGCGCAGATATTAAAGTGCGCTTATTCAGCGTTCAATTCTAAAGTTGTACATAACCGATTAATCATGATTGTAAGGACTTGGGAGTTTTGTGCGAAAGAAGTATTCGATAAAATGTTTACCTATGACAAAAACAAAAAATATCACGCACACCATCAAACAAACAAATATACATACTTAAGCAAAATTAAAGGGGGATAAAAACAAATCCCCTAAATGTGACTGCTATTTCTTTGCGGCAAACGTGTTGCCAGATAAAAAAAAGAATCACGATCTATATAAATACATTAACACGAAAATATGTTCACACAGATTGAGAGAATAAATCTGTCAAAAATTATTACTTCATGGGCATTTCATATGCAAACTATGACGATGAAACCTCTTTTCTAATGTGTGTGCATCATCAACATCGTTCAAATGATTTCGACATTAGACGATTTGCCTACGTTAAATATTGACAAGGATTCAAGCACAAGCAAACTATTATCGCAAACATCATTATCGACACAAACAGCATGGATTGATGCGAATAACATTATTTTCCTCCCTTCGCTGTCCTCCCACCGTGCACTTTTTATTTACAATAGCAAAATGAAGATGAGCAGTGAAGTTTAGAAAGTGTCCTTCGATCTAAAGCTTTCAAATCGTTGCCTCTGTGTCAGTGTCTTCATACAGTAGTGTCAGTGTTAGCATACTGGAAAGTCTGAAACCTGTAAGTTCGAATACGATGGGTTAATTTTTTAAGTCACAAACACGCAAAATGTAGGTCTATGCCTTACTTGCAGATCTGAGTTGCTGTCTCGCAATTCGCGTATTCTCTTCTTGATTTAAATCGGGGGAAAGCGGAAGTCCCCAAATCGGACAGTTTTTGTAAGTAGAAAATGAGATGCTTTAATTCTGTTTTGTTCAAATTTCATCCCCAAATATAGCATTTTATAGACGTTCTTTTGTCATTCAAAACACTAACAAGAGTTTCTACAAACATCCTTAGATCACCATTAAGCAACAATTTGATATGTGATCAGAGTGATAATGATTTGTGTATATGTGCATTTAATACAAGAAATTTGCCTCCTTAAACTTTTGCAACAAAATTTGTGCACAAATACAAGTTTATAAGAGACGGGTGAAAACAATACTAAACAAAACAATGATATCACACAGAGCTGTTTACAAGATTAAGAGATGGAATGATCGGACAAGAAAACGAAAAAGGGGTCAAAGTTCACTTTCTTGTGAACATCATTAGATTTAGAGCTTCAACGTGCATGTTTTCATCATTTTTTACACACATTCAATTTTCAAATAACTATACTAATGACGATTCCTTGCATCTACGTTATTTATCAAGACCTGGTGGGTAATGCACCAAGTAATCTAATTATCTATTTACACATGCATGCATGTCAGAAATCTCAGTATATTTTTTAGCAGTTATCCATACTTAAATTATTTTTACAAAACTAGGTACTTTTTGAAAACATACTATTTCATGAAATCACCCTTTCACCTAAACAGTATCGGTCTTCATCAAATAAAATACCTTCTCTGCGTCCCTCGTGTAAAGACTATGACTTTCGGCCAACATGCATTCTCTTTCTTTTAATGAAACTAGCCTCCTTCAGGTACTCGCTGTCTCCATTCTCTGTCCTGTTTTATGAGAGCTCTGAAATCCCATCTCTTCAAACAACATTTTTACTAGCATATATTCTTTCTTTCTCGTATCTACTTTTCGCCCTGTTCTTCGCAGTTTAAGACCTAAATTGTATGAGTCGTTGTGTGAAAAAAATGTCCTGAATGCTTGTTTCAATAATTTGTTTTCAAACCTCATATCAGCGTACGTGCGTTCGCCAGCATGAGTCACTGTGAAGGTGATGTGTAGATATATATGCAAGCATGAGTCACTGTGAAGGTGATTGTGTGGATATTATGCATGCATATGGCTTTCATGCCTGCATGCCTCTGTGTGTTCGAGCGCGCGTGCGTGCGCGCGCGTGTGTGTGAGTATGTAAGTATGTGTGTAAGCGTGTGTGTGAGTCTGATAGTGTGTGTGCGTGTGTGTGTGTTTGTGTGTATGTGTGCGCGTGTATGTATGTGCGCACGCGCGAGTGTATATGTGTGCATGTGTGTGTGTGTGTGTCCGTCCGTGTCTGTATGTGTGTATGTGAGTGTGTGTGTGTGGGGGGGGGGGGGTCATGCGTGTATGTGTGTGCGTGTGTACGTGCGTGCTTACGTGTGTCTGTCTGTCTGTCTGTCTGCCTGCCTGCCTGTCTGCATAATGTGCACTGGTGTTCATATTAAAACGAGTTGTTTTTTTTATCGCAAGCGTACGATTTACTGTATATTCTCCGATAAGCTTGCTTTGCTCTTTTCTTTTCTTCTTCTATTCTTATTCTTTAATCATATCCGCACATTGCCTAGATACTGTAACTGACTTATGCCGGGATTAGTGTTTGTTTGGTTGGCTGGTATATTTTCGGGTTTTTTTGGGTTTTTTGTTTTTTATTGTCTTTTGTATTACATAGCCTTTTCTGTCAACTGCCAAGCGCTTAGAAGCTTGTTTCTGGGGACATCATGCTAAGTAAATCTTCATATTATTTTCATTATTATGACTATATTGTTATTATCATTAGTAGTAGCAGTAGTGCTAGTAATAGTATTGTTCTTATATTATTTTATTATTATTATTATTTTGTTATTGCTGTTATGGTTGGTGCACGCTGAGTGGCTATGTCCCGGGGTTTGTCATCTCCCCACCTTGCCATTCGGTTTCTAAACAAGGTAAGTTGTGACTGGGTCCGAATGGGTCATCCAACGCATGGACAGTCATACCCAGCGCTAGTCGTTCGTAAAACTGATAAATAAATCTCTCGTGTTTTTCAACATACTAACCGTGCTAAAACAACCCATGCCAAGAAAAGACCTGAGACAGTAAATAGAATTTCAATTGGAGAAACCTTTGTTATGAGCTATAACAGCACTACAGAATGCACACAAAAAATCTTTTACAACCTACAAAATGCCCAAGGAAAATCTGGCGTGTGGACATCTCTAGCATGGTATACCGTCCATTAAATTTTGCCCTGCCATAGACTGTCAGTCCACCTGTAGTTCCCTGTAGTCTGAGCTTCCTTCCTCCGCTGTCGGGAATCATTGTTCCACTGTCTGTAGGAGAGGTCTGGAGAGTCGTAGACACTGTTGTTAGTCACAGTTACTTGTGGTGTTGAACTGACTCACGTCAATATACCTTAACTAATCACACACAAGAGCTGGACTCCCGTCTGCCACAGAAAACAGACGAAGGCAGAAAAGCGGGAGAAAGAAAGAAAGAAAGAAAGAAAGGGAAAAGATGGATAAGCCATGCACAACAATCGTTTCCCTTTGAAAAACAATCAAACAGTTCAACTGATCAAAGAATGAAAGAACAGGACAATCTGCAAACAAACGTAACGAAACAATCGCAAACAAACAAACATCAGATACAAAGGAATGTTCCTTTTCTCACACTGGACAGAGCAGCAGGGAAGTTTCAGTCTTTTTCTCTTAATTTTTAGAAGTGTTGTTTGTTTGTTTGTGATCTTACGCTTGACAAAGGCCAATTGGCCGAAAATTTGCGCCTGTCTTGTTTCTTTTGTTGTTGTGTTTTTGCTTTTAAAATACGCGTTCTTATTATTTTATGGTTTTTTTTTCTGGCTCCTGTTTGCTTGAACGCGGTCAGTCACACTTGTGTTGGAAACAATTGCAGTTAAAGAAGTTAACAACATCCAAGTCATAGAAAACTGAGGTTTTGTCGCAAGATACTGAACATCAGGTAGACTTATCATATCGTCAGTGAACGAGTGCACCAAATCATGAAGCACCACCTTGGACCATATGAAACTTTGCTGACTTCATTTGAGAAAATAAAAGAAAACTGCGTTGGTATGGTCATGTAACAAGCTTCAATAGCCTCACTTAATCAGTCTTCCTGGGAACTGAAAAGGGACAGAGACGGCGGGGAAGACAGGAGAAAAAACAAACAAACAAAAAAACGACGGACTGACAACAATGCGGATTGGACAGAGAATCCATCTGCAGAGATCCAGACTCTGGCACACAACCGACTGAGCTGGAGGTGGAATCTAGTGAAGTTATTCAGCGCGCACTAATGACTCTTCACTGAATCAGAGGAGAAGCGTAAGAAGAATATCACGTAAGTCATTTATTTTTGTTCAATATGTGTTCTGCTAACTCCTGTCTGATCTATATTCTTGGATCTTATAAAACAACATTATTACATTCACATTCCATCACCTCTTCGGATTTTTCTTTCGAGGTTATCGACTTCCCATTTATTTTTTATGAAAGGAATCAAATACCTTCACACGAATGAAGGAATTGTCATTCCTCATAAGTTCAATGTATATCCTAAATTTATCGATTACATTTCAAAGGCTTACCTCACGTCAATCATTTAAGCCATCTAAAGCTAAAACAAAATACAAAACATTTTGTAAACGCACTATCCAGATGGTCCCTGTTGTGTGATCTGCTTATTAAATATACATGAAAGCAGACAGCTAAGAAATGCATAAGACGTTGTGCCATTTTGGTCTGCTGTATGGTATTGTACTGTACTGCTATGTACTATTCTGTTGTATGGTGTTGTACTGTACTGTTGTGTACTATATTGTAACATGTAACACAATTCACTGTACTGAACTGTGTTACCCTGCACTGTCTCAGATGTTTAGTGTGATATAAGGGTTGTAATTCCCAGAAACTACGCGTAACCACAGTACAGCGCTAGCATTTTTTTCTCTCTCCCCACTTGCGTGAGCGTGCACTTTTTAATATACACACCACATTTGTTTTCTACCAAATATTTCTTTGAAAAAAAAACGTTTGGTACCAGAAGTTCTTCTAAGTGTGTTATGCTAATCAAACTTTTTAAATAATCCGAAGTCAAATGTTATGTACTCACGAACTCAGTCGAAGGGTACATAAAAAAAATATCAGTTGCCTGGAACCAGTGACTCATGTGAAAATCTTCACTGACGTCCAATTTTCAAAGTACCTTTCTCAATATGTTTTCGTTTCTAACGACCAAGGAAAAGACATCTGATAGGAGAAAGACTTTCCAAGCAAAGAACAACAATGAGATCAAAGGAGAAGAACCAGGGGAAACATGATAGTTCAAACGCAGGCAGAAAAAGAAGGAATGCATATCAAAAGGAAAATTCAGAACTACAGTCAGATGATTCAGACAGAAGGAAGAAGGTGTGGTGATGGCGGTTAACATCAAAGCTGATCCTTCCGGTCGTCTTTTTTGGAATCAATAAACAGGCCACGCATTTCAACATGGTAGAACAGAAAAGCATGTGCTACAAACATAGATATAAAATCCCATTCGCGAGAATGGTGCCTGTCCACATTTTTCTTCAGTTTATTTTCATTTTTTTCATTCCTTTCAAAGTAATCCGAAAAACATTAAAGTAATCTAAAGAAAAATTACGAACTGTTTCAAATCGAAGCACAACGTCTATGTAGGCAGTGTGTATGTATTGGCAAACAAAATGTCAAAAATCACAACTTGTCTGCTGACGGTGTCTTCAACAAATCTGATCAATAAACTCGACCCAATACAATTTTGAGGCATTATAAAAACTAAATATGTTTATTACCGGTTTCACAATAACTGTAAATATTAACAAAATGAATCTTTAGAGATTTACGGCGTTCATTCACACAATATTAACACATTTATACCGAAGGGCGAATGATAATTACTTTCGTTTTGGTGTGTGTGTCTTTGTGTGCATACTTGTACTTACGTGCGTTCGTGAGTGCGTGTGCGTGTGTGTGTGTTTATGTGTGCGCATGTATGTAGGCTGGGTGAATCTTTAACGCAATGCTGAACTCCAGCTTATCTAATGACGCCGTGGGATCAGTCATCCACCAGCCAGTCGAAAAGATCTTCGACAGACCAATCCCCAAAGCCCTAAGGCAAGTCACACCAGGGAAGGCATCGGGAGCTGTTGAATATTTCTAGAAAAATATCCACAGAAATGAGGGTGAGATACTCTTGGAGAAGCTGACAATCCTGTACCAGTCTATACAGCGGAGGAAAGAAATTTCTCAAGACTTTGAAGATGCTATGGTCATCCACATCTACAAGAGGAAGAGCGATAATACTTTATGCGATGATCAACTTGGGATATCCCTCCGGTGTATTGCAGAGAAGGATATTGCCAGAATCATCCTTAGCAGATTCATCACCAGAAAGTACCCAAGCCCGTTGTTCCCTAGTCTCATTGCGGCTTTTGAGATGAAAGAGGCATAAGCGATAACCTGTTTGCCATCTGCCATCTGGAGAGAATTGTGAACAAACCTAAGAATTCCAAAGGATAAAACATGGATCTAACCAAAGCATCTGACTCGTTAACTGGAACGATCTGTTGGAGACCCTATGAAAATTTGGCTGTCCTTCAGAAAATGGTTTCTCTGACTGCTTTGGTATGCTGTCCAGGCTACAAGAGAATGGGGAGGCGGCTGAATCTTTCAAAATGCTGAAGGGAGTGAAGCAAAGATTGCTGCTAACGGCCTGTTATACTGCTGCCAGACTTAGACCAGCATCGAAGACACATCAAGTAACTGGAACAATTCTACAAAAGACGCCTTTGCAAAATCTACACCATCATGTGCAAAAATGAGGGGCCAAAGCTTCCAGGTTTCAAGAATGTGGTTTATTAAGCATCACATGTCTTCTCATCAAGAACAAGCTTCGTTGGACAAGGCATGCTGTCCATCCGCTCTTCTACATAGAGCTGAAACAATACAAGAATACTGTAAAAGCCACTCTCACCAACGCTAGCAAATGGGAATACGTTGCCCAAACAGAGCATGTTGACAAAAGCAGCGCATGCAGGACACCATCATACTTGAACAGCACAGAACTGCTGCTGTTGAACGAAAACTGTTATTGTTGTTTAAAGCCCAGCCGACTGCATGGACCGATATCAGGCCTAAAACAGCTTCAAAACATACAAAACTTCAACAGGAAAAAAAAAGAAGAAAAGAAAATTAAGTACACATATCGATGCATTCGTGCACATAATCTCAGGAGATGCCCTGGTGCTGACCACTCCGTCCAATTCATCGCACACGGGATTAAAAAACGTACCTGAATACAACTTTAAGCATACCTAAGGAGACCAAGACATATAAAAAGGGGCCTAAATTACCTAAAACTGGTTCCACATATCTCACCTCCCTAGAGCCAAAAATGCACTTGATACATGTACCCAATTATCAAATCATAAGAAAAAGTACGTAAGACTTTATCGAACACATACAGGTGAATGGTCCAACAAGGCAGAAAATGATAGGAAGAAATGACAGAAAGCAAAAAAACAAGGCAGAAACAAAGACAGTGAAAGAAAATAGGAAATTTCTAGCACAAAATTTCCAGAAGGTGGGGATACTACTCATACTGAAAAAAGCTCCCAGCACCCCCCCCCTCCCCCCGGGGGAGTGGGGGGGGGAAGAGAAGGGGGCGGAAACTGGAATGGCTGAAGCAGAACTCACGACTGTAGGACTCCTTCTCATCTAGTGTCTGAGGGCAAACATGTGCTGCCATGACTGGTATTGTATTCCATACGAAGTGTCGTACATAGTGCTGAAGACCAGGATGCTAACTCATTTGATGGACAAACAGATAAGAGTTCAACATTATCATTATCGTAATCATCATCGTTATCATCATCGTCGTCGTCGTTATCATCATCATCATCATCATCATCGTCATTGTTAACATCATCAATGACTACAATCTAAATAATACATCTACTGATATGTTACGGTGATTGACACACGAAGAGCTTTTGACAACAGATCGGGGAGGCGGGGGGGGGGGGGGGGGGAGAGGAAGGGGCGGGAAATTATCACAGCGACGTAACATCCTGCAACACCATGATAACAGCTTCAGGCAGAAAGACCAAAACAGGCCATGTTCACCAGACATGAACCTATCACAGAATTTAACTCTTTTCCCGCCATGGTCGCAATCAAGCGACTTCCCGTACGACCGCCATGGTCGCATTTGAGCCACTTGGAGGGGTCATGCTGAACGATAACTTTTCACGCGGGTACAAAGCTTCTGTCAGCTCCACTGGTGAATGCATGCGACTGTGCTATTTTTAAACTTTACCGAGCGACCTAATTTTTCAGTAGTAAGGCCAAAGTGTGGCTTTGTTAACTGTCGGAATTTACGTCACGTTTTCTCCGAAGCGTTTTCTCCAAAATGGCTGCAAATCCACACGCATTGTCCACCACTCCGAGTAGAATAAGCAGATAGCTGACTTTGTGTGTAGATTTTCCATTGCTTTTCCTCATTTATTATAATGATATCTGGTGTACAACTCACGAAATAAGGTCAGTAGTACAACTAATAAAACGTATGAAAAAAATTTTGTTTTTCTTTATAATAAGATTATCTGTGGAGTAATCAATCAAGCACATAAACATAAGCAAGCATTAAAAAGTAACTGAAAATCTTTAATAGTCTTTGAGATATAAGCTTTTAAAAATGCATACTGCACTGCAAAATTGGATGCCCAAAATATACTTGGCACTAAGGAGTGCCGTTTTGTGGGAAACTTGGCGGTAAAAGAGTTAACAAGAAATCCCCTGAAGATTCATTCGTGTTTTTGTGCCAGGCTGCTGCTGCTAGACACGAAAACACGCGACAGTGTCAGAATCAGAAACGTATGGCTAGCCAAACTCATCCATGTAACGCACCAGAAATGTTCCCGTGTGAAATTCATCCTGAGCTCTTTTACTTTTCAAACCGGTTCTGATGGATAGTCAAAAATTTCACGATATATCTTCTGTCCATCTCATACCATACCTACTCTTCATATGTCGGTTATAGTTCCCGATTTGAGAAACATTTTCCAGCACCCCTCACACAATTAGAATAAAAACATAAACAAAAGAAGAAACATAAATATATATAAAATATATAACCCCCTCTGTGGAACACAATGATTAGAGAATATTGACACACTTCACGAGGCATGTTTGGATATGTAAATGACTACTCAAGCAACAAATAATTTGGGATCAGACAACGTGAAATGCATTGTTATTTCTTTGTCGCTAATCTATAAAAATGTCTCTTTCACTGTATACTCGACAATCACATTCTGGAATTACCCGTGGAAGGAGGACCTACAGTTTGCACCGTGCAGAAGAAAAGACTCTACGGTTCTATCCCATATAAGGGCAGGGACTTTTCTCCATTTTTCACCAGACTTTGAGAAAGGTCTGAGTGTTAATTATCAGGATGACATGATAAACTAACCTCTGTGTGTTGAATACATTTAGCATGTTTAAACAACGCACGACAACCAGAGTTCTCTTTGTGATATCATATAGAAAATAAACAATTATATAAGAACCAAAAAACGTTCATTTATAGGGTAAAAACGGAAAATGGCAAAGTTTCACTCGCCTACTGAGTCAAGAGCGTTAATTTTATCCACAGCGCCTGTTGTGGCAAGATATGAACGCAGTACAGTGTACACATGACAAGGAAAAGGATGCCAAATATTTACAAAATGCCCCAGGCAGACCTGCAGCGTGGACAATTTTTGCATGGAACACCACACATCATAGTCCGCCCAGCTGTAATCTGTCTGTGCGCCTGAAGTCGGCTTTAGTCTGATCTTTTCCACACTGTCAGGAATCACTGTTCCACCGCCACAAGACTGATAGATACTGTCGTTAGTCAAAGTTACTGGTGATGTTGAACTCATTTACATCAATGTTTTTTTCAACTCGCAAAAAAAAAAAAAAAAAAAAAAAAATCCGGACTCTTCTTTGACAAGGGATGAATAAAAGAAGGAAAGAAAGGAAAGAAAGCCAGGAAGCTGGAAAGAAAGCAAATGGTCAAACCATGCTAACAGGTATGCATTTCTGATAGTAAAAAATCAATGAATCAAAGACAAACAGTACAAGTCTAGGCCATAAACATCGAAAACATTTCGTTACTCTTAACAACTAACCACAAGGAGAAGTAAGCGTCTTGGCGTTGCAGTTTGCATGATTTTGACCCTAACAATCAGTCAGTCTTATTTGAACTTAAAATATTGACGTGCATGGATGGTTAACATCTGAAAGAACACACAGTTCCTTTATCAACAGAGCACAACTCCTTTATTAATAGAAGAATGGTATACATGTCCTTGAGAGTGAACAGGACAAGGGCTTAATTAACAGAGAGTTATGAAATCATGTTAATGTTGTTGACCCTACCAACAGCTGAGTACGTACCTTATCGTGCAGAAAAGTGGTAAATATTTCCTTGCCTGTGAATTCATCCTAGACACCATAGTGATAAATAATTTAAATCAAAAACTCAAGCCAATCAGATAGTCAATCAAGATAGTGCAGAACAGTGCTTGCCAATTCTTTTTTGTTGTTCCTGTCTTGTTTTTTTAGAATGAATTATCTCAACTTAAGTCGGCTGGTCTTTGTTCCCATTTCTGTCACAATACTTCCACATAATATATTTGACTCAGTGAAAGAACCTATCGATTCTTTCTTTACATTTTGTCACGCTACCTGGATTTCCTCTTGATTATGGATGCCACGCCCTCCACCCCCCTTCTTTTCAATTATCCATTGTATTCGCATGGTTGCAAGAAGAGTCACTCTCTGTAAGTTCAATGTCTGTTCCAAATCCTGTTTATTAAACATTACTGTTTCAAGTCACATCGACAACAGATACCCTCTTAAAGTATGGTATTACTCGTTTGTCTTGTAAAGTCAGCACATGTTTGAAAGGGACAAGATGAAGGAAACATTTCATAGTCAGTAACAAGGTGGCTCTTTCTGCATGCCACTTTTAGATAATATTGTAAAAGCACGTTATGGTATGAAGTCACGAATTGCTGGAAACATCGAGCCATTTCTGTGGGTTGTATTGACTGCACTGCACCGTACGGTATTGCAATGTAATGTTTTGCATCGTACTGCATCGTCACAGATTTGGTCGGGGAACGGGTCGTCACAAAGTTATTACTATCTTCTGCTGCCCCATCTTCTCCTCCAGTCCTTTGAGTATGTGTATTTCCGTTATCATAAACTTGAGTATTTCTTCGAAAATGAGTCATGTTAACTTTTTTCTTGTTCTTCTTTTTGTACATATGCAGGTTATTGAAATTACTTTGATATGGCATTTTTATGTCAGGTATTGAAATAGCGCACTTTCTTAGAAATTCACGGAAAAGATTCCTAAAATGACATAACTTACCTGTTATACTTTTTCGTGATAAACTTATCAGGAATATCATATGACAAACATTTGTGACTGGTTCTTGCAAACGGGGTCACAAGTCGCAACGTGTGAACTGAGATACGGGCCTGAAAAGGTGGTGAGGGTCGATTTGAGTGATTTGAGATTTTTGTTCCTACACATTGTCTGACCATTAATCTATCAATTATGGCAAAGATTAAAGTGAAATTTGGGCTGAAAGAGTGTTAAAATAACATTTTAAAATGATAACCCATCGAGAATGTGCAGATTTTTTCCGTGAAAATGCGTGTGTTTGAGCTTTAATTTAGGCCATGAAACCGTACAGGGCCTCAGCATATCGCATACCGTTGGAATCAGCTCGCGAAATAGCTAGTATGTAGTGCAGAACCACTTTATCTATCACTTCACTAAGTTTGATGAAGATGGAATACTGGTTGCTAAGGAAAAAGCAGAGAATTTTGTTGTCCTTCTTTAACTCCGCTTTTCTCAAAATGGCCGTCCCATCACCCACTCCCTTTAAATTACTGTAACTCGCTCAATTTTCCAGTTAGACAGTTGTTGGAAAGAGCATTTTTTCTGCTTTCCGGTGATATAAATATCTCCATACCCCCCAAAATTAAATTGTGACCCCATTCGTGAGAACAGGTCACATTTTGTCATAAGATCATGTAAAGCTCGAGTCCTCGCAAAATACAATACCCAGACACGTCTTCTTTTCTACTTTACAGGACGATAAAAACGAAAAGGAAATGAGGTGAAAGAAAGCAAAACCAGACAAAATTTCATGACCACAAATAGAAAAGGAAGTTCAAAAGTGCAGCGGAATGATTCAGACAAGAAGGGGAGTGAGGAAGTGGTGATGGTCATCCAAACGGGGGTCTTCCTGGCTTTAGGGGAAATCAATATATGGACTGGTGGAATTGTTACTGTTATTTTTTAAAGCCAAGCCGACTGCGTAGAGCCATATCAGGGCTATAACCGCTTCAAAACACACAAAACTTCAACAGGAAAAAAAATTAAAGAAAATTAAGTATGCATATCAATGCATTCGTGCATACAATCTAAGGACATGCCCCCGGCGTAGGACCATTCCGTCCGATTTATCCCACAGGGGAGATTTAAAAAACACACCTGAATACAAATATAAGCATACATAGGGACACCAAAACATATATAAAAACAGGCATAAATTACCTAAAATTGCTTCCGCATATCTCACTTCTTTAGAGCCAAAAATGCATTCAATACATGTACCCAATTATCAATCCGAAGAAAAAGTACGTAAGACTTTATCGAAAAATTCAGGTGAATGGACCATTAAGGCAGAAAATAAGTAGAAATGACAGAAAGCAAGGCAGCAAGGCAGAAACAAAGAGAGTGACAGAAAAGAGGACATTTCTAGCATAGAATTTCCAGAAGGTGGGGATAATATTTATATTGAAAGAGCCCCCGGCAACCCAACGGGGGGATATCAGGACTATAACCATTTCAAAACATACACAGTACTTCAACAGGAAAACAAGAGAACATAAAAATTAAGTACACATATCAATGCATTTGCGCAAATAATCTAAGGAGATGCCCCTGGCGTTAACCACTCCGTCCAATTTATCACACAGGGGATTTAAAAAACACACCTGATTACAATTTGAAACATAACTTAAGGACACTAAAACATATCTAAACACGGGCCTAATTACCTAAAATTGCTTCCGGAAATTTCATTTCCCCAGAGCCAAAAATGCATTTAATACATGTACCCAATTATCAATCCTAAGATAAAGTATGTAAGACTTTACTGAACACATTATAGGTGAACGAACAAGCAAGGCAGAAACTGATGGGAAGAAATAACAGGATGCAAACGAAGCAAGCACAGTGACAGAAAACAGGAAATTTTTAGCACACAAATTCCAGAAGATGGGGATACTATTTATACCGCCCCTGGCATCCCTACGGGGGGACACTGGTGGAATGGAAATGCACCTGCCACAGACCTACATATAAACTACAATAAGCAAGGTGAATACATTTTATTAATCATACATTTACTTACGCATTTACTTTTCTTATCCTTTCGGAGTACACCTCAGCCGTAAAAAGGAGACTATTTCAAATCGATGCATGGTCTCTATGTATTCGCATCTGCCAGTAAAAAAAGCAACTGGCTGTTGGCGGAGTTGTTTTCAATAGATATGGTCTACAAACCTGCAGGTTACAGTTGTGAAACAGAAATGTGAAAATGTCTACAAAAATATCGTTAAATTCACAGACTTTCAGCTAACGTATTAAACGGTGAAATTTGACAATACAGGTTTAGATTCCCTTAGTTTTGAACAATTGCTTTTATTTGCGATATTTTTTTTCGTTGTTTCGGAAATTGTTTTCTTTTCGTCTAATGATTTTACATACAATTTTGCAAAGAGTAAATGGAAAAAAGAAGAAATGTTTGTAAGGTCTGACCATCTGGTCAAAGAAAAGCACGAAACAAAAAAACAGTCTGCTGAAAAATTGAGTCCAACTTGAAAACCCTTGCAATACAAAGACAACCAAACGAGCCCTCAGGAACAAAAGAAACAAAAATATAATACACACCCCTTCTTCCTCCCAGCTATTTCAAATGCTGACAACTTGAACTTCATCTCGGAAGAAAACTCCATTCAATTTTTCTCTTGTCTTTTCTCTTTTTCTTCATGTTCAGTGTTTTTGCTACACCGCTACAGTGTTGGGGCATCCGCTCTACGCTCTTTTCAAGGGCTCTAACCCAACACTGAATCCAATAGAAAAATAGAGGAAATACCGACGAATCGCTCAAGTTTCGAATAATCATATCGGGCTTGTTTGCAGCTGGCTGGTTCAAGTGGGCAACGAATTGTTTCAGCTTCATCAAGGAAACATGTACCCCCCAAGGAAGAGCAGTTTGAACTAAACAGAAAAATCGTCTGGCCACCATATAAATTTATAGTAAACAAAAGCCTTACACAGATTGTTAAAGAACCCCCACTGGGATACAAGAGGTATTTTTACCCGTTATAAGTGGAACCACATTTTTCAAGCTGATGTTATAACAGTTTTCTATTTGTTCTACCCTTCCATGGTTTTTGTGTGAGTCTGCATGTGCGTGTGTGTTTCTTTTTTTATTTTTCAATATTTCTATCAGTTCCCTTCTTCTGCATACCGGTCTATTAATTTTTATCCTACAAATCCTCCTAAAGCAGTCATTCAGATTCCTGCTAGAAAATTTTATTTTGAGGCTAAAGCATTTATGTGGGCATTCGCCATCCATTCTGCAGGTTTATTTGCATGTCATTTATCAATGTGGGGTCCAGTCTTTTTCAATGTTGTTACATCCCATAAATTCCACTCTCTGCCTTTTCTGTTCGAAATCTTATAAGATCTCACTATCCTTAATGTCCACCAATCAAAGAGGACATAAAGCATATATTCGTGGATGCCTCTCAAATCCAAATGGTCTAAGTTATAACAATGATAAAATACTCTAAATCTAAGTGGTCCGCTGGGCAATAGCAATGATAAAATAAAAATTACTCACAAGAGTCCAAAGCACTTCACAAACGTATGAGTGGTGATGGCACACACTTGCCTACCCCTTTAGCTGTGATAAAAACATATGATTAGACTACAATGTTAAAGAAGTAACTGAAATTATAATGAAATATGTATTCCCACATGTCAATTGGTCATGCAACGATGATACGGAAAAAAGGCTGCAAGCAGTACAAAAGCAATGAACTCATCTTTCACACACACACACACACACGCGCGCGCGCGCGAGCACGCACATACACATACACCGTCTAATATCACGTATAGTGAAAAAACGTTAAATCAAAGAAGGAACACACACAC
>CM060313.1:81591718-81599218 GCA_030674185.1 Monoplex corrugatus
AAAATTAATTTGGCTGCAAAGTTTTGAACCTGTTGAAGGGGTTTGAGAAGAGTCTATACATACATCTACATTCATACATACTGACAGACTGACGGGCTCGTTTCAAGCTCACACGCAAAACGCACATTGTTTATGGAGTTTTACCTATACTCAAAACTCTAACTATATGGTAGCTGGAATGCATTTGTGTGGTCATTTTGAGTTGGTGCGACATTTTGGGCCGATGCGACATTTTGGGCCTCTACTAAACATAATAAGTTTTAATAAAATTGCCTAGCAGTTTTCTCTGGGTGCTATTCCACACATTTTATCAATCAACAACACACACACCACACACACACACACACACCACACACACACACACACACACACACACACACACACACACACACACACACATTTGCAGCAGCAGGGAACATAATTATCTTGTTTATTATGCTGGGGGCCCAAAGAGACGGGGGCCCAATGACACGTTTTCTTTATTACTACAGAAAAGTGTGGCGGCCCAATGAGACGGGGGCCCAATGAGACGGGGACCCAATGATACGGGGGCTCAAAGAGATGGGGGCTCAAAGGGACGGGGGCCCAAAGAGACGGGGGCCCAATGACACGTTTTCTTAATACCACAGAAAAGTGTGGGGGCCCAATGAGACGGGGGCCCAATGAGACGGGGACCCAATGAGACGGGGGCCCAAAGGGCAAACCCCCACAAACCCTCTTGCCCCGACCTCTATGGCGAAGATTTTGACCCGAAGACCGGCGTATTTTTCGGTCTTGTAGATATGTGCTTCTTCCATTCTGCTTTCGTATGGCACAGTGAGTTCTATCAGAATCACTTGTTTCGAGGAGTCAGAGTGGAGAGCGATGTCTGGTCTCATGCCTGTCTTGCTGATGACATCTGGGTAATTTCTCCACTCTGGGAGGTCTGCTGTACACTCCCAGTCGACTGCTCCATCCAGAAGACCTTTGGGCAATGTGCTGGTTGTCATAGCAATTTCGGGCCAGACCTGTTTCCCTCCTGCTTTGTAGAACGTTGTCATAGCAATTGGTGCGTTTGGGGTCATGGTTTTTTCGCTAACCACGTCTGTGATCACTTTCAGAACTTGATTGTGCCTCCATGTATACCTTCCTTGGGCTAGCGCTACTTTGCAAGAGCTTAGGACATGTTCCACCGTTTGTTTCTTCTGACAGAGCGGATATGCTGGGTCATCTGATTTCCCCCATTTCACTAAGTTTGCATTCGAGGGGAGCAGGTCATATACAGATCTGAGGAGGAAGCTTATCCTTAGAGGAGCCATGTGCCACATATCGTTCCAGCTGAGACTTCTTTGGAGTGCACTGTCCCATATTGTCCATTGCCCCTGTTGACCTTGCTGGACTGCCTTCTGCACTCTTTTGACATCTTCTTCTTTCTTCAACTCCTGTATGATCATATCTCTTTTTTCCTTCCCTTTGGCTTTGGACCACCACTGCATTTTTGTTGCTCCCAGTCCCTGTCTGTTGGTTTGCGTGTGTCCAATTATTTCTTTGATGCTGAGGTTTCTCTTGGCATTGTTTACAGCCCCTTGGACTTTCCATTTTCTGCCAGTTCTCAGCTTTGGCTGAACTGATCTCACGATATTGTCTTCCGATTCCTCCAGCATGCTCAACAGTCTTGCTTTTCCAACTTTGTATTCCTCCACTATGGATTTGAGAGGTAGCTTCAGCATTGCTTGACGACAGTAGAATGCAACATCAGTGAGACCAGATGGGACACCGAGCCATTTTCTTGTGTATTTGTTGATTTTGGCTTCCATTGCTTCCACTGTGCTGGTGCAAATGTCATAGATTAGCAGTGGCCACAGCAGCTTTGGTATCAGTATGAACTGTAGACACCAGACTTTGTATTTGCCTGGCAGTCCGCAGTTATCTATTTTCTTCAGGCCTTCTTCTGCTGTTTGCTTGGTTTCACATCCCCTTTGTGTGTCTTTCAGGGAGTCATCATACCATCTTCCGAGACTTTTCACTGGCTCTTCTGTGACAGTGGGGATGGCTTGGTTGGCTACCATGAATTTGACTGAATCTGCCACTTCGGGATTTCTTTGGTTTGAACCTCATTCTTGAAGAGGCCACCAGCTCATCCAGCTGCTTTAAGATTTGGTGTGTCTCTTCTTCATCCGTGGACAAGACTGTTGTGTCATCCATGAAAGCTTTCAGAGGAGGCATCTGGTATCCATCTCCCAGATTCACTGGACCTGAACTCTTCATTGCAGCTTTCAAGATGACTTCCATTGCCAACACGAACAGTATGGGAGAGATTGCACAGCCCATTGCAATGCCCATCTCTAGGTCTATCCAGTCCGTGGTGTATTCTTTGGTAGAGAACCGCATTGAGAACCCTTGGAAATACTTCCTCAGCATTGTTCGGATGTTTTCTGGAATGTGATAGATTTCAAGAGCCAGCTGGATCATATCGTGTGGAACTGATCCATATGCATTCGCCAGATCAAGCCAAACTACGTCAATGTCTCTCTTGTCTGTTCTTGCTTTTTGGATGGCATCCCAAATCAACGTGGCATGTTCCAAGCATCCAGGCATTCCTGGTATGCCTCCCTTTTGGACTGACATATCCAGATACTTGTTTTCAGTCAGGTATTTTGTCAATCTTGCTGCCATAACAGAGAAGAAGATTTTCCCCTCGACGTTCAGAAGTGATATTGGCCTGAACTGGTTGATGCTGCTGGAGTTCTGCTCCTTCGGAATGTACACTCCTTCAGCTCTCATCCATTGGTCGCTGATCTTCTGGTTCCTCCATGCTGATCGAATCATCTTGTGGAGCCACTCGAGCACTTTTGGGCATTTCTTGTAGAGCAGATATGGTATTCCGTTTGGTCCAGGTGCTGACTTGGCTCTGGCTTTCTTTACTACGTTCTTCACTTCATCCAGTGTTGGTGGTTTGTTATTGAATTTTCCTTTTGGCGCTGCAGGCCAAACCAGATTCTGGATTTCAAGTGGTGCCTCGCGCTGAGAATCGGAATGTTTCCCTGAGATTTACCTAGCCACCGAAATGAATGGTGCAGGAAGTTATCTGCTGAAATGGTTTTATTTGATTTTCTAAATACAGGGATGTTTTACAATTATCAAACAGAAACAATACAAAAGTCAACCAGAAAGTTAAATTTTCAGTATGAAATTACTTTGCAATTGCATTCATTATTTTTATTTTGAAAGCTACTGGGCATTCTATGTAAAGTTATTCGTCGGTGGATTCAGCTAGATTTCAGTTTTAATCTCGCAAGATGAGGTCTCCGTGCTCGGAATAGATTTCATATGCACTAACATCACAGGTGCAATGTGATGGTGATCATGGCACAGCCCTTTAACTTGTACATAAACCCCATGAGCTGGCCAGGTCTTGAGGTCCTACCTAACTTAAGATTTACCCAGCCTACATTTTTATACTAGTATAATTTATAGTATTGTACCAGTCTATCATTGGAACGATTTTGGTTACATGTGAATGATATATGTATCTATGTCTCATCATCAAAGAAAAAACATAAATGAAATATGTGAATACTTAAAGGTCTGAATCACAACACAATCAGCCGCTCAGAATAAACTTGTCTACATCACAGAAAGCCACCCAACCACCACCACCGTCAATGCACAAAGCCTTCGCTGTTTATAAACAAGATGAAAACAGTATTTTCTTTATCATAGCCCCGCCAGTCTGTCGTCCACTTCTGAAGAAGGAGACATCTGAAAAACAGCTAGCACATCATCCGAGGTTGTTGGTTCCCACCCAACCTTTTATCCCATCCCCATCACTGAAAACTACAGAACTGGAGCACGTATGCATCTTGCTGAACCAACTAGGTAATGTTTCTACACCTATTCTTTCTGATTTTTTTTCTGTCTAGCTCTTCACATCAGACCAAGTTGCTCTAGCATAACTTTTTTTTTGTTCAGTTTGTAAATCGATTTTGTTATCCTGAGCAGCCTTCGTCTTTATATTTTGTGTTGAATATCTTTAAAACAAAAGAGTGGCTGAGTTGCTATGGTTTATACGAGGAGAATACTCTAAGTGATACAAACCCGAAATGCGCGCAATGAAATTTCGATAACGATAGATCAATATTTCAAAATACGATGTGTTTATGAGATGGTTTGAAAATGAAATGTAACACGTGCTGAACTGTTCTTAAATGAAAAAACAAACAAACAATATTTTCAACGGGATAATGTCAAAAGGATAAATTTGTTGTCTGACAAACCATTTAACTATATAAAAAAGTATTAAATTGATTAGCCTACATAAATTTATATCCACTGAACGCTGCCTAACCCTGCATTAAAAACGAAATGTTCAATATTGAGAACAAAAGTACTCTTGCGAAAGATACTTTACTAGACTACTAAGGCACGAACTTCAATTCAATTTTCTTTCAAGCAGAAAAAATATACAGTTCAACTGTTTCCAAATGGAAATTGACACTGACACAATGTTCAACGAACGGATCTGCCCTGAAATAAAAAGTTTACCGGCGACGCCAGGAGAACTTTTCTCAGAGCAACAAGGAACATATATAAAAATCAAACGGAACACAAGAATTCGAAAAGAATGAGCAAAAAACTACGTTTACCTTTTGTAAGCGTCGATATGATAAAAGCGGATATGCACTATGCATATGCCAGGATGAGAAAAGTGTCGTCTGCTTGTGACAGACTATAATTTTATTAGTATATATAAAGCAGCTCTGTCGGCTCCCTGATCGTTCAGCGATCATTTAACTTCCTATCGGAATTTTACGGCAAAAATGGAATGTTCTGATGGGCTAATAAAATAAAACACTAAAACCGAAAATTACAACATGGCAGCTGACGTGTCATGATAATTCATCAAGAATAATAATAACAATAATCGTAATAAATCATTCTTATATATCACATTTCTAAAAATCCCTGAGACTGCGCATAAAATACATGATCAGCAGATTACAGTAAATAATATTTATGGGCACAGATAATCAATGCAGTAAGTTACTGACGAAAATCTCTTATCACCATCGAACACCACAGCGTATACTGTTCTAATGCATGTTGCGACTGAAAATAAAACACGGTTTGTGATGACGCTGCACTTGGTTATTTGACCAACACAATCATGCATATTCTAAAAATTCCTCAAAATCAGAGTGAATTAATAAAAACTGAGGTATGCTTTTTGCTAACCATTCCTTTTGCCTTCTTTTTCTTTTTTACCTAATAAAACGGACATCTAAAATAAGTCTGTTTTGAAATATATACATACATATAAACAGCACACGCACACGCGTGCACACATAAACGCGTGCACACACAGTCTCTTCTCTGCTTCACACACACACAAACAGGCACACATCACACACACACACACACACTACATAACTGAATGCACACAAAACAAAACAAAAACAATTATGAAAGAAGTCTCACTGTAACTCCATCCGAGGCGTTGTCCAGGTAACTTCGAAGGTAAAAAAACACACCATAAAATCGCTCCCAGAAAATACGCAGAACGTGCACAAACGCGAAGAATAACAAACTACTAATACTTTTCCAAATGGGCCAAAGAACTTTGTGACTGACTTGAGTGCCCGTGGTTGTAGTGGTGATAGTGGTGACAGTGACTGCGAGCATGCAAGCAGGCACGCACACACAGGCGCGCAAGGAGGCTGAGAGACAGGATGCCAGCCGGCTTCCAGCTAACGGGCGCGCGTTAATTTAGCCTTCGGAAGCTGGTAGACGGGATGACGAGTGTGGGAGTGGGGGTGGGGGGTGAAAGGGTTAAGTCACGGTGACAAACACTTGCACTCGCACTGTCAAAAGCCTGGGCCTTACCGCTGATTGTTCCCAAAGTGCGTGCCTCTCTCCCTCACGCCTTTGTCTCCCACACCCATTTTTACAGGGTTGTGGTGGGCTTACCGTGCGTGTGGCACGATTTTCCCCGTGCGGCAGACGACAAATGAGAGCGATCGCAGAAAAGAGAAAGAGAGAGAGACAGCGAGAAAGGGAGGAGTGTGATGAGCAAAAAAAGAGGGAAGACTAGACGGGGCACACACATACACGCACACACACACACGTACACGCATAGACGCACATAGGACGGGACATCTATGCACATATTAATACACACACAGGACGCACATATACATTCACGCACACAAACACATTCAAGAGAGGGAGGGGTGTGAAGAGCAAAAAGAGTGAAAACAGGATGGGGCACACACACACACACACACACACACGCACACGAACGCACACACACGCACACACACACGCACATATGATGGGACATATATGCACACATATATACACAGCAGATGACACACATATACATACACGTACAAATGCACATAATCAGAAAAAGAGAAAGTTAGAGATGGGGTAAAATGACTAAAACCATGTTATTGCCCAAGAGTCATCCTCATGCACAAAGAGAGACAGACAGACAGACAGACAGAGTGAGCAGGGGGAGGGGAACAAGGATCAACAGATCACGACCAGACTGCGAATGCAGCGCCATGGCCATGCTTTCTGGATACTGCTGCTCGTCTATCACATAAAAACAAAAGCACTTATTTCTGCTGTTGAAGGTAGATTAGATCTAACTGTATGTCTTTGCGGTTTAGATCTATGTGCATGGTTTGCACACGAATAGTCTGTGCACAGAAGTTAAACCTATCTAGATCTATCACTGGTTAGGTCCTAGAGCGTGATCGCAAAAGTCCCAGGCTGTTTGTTTGTTTCTTTGTTTGTTTGTTTCTTTGGTTTTGGGTTGTTCCGTTTGAAACTTAGTCGTAACCCTGTTCCTATCCATATAACCTTCAGCTGCGGGATCTGTAATGTATTCAAAGAGACATTCACATACACACACATACTTTAGTTGCGATGACTCTCTGCCTTGTTTTATACTGACACGAACTAAAAACGAATGATAAATGGTTGAATATTAAAAAAACGACTGTGTTTTGGAATATTCGCTGTTCCTGCACAGCGAATTAGTGTTGATAATGCTGTTATTCTACATGGGAAAAAATACAGAATATTACGAAACAAAACTGCTTTGGTCCTGTATATATTAATGGTTGTCAAGATTCATCAATGATGACTGAAAAGTAGATATCAGGAACAAAGTCGCAGTTCTGTGTTTGCGATTGAACATTTTAAAAAGTGAATATCTGTTAATGCGAGGATGCACATACATAATGATACACACTGCAATTCGTTCGCGCGTGTGTGTGTGTGGGGTGTGTGTGTGTGTGTGTGTGTGTGTGTGTGTGTGTGTGTGTGTGTGTTGTGTGTGTGTGTGTGTGTGTGTGTGTGTGTGTGATGTGTGTGTGTGTGTGTGTTGTGTGCAGTTGTGTTGTTGTCGTTGTGTTGTGTGTGTTTGTGTGTGTGTGTGTGTGTGTGTGTGTGCATGTGTATGTGCATGTGTGTGTATGTGCATTGTGTTGTGTTGTGTGTGTGTGTGTGTGT
>CM060313.1:81604218-81619218 GCA_030674185.1 Monoplex corrugatus
ATAACATTTTCCCTGGCGAAAAAATAATCCACCTCTTCAGAATACGAGCAAGCAACCTGAAATCACCTGCAGCCCACTCGCTATTATGCAAGGAAATGACGTCAAAGTTCGGAATTGTGGGTCATTAACATACATGTAACACAACACTCCCAAGTCTCGACGCCCTTCGTGACGACAATTGATCATGGTTGAAATACAAATTAAATGTCAGGCATGCAGATTAAATTGTTAAGCCCTTCTGTTTCTCTCTCATTTTTCGAATGCCCCTCTGTTTTCCCTGTGGAAAGAATAGGACGAGTGTGTGTGTGTGTGTGTGTGTGTGTGTGTGTGTGTGTGTGTGTATGTGTGTGTATGTGTGTGTGTGTGTGTGTGTGTGTGTGTGTGTGTGTGTGTGTGTGTGTGTGTGTGTGTGTGTGTGTGTGTGAGTGTTTGGTTCTATTTCTGAATTAGACATCAAGGAAACAGTACATTAATTATTCTGCAGTATTAAAAAAGTGCGAGGTTTGTCGAGGTCTTGATAGTACAGTGGCATCGTATGGCTTGTAACAAATAGATTTGGTGGATACGAATCTTTGCCTCAGTGTGTGTGTGTGTGTGTGTGTGTGTGTGTGTGTGTGTGTGTGTGTGTGTGTGTGTGTGTGTGTGTGTGTGTGTGTGTGTGTGTGTGAGAAAAGTCATTTTTTCTGTCAGTTTTAAGTAACGTTTTCTGAAGATTAGTCTGACTGATAATGTACTAAAATAACATCCAAATATGCATATATTTAATACTTCATACTATACTATTTGATGCATCATTAAAGATATTACATACTCTTTGACAGTAAAGTATGAATGTCCAGAGACTCATAAGATGACATCATGGGTCTCCAAAATGCACCATATTCATAGATTCATCAGGTTAACATTCTTAAACGGTTCCAGATAAAGCTGTTAAACGCTACGTGTGAAGATGCGAGAAAACTAAAGGCGCTAAATTTTAAATTTGAATGGATATCCCTGTTACTTTATGAAAAGAAGTGTGAGGGGAGATCATGCCTTTTGGGGGCAAAAGTATACCTCATGAAAGAGTGTTGCTTTGTTTTGTGATTATGTTGCATGGGCATGACCGAAAGTTTGGGTATCAATTATCAAACACAAAGATTCCGTCATCAAAATTGAAATCAAGTTCGAATGTATACATTTCAATTTGATTTAGATACAGTCACAGCAGCCACGCAATATGCATTTACTCTGTACTTTAATTAGAGCTGTTTCAGTACATAGACAAATGAAAATATGTCCTACATTTCCTCTCTTTCATCCTCTCTTTCTCAACATCATCTTCACCAAAATATATTTGCCGTATCTGAACATCTTGCCATAACTGTAATAGAAACGATATGCAGAAACCAATCTGTTAGATTTTGGAATTTAAGATCAATTCATGAATTTAAAATCTCTTTTACGAAGGATTCATTGAACTCTGACAAATGCACGCCACCTAGATGTGCCATCAATAATCTGGCAGGCTCTTTGATACTGAAAAATGCCCTGTACGCTGGCACGATCTTCGAGTAAGAAGTAGGGCTGGTGACGGATTAATGAAACACTAGGCTACAGCAACAGAGTGAATGAAGCATTAAGGTGGTCAGTGAACATGCCCATTTGTATGTTGTAAGCTGGGGCAGAAGTTAAAACATCAAATCTCGAGTCCCAAGCTGGGACAGAAGTTAAAACATCAAATCTCTAGTCCCAAGCTGGGACAGAAGTTAAAACATCAAATCTCGAGTCCCAAGCTGGGACAGAAGTTAAAACATCAAATCTCTAGTCCCAAGCTGGGACAGAAGTTAAAACATCAAATCTCGAGTCCCAAGCTGGGACAGAAGTTAAAACATCAAATCTCTAGTCCCAAGCTGGGACAGAAGTTAAAACATCAAATCTCGAGTCCCAAGCTGGGACAGAAGTTAAACATCAATCTCGAGTCCCAAGCTGGGACAGAAGTTAAAACATCAAATCTCGAGTCCCAAGCTGGGGCAGAAGTTAAAACAATAAATCTCGAGTCCCAAGTTGGGACAGAAGTAAAAAAATCAAATCTCGAGTCCCCAAGCTGGGACAGAAGTTAAAACATCAAATCTCGAGTCCCCAAGCTGGGGCAGAAGTTAAAACATCAAATCTCGAGTCCCAAGCTGGGGCAGAAGTTAAAACATCAAATCTCGAGTCCATACTCTATCAATTATGGCATGAACAGACAGATCTGATCCCCTCCCCACTCCTTAATCTTTAATCAGGTCCAGAGCAATTCTTTGACCCCAGGAAACTGCAGATCATCAGTTAGCGTCCTCAGCTGGATCAGATTGTGTCAGGCGCGACACCCCGTCACTTTTCCTGCGTCTGCAGGTTCTGCCTATCGGCTTCAGACCGGTCGATGATGTACATAGTGAGTGGCCAAGCTCTGAACAACGATAGCGATCTGGCTGGGAGCTTGTGTATGGAAGGGATTGGCGGTAAAAGACATTACCAAAGGCAGTAGTATTCCAGGAACTAGGAGACTCACCTAACAAAAATCAAGTTGGCTTGAGTCATTTTGCTAAGAATAAACTTTACAAAATATGAAAATATATCTTTTAAAATTTCGTGTCGATTAAGCTGAATGTTAATTAAACTTAAGGTGTTTTTTTTAATATAGGAAATTCACATTGGAAGATGAAGTAACGTTTCTTTAATGAACTGTATAAATGAGCTTAATTTCTTTTAATTGGAAACTCACATTGGATGATGAAGTAACAATTGTACCATGAACTGTGAATAAATCTCTGCGTGTTGTTTATAAGATAAAATGTTAACTTGGGAAGAGGGTCTAGCCTAATCTCATACTATTTTATGTCAGCTTGGTGAGTGATGCTGTACTTCTGAATCTCATGCACATGTCAGATTTTCTCTTCAGACCTTCTCTGTCGCTCTCTCTGCCTATCTGTCTGCCTGTCTCTCTTTCTCCCTTTCCATACACACACACGCACGCACACACGCACGCACGCACGCACACACACACATACACACATGCAGAGAGAGAGAGAGAGAGAGAGAGGGGGGAGGGAGAGAAAGAGAGGGAAAGAGAAAAAGACAGACAGAGAGCGTGCGAGCGAGCGAGCGAGCGAGAGAGAGAGAAAGAGAGACAGACAGACAGACAGAGACAGATATATAGACAAACAGAGAGACAGACAGACAGACAGGCACACACACACACACACACAGACACACACACACACACACACACACACACACACACACACACACACACACACACACACACACACACACACACACACACACGCATGCTTAGACACAAATGTTAAAATTTTAAATGCTAATTATGACGTTTTAGTTCCCTCGAGAAATTCAAACTGCATATGTCAAATTGAAAAGAAATAGCATACACATCAATCCATTTTTTTCAGTTTCACAATGACATAGATTTGATGTTTTTCAGTTTCCTTTTCAGTATGAACAAAAACTGAATGGCTTATTAGACAATGTTTTAAACTTAATTGCCTGTGGCAGGTGACGAAACTTGAAGATGCACCAAATGTTCCCAGTAAGGATTCTTTAGCTTTGTACGGAAAAGAAAATTTTTTGCAGGTCAACGATTCAAGAATACCATACGTTTTAAATCTGAGTGCATATGACCTCCGCTTTAATTATGTGTCACAGTGGTTAGTTCAGATCAGTACGAAAATACGTGTATTTATGATGGTTCCATTTTTTGACTTCAGAAGATTCTGCATGAAATTAATCTTTAGGTTCATCGCCCCTAGGGGGATTTCCTTCGTGCTCACCTTTTAATTTATATATTCATTTATAAATTTGTTATTTATTTACTTATTTGTCTATTTGTTTATTCATTTTTTTTCTTTTTATCTATTTGTTTTTTTAGGGTGTGTGTGTCTCATTTTCTGCGTCATTTTAATAGCCACAAAAGCTGGCGCAGTTTTTAAAATGCGATGATGATGATGATGGTGATGATGGGATGAGGATGATAAGGATGTGATGAGGATGATAATCATGTTGCTATGGAGTTTCAACTATGATTGAGACTGCGTGAAAGGGCTGTACTCTACGCTTACCATCATAACATATCCTGGCGTCAACCAGACACCCACGGCGTTGGTCAGAGGATTTTGAGCAACACCCTAAATGTCGCATTTGTGAAGTGGATGAGACTCGACAGTGTGTCCCAGTCTTCCCAATAAGCCCACAGCACTCTCACTTCTGCTTAGGAACAAGTTAGGGTCGAAAAATCCCACAACGATCTCTTGATGGACTTTGATGGGGATTCGAGCCTACAATCTTCTTGTCATAACCCGAGAGAAAACAGGAAAAAAGAATAAGAACGCGTATCTAATGCAACAAGACAAGACAGGTGCAAATGTTCGGCCAACTGGCCTTTGTCAAGCGTAAGATCACAAACAAACAAACATCATGTACAAGAATTACGAGAAAAAGACTGAAACTTCCCTGCTGCTCCTTCCAGTAATTTGCGCCTTCTTGTCTTGTCGTATTAAAAACGCGTTCTTATTCTTTTTGCATGGTTTTTTCTGGTTACTGTTTGCTTGAACGCGGGCAGTCACACTTGTTTTGGATTTCGCAAAACTCACCGAGTTAAAACAAGATTGGACTTGGAAAAGTTTTAACTGAACAAAGTTTTGACAGACAAGGGTATCGAAAATGACAAGTCATACTTTTTCAGATTTACCCTATATCTTCACGGGTTTCTCAAATTAATCCTCACCGCATGAACACTACGTATCTCACACCTCATATCTCAAGCTGGAATAAATCTGATATGACCAATATCCTTTTATCTCTGATGAGGGACAGCAGTGCCTCTTTGACCTCAAGGAACCTGCAGATTGACACTTAGCTTCCTAAGTTGGATCAGATAGTGTCAGACGTGACGCCCTATCACTCTCCTTCAAATCTTCATTTGGCGGTGTCCCTCGGCTTCAGACAGGTCGATTCTGTCACATAGCGACAGTGGCCAACCTTTCAATGGTGACAGTGGTCTGACTGGGAGCCTCTGATTAGCACCCAGTATCGATGGAAGAAGTGAAAAGAGACATCACAGACAGTGTCATGCCAGGACTGGGCGACTCACTTATATGAAACAGAGGTGGCTGGACGCGTTTTGATAAGACCAGTCCCTAGACAGTGAGCACAGTCTTAAAACTTTTCAACAGGTTATTATCTTTTCATTGTTTGTATCTGTTTTAATGTTTACTGGGACCTCTCGCCGATTGCCACGTACTTACCTCACAGAATATGAAGATGAGCAGTGGGTGTTCATTTTTTCTTTGACATTAGGGTAAATTAAATTTGCATACATGAATGTGTATATGAACATCCATGTAATTATATATATATATATGTATATATATATATATATATATACATACATATATACAATGTACATATATGTATATGCATATATATAGATGTATAATACATATACATACATGTACATATCTGTATCTATCTATCTATCTATCTATCTGTCTGTCTGTCTGTCTCTCAGTCTGTATATCTATCTCTATACATACATATACATACATGTACATATCTGTATATATCTATCTATCTATCTATCTATCTATCTATCATTCTGTCTCTCAGTCTGTCTATCTGTCCATCTACCTATGTACCTATGATTGTATGTATGTATGTATATGTATTATATGTATGTATGTATGTATGTATGTATGTATGTATGTATGTATGTATATATTTCTACACACACACACACACACACACACACACACACACACACACACACACACACACACACACACACACACAACACACACACAATTATATATATATATATATATATATAGGGTACAACCAAATTTTTAAAGCACTTTTGAGCTTCTTCTTTTCAACGGAAAAGGAAACATCCAACATCCAATGCCCACATTAGCCTTCTATCCCACACGAAGACCCACACACTACGCTGCTGACCAGTTGACCTACACATTCATCAGATCGATGGGACAGTCCATAATTATTGTCGTTCATTTATACATTTTACCTACGCTTATTTTCGTTTATTCGTTTCTCTTTATTTTCTTATTTTGTTGAGTAAATTTCCGATTACGTCATGTATGAATAAGAAAAAGACTTGCACACAGTAAAGACGGTATGAGAATGTGTTAGTTACACATTTTAAAGTAGCTATACATGTAGACAAGCGTATTCCAATTGCATGTTAAGATATCAAGAGCTAAAAATCTATGAGGCGCATTGAGGACTGGCAAGGATACCACGATTTTCAACATGTTTTTAAACGATGTGTCTGAAGTTGTGGACAATGAGAGAATTTTTATCATGGCTTGATTATCAGTATTTCTGTTTTTTTGCTGTTTTTGCTGTTGTTACAACTGCGTTTGTGTTTGTGTTGCTGCTGTTGTTTTACATGTAATTTTTCCTCACAGAACTTTCGCTGAGAACACAAACAAATGAACATTCAGTAAATTAAAGTGTCTGTTTTATTTTGCAACAGTAGAATGTCCCTATAGTCTTTATTCGAAAATAACAGGTCCATTCAGGTCATTACTAGTGAAATGACCATTCTCAAGCCTACACACGGTTCGAAAATCTAAAAAAAAAGTGGTCGCTATTGTTTTTCTCTTCAGAGAATGAATTCATGAAGTAAACTATGACGAGCAAGTAAGCGTTTCTGAGAAGTAACCCTGCTGGAAATCTGAGATTAAGACAGAATGGAGTTTACCTTGAAACAAATCACTGACTGAAGAATTGCACCGACACGTACGCAGAAACATAAAACAACACTTACAACTCTTTGTCATGGAAAAACGCCATCTTAGCTGACGTCGTGATCGAATAATCACTCAAGCCAATGGCGTTTTCTCTTTGTTTACACACACACAAAAAAAAACAACAACAAAAAACAAAACAAAACAAAACAAAAAACAAAACAAAACAAAAAACAAAACAAAAAGTACTACAGACACACAGCGCAATCGCTATCCTCATACTTTTTGTATTGATTACAACACTGGAAAATTGTCTCGGATTCTTTTGCCTTTCTTTTTTGTCTGCTCTTTTGATGACCTCAGTTTCAGTTTCTGTTGCCAATTTCATGCTTGGGATACGTTCACGTCAAGATCCTCAGCAGAGATGTGGCTGTTAGTGGATGTTTGTACCAAAGGTTGCCTCAACAGGTCTTGCTCAGTCTGGCCCTAAGTCAAGCAATTTTTGTTACTGGTAAGTGACATAGTACATCGATACTGTTCTGCATATCTCTAAAATCTGAGCAAGCTGTAATGAACAATATAGAAAATACTGGTTGACATTGCGGATTACCCTTTTGTTTGGTGGTTTGCGCTACCTTTGAGAGCACTCTTGGTGGTGGCGAAACATGTTCAGAATAAACGTAGACGTAGTGTGTGTGTGTGTGTGTGTGTGTGTGTGTGTGTGTGTGCGTGCGTGCGTGCGTGCGTGTGTGTGTGTGTGTGTGTATGTGTGTGTGTGTGTGTGTGTGTGTGTGTGTGTGTGTGTGTTTTAGAGAAATAAAAACATTTTGTGTGTATTTTGCTTTCGATAGTTAAACCTAAATAACATTTTGTGTGTATTTTGCTTTCGATAGTTAAACCTAAATTTGCTTATCAAGGCTGTGTGGAGTGATGTTGGATAAGACTTTGTAGTTAAGAAACTAGCATGAACTGCTCTTTCTAACAAAGAGCTAATTGTGTGAATTGAGAGTCCTACATTATTATATGTTACGTAAATGGCATCACCATATGCATCTCCTTTAGCTAAATTAAAAGACACTGCATTCCAGTGAAGTCTGCAATGTGAGGGAACCCAGCAAAACGATGTATTAAAACTGCTTTATAAAATGTAATGAATAAAACATTCAATCAAAAATCATTGTCATTTCTGACGTGGTTTCAGCGTTGTTTTCAATTAGATAACATTGATTTAGAGTTGACATACAATAACATATTGTAGACGGTGTATGAGAGACTACTATTATATTTTGTATTTCAGAACCATCAATACCGCAAGCAAATCTGCGGTAACTATAGAACATCCTTTTCATGTATACTGAGATCTTTGTATTTTTACTGCAGGAGTTATAAACCCAGCTCCACTGTCAGTTGTATGCATCCATGTTGTACAGATCGATCTGTGGAATTCTGCAATGATAAAAATAGTTCGTAGTTAAAATCAGATTTCACTTCTGAAATCAGGATATCTATTTACTCTGTTTTCTTGGAATCAATGTTGTCAGCGTCGAATTTAGCTGTCTTCAGCTCTCAGAAAGGTCTATGTGATACAAACGGCATGACTGGAATGTTATTCAGAACAATGTTATTTTTGCTCATGAGATTATCTGTAAAATTTCCAACAGGTTGAAGAGAATGCAACATTCGAGCTTTTCTTGGAATAATCAGTTTCTGTGTTAAAGATTATTTCTTCCTTAATTGAATTGTTTACTGACAGATCTCTGATAACATGCTTTCATCATCATCAGGTGCCCTGCCGCGTGGCGTTGGCGATCATGGACTTCCATCTGTCTCTATCTCTTGTTACCTCAAGCATCTCTTCCACCCTCCATGTCCCAAGCCACTCTGCAAGTCTGTCTAGTATCTTCTCCCTGGGTCAACCTGGTGCTCTCTTTCCCTCCAGCTTTCCCGTTGTGACCAGGTGCTCCAATTCCCCTTTCCTCATATAATGGCCTATAAATGTTGCCTGTCTTTTCCTAATCTTCCTTATGAATGATCTACTTGTGTCTGCCTCCATCAAGACTGTCTCGTTTGTTTTCTTTGCTGACCATGAAACTCTCAACATTCTTCTTAGAAACCACATCTCGGCTGCCTCAATCTTAACATACTTTGTCACTGATAATTACTTTGTTATGCAAATGATATGTTACTTTCCTTGTACGATTTTATTGTATTTGTATGAACAGCCATCCCAAGTGTCAGTTTAATAGCTTCGCTGTCAGCACTGTAATTTGATGCAGAGAAACATACTTCTTGTCCAGAAATATGTTTTGATCGAAGTAAAGAAATTGCCACTGTGCGATATAGTTTTATCGTCTTGGTTCTAGGACATTTTGTATGATTTTGTTTTTGAATTGCATATTTTGGAAACAACTGCCATGAAGAATTTAGTTGTAATAATAAAGTAACAGCTTCTCTGACTGAATGAGTGAGCAGGACAATTTGATGAATTAGTACATATATGAAGTATCAGGATTTCATTTTCATAAACGTCAGTAAAAACTATTCTCATGACCAAAAGAATGAAGTCTTGTGTAGACACAATTAAGTATTTTTATATGTCAAGATACCAAAGAGAGAATGCAATCACTAACACAAGTAAATAAGTGTGACCTCTCATCGTGTTGCAAAATTGCGTTCGTAAAGAACAACAATCGCAGTTGTACAGAACACACGCAAACTAACATTACAGACGGACACTTCTGATGACGCCTTAGCACGTCAGCTATTGCAATCATTGTATTAAAGAAAAGTCAAAGTTCAGAATTACGAGTCACTAGGACACGTAATGGCACACTTTCAAGGATTACCACCATTCCTGATTACACTTGCCAGAATCTGGGACAGTACCGAACATGTCAGTACTGCAAGAGAAAAAAACAAAAAAACAATGTCCAAGCCTTATAAGCTCATTCTGACCTTTCTAATTTTCTTCCAGAAGTGATGGCTTATATACATAATACACAAGTCTCACTCTATTGATGATAAGTTAACATTTATCGTATATGCTAGACATACAATTAATTGACATTTTATGCTGTGGTTATGATGCATCGCTGTATGAACAACGTTAGCATGTATGTTCTATACTTCTCGTTTTAACTTTACACTCATCAACTTCTGAACATAGTTCACACTTAAGGCTCAATCTGTCACATTTCTTGGCACGACAAAAAAAAACTGACCAACCTGGCTTATTTCCCTTTCATCTCTGATCAGTAGGCCCCATCATCGGCACCTCTACAATCTCTGAAATTTGCAGACGAACAATTAACTTCCTCATTGGGTCAGAAAGTGTCAGAGGTGACATCCTGTCACTACTTTTTTTAGGGTGGATGGTTGTTCGCCTGAGACGTCTGCCTACCATCTTCACACCGGTCGATGCTGTGCTGTCGTACTGCTAGCGGCCAAGCTTTTAACGATGATCCCGGTCTGACTAGTGATTAACACCCAGTATCGACGAAAATGGTGAAAGAAGACATTACCAAGAGTACCATTCCAGGACTGGAGAGACTGACTTGATGGGAAATCAAGTCGGTTTGAGACATTTTGATGAAATTAAAGCTTAGAGAATGGGGAAAACTTAAAACGTTCTAATGGTTTCTGCTTTCTGTGGTTTTATCTGTCGGTAATGTTTACTGTGAGTGCTCTAGTGGATGCCTACAGATTCACACATAAGAGATGTTTGCACACTGTAAGAAAAAAAATGCTGCAGTGACATTTCTTTGACACAAGGTAAATTCAATACGGATGTTGCAGCGGTGACTAACCTTGAAAGATGGTCTAGGCTGTATTTACATTTCACTGTAGGCACAAATCCAATATTTTGCCTCTTCTTCATTTGAAACAAATTGCCTACGGAGAGTTTTCTGAAGTCTCTTTTGAAATCGTTTGATGCCAGTATAACATGTTATTCAAGTCTCGCTAGATATCATATCACAAGCAATTTGACTTTGTGTCAGATTTTCTCTTCAACCGTTCTGTATCTCTCTCTCTCTCTCTTTCTCCCTCTCTGTTTCTGTCTTTGTCTTTGTCTCTGTCTGTCTGTCAATCTGTCTATCTGTCTATTTTGTCTCTCTGTCTATCTCTCTTTCATACATACACATATATAAGAATGCAAATATGCAATCGCGAAAATAACAGAACATAATTATGTCTTATGAAACTCTTTGTTAAGTGATATCCCTCCAAATACGCTAATGGTACTTTTTCTCATTCATTTATTCATTGGTTTTACTCTAAAGCATACATTTTATTAAACACTTTCATACATTTCTCGTTTAACTATATGCGAATACGTTAACTGTGATAAGCATCATGGCGTTTTGTTTCAGTAAGAAAGGGAAGCTAAAGGATTTCCTGAAAGGTACGTGGCACAGCTGATAGAGCTCACCTCCTACTTGTCCCAAGTTCGTACTTCCATCTCGTGACCTTACAGAGTTTTCAATAAGGTCAAGGAAACGGCAAGATGCCAGACCATCAATGTCCAGATTCCTGAAAACGAATGGTCCCCCTTGAAGACATTCCAACTCCAATTCAGTGAAGTTTTTTTTAAATCGGTGAACTGGACATGGAGTTATTGGGGTTATTTCACAACGGATTCACCGCGTTCGGACAGCTCGATATGCGCTCCACCCATATCCGCCAGCAATTATCTGATATATTTTCTGAGCCTGCACAAAATACTATGCTCTGGCAAGGTCTTGAAACGGGGAAAGGGGAGAAGGGACTTATCAAACACTAAGCTAACACCACCACAATGATGTAAACATTAAGATGGGCAGCGAACAGACCAGATTTTAATGTTGCGGCTGGGATTGAACTCAAGATATTAGATCTTGAATCCATGGCTCTACCAATTAGCAGCCAACTATGACCGCCAGATGGTACAGCCATGGATTCATGAACAGGACATTATATATATGTCTGGGTTTGCCTTCTGTCAGTGATGTTGGTTTTATTTTGCCTAACCACGCACGAAGGTCATTTCAGATATCATGAGCCCGAAAGACAGAAAGAGAAATGTAAAACAAAAGTGTCGGTAACGGTTTCTGAACTAAGACTTTTAGGGATACATAACAAAGAGTTTTGAGCTTTTATAAGTGTGCTGGGCTAGCTTGACTTTCAAGGTTACAAGTAAAAGAAAAAATGTATAACAACTTTTGGATGAAAAAGACATTTACGTTATGGCATAATCATCAGTATTCATACTGCTGTTGCTGTTGCTATCGTTGTTGTTTCAATTTTTTGTCTACAATGACTTCTTGCTGATAATGCAACTAATGGACAGAGTAGGTAAGACTAAACTGTGCGTTTTATTTTACTGTACACGTGATCCTTAGAATGACCACATTTCTCAGTCTTTATTGGATAACAACAGCTCAAGTCAGACAATTAATAGCACAGTGAGCAGCCTACGCATGGCTTGAATAGTCAATCGCTCTTTTTTTTCTAAACAAGGATTTGAGTATCTTAAAAAAAAAAATTACACAAAAAACCCAAAAAACAAACAAACAAAAAACAAAACAAAAATCCTCCGTCGCTGTTCAGTTCTAGAAAACGGATCAATGAAGAAAGATGTGACGTGCCAGTACAATACAAGTCTGTGTGTAGTTTAAGGTAGCAGGTACAGTGGGGGAGATGAGAAATTTGACTTTTTGGAATTACTACTTCCTATATTTTTTTTAACACAGAAAAATCATTTCTACACTATATCCTCAAAGCATTTTGCTGAAAAAAAACAGATTTGCTTCAGGAACTTTTTTAGTAAGGCTGGGGTGACCCAAAAATCTCCTGAAAATCAACGTTTGTCAAAATTGACCTTTTTTTTGTCGTTTTGCGTTCCTAGTGCGTACAAATATTAACCAATCTGCATGCATTTTGGCACAAAGCTTTATCATACTAACAGCTAGCTTGTGTCATACCAGATTTTGGATAACTTGTATAGTTTAGTAATAAAGCTTGTAAAAGTGTAAAACTTTTTAATGACATTTAACGCGAATTTTATACGCCCATAGAATGAAGACAAAACTGGATATCAAAAAGTTGGTATGACAAAAGCTTCATTTTGTAATATAGGTTATATTAAAAAAAACAAATCTTCAAAAAGAATTATACCCTGGGAATTAGTCTGTCAAAAACTATCACTATTTTTGGTATCGAAAATTTCACATTAATTTACATAATTAATTACAACACAAATTATATGAAACATTTTACCAAAATAATATTTTTTTCTATTAGAGACATGTATCCTGCAGATTTCTGCCAAAAATCAGGTTTCTAGCTTATGTATATCCACTGTTACTAAAATAAACAAAAAATAGCTTCTCCGCCACTGTACCTGCTACCTTAACACGGAACAAATCAATGACTGAAGACTACATGAACACGTCTGCTATCACCTATACAACATTTACCACGCTTCGCCGTGGAAAATCACCACCTTAGCTGTCGTCTGGTTGAAATATTTCCTCAACCCTACGACCTTTTACTTCACAGAAGGTTTTCTTCGCAGACAAAACGATAAGATCAGAAGTCGTACAGACACACTGATGATGAATAGAAGTTCCAGTTACTGCTGCGTGTTGAATAAACTTTGGGACTGATGGATAGAAGGTTGTGACTTCCAAAAGAAGAGGCAATTCAATCCATCCATCCATCCATCCGTCCTTCCGTCCATCCATCCATCCATCCATCCATCCATCCATCCATCCATCTATCCATCCACCAGCATACCAATCAACCCATCAATCAATCCATCAATCGACTCACCAATCAACCCACCAATCAACCTACCAACAACCCATCCAACCACCCACCGACCGACCGACAGACCGACCGACCATCAATTAATCAATCAACCAATCAATCAATCAACCAATCAATCAGCCAACCAAACAAATCAATCAATCAATCAATCAATCAGAAATTTTTCAGATCGATATCACCTAGCTAAACTTAAAGTAATGTGAATTTAATTGATACCGGATAGTAAAATGTCAGTCATTTTACGAGTGTACCAGTGTCTTTTTCAAAATAGTTGTCCACATGTGTTTCAGTGCCTCAGTCAAAATATCTGGCCACATGTCTGTTGTATCTGCTAGCTGTGACAGACACCAGGGTACATTATAAAGTAATCCAAATAATAATAATAATAATAATTACAATATTTATATAGCGCAAAATCTTGATAAAATCAAATCTAAGCACTGAAACCGACACACACGCACGCAGGCACATACACGCATACACACACACACACACACACACACACACACACACACACACACACACACACACACACACACACACACACACACACACACACGCACGCATTGCTATAAATGGGGAGAAAGAATAAAAGCAATGGAAAATTATAGAGAGCATATTACATATAATTATATATTACAATGTGATTCCCCTCCGAGTGGAGACAGGCTGCAGAGGGGGTTGAAAGAGGTCAGGATTTTATGCAGAGGAGAAAAGGTGAGTTTTGAGAGCGGACTTGAAGGAGACAAAAGTAGGTTGCTGATGGACTGAGAGAGGAAGTTTGTTCCAGGAGAGTGGACCAGAAAGAGAGAAGGCTCGTGGACCATAGGTATTGAGCTTAGTGTTTGGAAAGCGAAAAGTCAGAGGATCGGAGGCAGAGCCTACGTACCGTGAGGGAACATAGATCTCAAGTAGGCTTGACAGGTAATCGGGGGCTGCGTTATTGAGGCTTTTGTAGCACAAATTCAAAGGAATAAAAAAAAAAACTATTGTAAAAGTATTCCAAAGGAATCAAAAGCTATGTTGAGGCCATTCGGTCTCAATCTGGAATGAATCTTCACAGCGTCATCTTTATCCTCATACTGTTTGTATTGATCACAGCACTGGGAACGTTGTCTCAGATTCTACTGTCTTACTTTTTCTTTCAATGACCTATGTCCTACTCCATGCTGCCAATTTCATGCTGGGCATGCGTTCACGTTAACCTCCCTTAGTGGGGCTGGGTCTCTTGGTATGTGTAGATGGAATATTGGCTATGTCCTGTTTAGCTATGATTTGAGTTGACACACAATGATATATTGTAGATGTAATAAGATTTTTGTATCTTACTGCAGAAATTACAAATCTAGCTTCACCATTGGGCAGATCCCGTCTGTGAAATTTTTATTGATATGATTAGAATAGATCATTAATGAACATTAAGAACATTCATGAAGATCAGGAAAAG
>CM060313.1:81626718-81634218 GCA_030674185.1 Monoplex corrugatus
CGGCAATATATCTCAATCTTCCTTTGGCTGTCTCCTCATTCTCCTGATTCTGCTCCATATTGGTGAACCAATACCGTTGTACGGATGGGAGGCGTGGACAGTCAGCAAGCAAAGCCAGAGCAAGGTTGAGGCAGCCGAGATGTGGTTTCTCAGAAGAATGTTGAGAGTTCCATGGACAGCAAAGAAAACAAACGAGACAGTCTTGATGGAGGCAGACACAAGTAGATCACTCATTAGGAAGAATAGGAAAAGACATGCAACATTTCATTTATAGGCCATTTTATGAGGAAGGGGGATTTGGAGCACTGGTCACAACGGGAAAGCTGGAGGGAAAGAGAGCACCAGGTAGACCCAGGGTGAGAATGCTGGACGGACTTGCAGAATGGCTGGGGATGAGGAGGGTGGGGGAGATGCTGGGGGCAACGAGAGATAGAGATGGTTGGAAGTCCATTGTCGCCAACGCCATGCGGCAGGGCACCTGATGATGATGATTGGTGGTCAGTGAACTAACCTTTCTGATTAGACGATAAACCAAGAATCCATGTGTGGCATACACTTAGCGCACGTAAAGAAACGGCAAATCCGAAGGAATTGTCTCAGTCCAAAATCAATAGAAAAATCCACTTTTGTATGATAACCGAAATATATCCAGACACCAGCTGGCCGTGGTATACTGGTTAACAGATTAACGACTGGGAAACTGTAGATACGACATCCCCCCAGTTCTGTCAAATCGAGGGGTTGTTTCTTTCCCAGAGGCGAGCCTGTTATGGTGTTATCAGGATTACTGGGGCCACGCATTCCAGTCGTAAACCACTTTACAGGAATCATCATTGAGAGTGTTGCTTAAATTTCCTGATCAACACTGCATGTGTCCGTATCTCTCGGCCTGGTTGACGCCAGGATATATTATGAAAAGAAACACGGACTACGACCTGATCACGCGAGGGACACGTAGAATACAGCCCTGTCACGCAGTCTCAATCAAGAGTAGAACTCTATAACATCAAGGTTATTGGCTCATCGAAGGTAAAACAAAATATGAAAAATACCTTGTTTGCAAAAGATCCTTTGGAGTATAAAACACAACGTTTCGAGCCCAGGCCCTTTGTCAAGTGTTATATACTCCAAAGGATCTTTTACAAACAAGGTATTTTTTAATATATTGTTATTGGCCCATCGTCATTCATAATCATAACATTGTGAAAAAGTGTCTACAGTGTTTGTGGCTGGGACAGCGAGGGGGGAGGGAGGTGGAGGCGGGAAGCTGACCGCAAAAACATTTGCGAAACGTTCTTCTCACATTGCATGCAGTCAGTTCCGTTGTCCAAAACATTGGTAATTGTACAGTCTGTGAAACAGCAATCGTTGTGGCTACACTTGTCATTCACGTCACGTGCTTTTAATACATACACTTGAGACCACCATCGCCCATGTTCGAGAACAATGTCAAAGGTGTAGTTGTTTTGCCACAAATCCAGTCACATAAGACTGTGAAAATGAAAAACGTAGTTTGTGGAGACAGGAAGTCCAGCTTGTGTGTGTGTGTGTGTGTATGTGTGTGTATGTGTGTGTGTGTGTGTGTGTGTGTGTGTGTGTGTGTGTGTGTGTGTGTGTGTGTGTGTGTGTGTGTGTGTGTGTGTGTGTGTGGTGTGTGTGTGTGTGTGTGTGTGCGTGTGTTTTGTATGTGTGTGTGTGTGTTGCGTGCGTGTGTGTATATGTACGGATGTAAGTGTGTGTGTGTGTGTTTTGTATGTGTTTTATATGTGTGTGTGTGTGTGTGTGTGTGTGCGCGTGCGTGTGTGTATATGTACGGATGTGTTGGTGTGTGTGTTGTGTGTGTGTGTGTGTGTGTGTGTGTGTGTGTGTGTGTGTGTGTGTGTGTGCCATGTAGAGGCAACAGTAGATATTTGAAAATAGTCTAAACCATCAATAGTGAATTGCAGAGTGGGAGAACAAAATGTTCCGGACATGTTCTAAACGCAGAACAGGTCGCATAGTAACCAGATCCATTCTCAGCCAGAAGTGAACGGCAACCATGTAGTACGAAAATGAAAGGTAAAGAGAGCGACAAAGTGCGTTGAGATGGACATGAAAGTGAAGGACAGGAGCACCAACTGATAAAGCGTCTGTATCACCATGCATTTGAAGACGAGACGCACGATGCTGCCAGACCTTCGTATGACATGGTCAACAGTACTCTTTACACGGGAAGGAAAAACCTGGTACCACCATTTTCGCAACATTGCATTAGATGGCCCATAGTCACAGACACTTGGTAAATAAGCCATTCTTGAAGGAACTGATGACAAAATTATGTTCGTGTGTGTATGTCGATATTCCGAAGGAGATAATAATAATAATGATAATAAAGGTGATGATAACAACAATAATAACAACTGCAATAATAACAAGAACAACAACAACAGCAATAATAATAACAACAATAATAATGATAATGATATGATGATGACGATGATAATAATAATGATAATGATATTTCCATTAAAATTGTATCATATGTCTGTGTCTGCACACTTCAATACTGATTAGCTCCAGAGGGACCCTGCCAAAATCAGTCAAAACGGATTTTAGACCAAAACTGTTCATACGAGAAACAATGGTTTAGTCCCAGTAGGATTAGTCCCAATGGACCTATACTGGGTGTTTTCGTGTGTCCATAAGCCAACCACTGACATGAGTTACAGGATTTTTGACAAGCATAATTGATATTCTGCATGCGCTTGCACACGAAGGGAATTCAGGCACTGACAAGTCCACATACATATTGACTGGGACATAGGAAAAATCTTCACCCTTTACTGACCATTAATATCACAACAAAGTTTTGAGTTTGATAGTTCCAACAATCACTGAAAAGTTTGAAGCTACAGGTCTGAAACCCCGTATATGATTGTTAAAAAATATCTAAAAAAATAACTTCAGCTTTTGCTGATAAAAGCCATATTAACGAAAATGTAGTTTGCTTGCCATGGTATTAGGACGATATAAACTATAGAGAGACATAGACAAACGGAGGCAGACAGACAGGCAGAGACAGACGTGCAGACAGACAGACGGACAGAAGACAGACAGACAGACAGACCGATAGACAGATAGACAGACAGACGGACCGTCATGCATGCAGGCAGTAGGCAGACATTCAGACACAGGCAGGCAGGCAGGTAGAGGAGAGGAAGGGACTGTTATAGGTCGTGTAATATTTTCAAAACACAGTGGTTGAATGTGCATGACAGTCACAAATCTTGTCAAACATCTATCTTGGAGGTGGGGGGCATACTCCGATAACCGTAATAAAAACTTAATTGCATTTGTATTCACTTGTTTTTCGTCACAACGAATTTATAATGTGAAAGTAGGGCTGCTCTCTCCGGAAAGAGCTTGTCGCCGCGGTACAGCGCGCTACCCATTTCTTTCTGTATGCGAGTATTTCTGTTTACCGATGAAAACAGAAAGATGATAATGATGGTCCAGATTTTTGACAGGGACAATTGTTTTGTTGCTATGGGATCTTTAACGTATAATGCGTGCGTGCCGGAGGTCAGTTTATTGCCGAAAGACTGAGCAAAACCACCACTTTTAAGATGAAGTGAAGAGGACGGAGAAAGGCGTGCGGGAGAGGGGGGGGGGGGCAGAAAAATCCCCGATCGATCTGTTTTTTTGGCAGATGTTTTAACCACTAGCATTCTACTAAAGAGACGTAAATAGACAGACACAGATAGACAGGTAGACTCTCAAATATAAGAGGAACCAGACAGATACAGACACACTGACACAGACACAGACACAGACAAACACATTGATATATATACGTATATATCTATATTTATGTCTGTATCTATCCATCTAAATAACAACACACTCGACAATTTGAAATACGTCATAATAGAAAAGATGCCCGTACAAGGTCAAGCCAAAAGACTGTATAGGGAATCTTTTTGGATAAACAAACTTAAAACACTCAAACCACTTGGCCTTAGAATAGACTGTCAGCCTTATTCAAAAAATCCTGGAAAAAGTAAACTAAACATTACTCTACCTTGCTCCTTTAATCTACAACTACAAGACGCCTGGCCTGTTCTCTATCATTTTTGATTGTTTGGACATTACTATATCATCTCCTGGGTGACATATTGTCTGCCAACCTCAGCGACCGTGTCAACCTTCGACGTGGACAAGGCAGAACCCTGACTCTGAAGGCTGATGTTACGAATGATCTTGACCTCCTCGGCGTTTCCCCAGCAACTGTCATGAACATGAACAGCATCCAATTTTCACAATTGATTGGTTCGCTCTAATTTGCTGAGCGTTAAACATATATATATATACATACCATCTCCACTTCGTTCTATCATCAGTTTTTCAAAAAATAAAAAAAAGTTCTCTTCCAAAATTAACAATCTTTGAGCCAAGCCTGGCAAAACCTCTTTTCTTCCGTCTTATCTTTATACTCCATTGGCAGGCCTCCCACTCACTGATTTTCAACCAGCTTTTGAAACTCTAATCGTTAGCACCCTTCAAGAAAATGCCATTCAAGTCTTAAGAACTTGACCCCATACTTACCTCCCCCTTTTTACGAACACTTTCTGAACTTTTTCCATCCATGGCTCATATCATCAGCCCTTGTCCTCTCACTAGAACTGTCCTCACAGGACTGACATTGTTCGACCTCATCTATAGAAAAATAACCTTGACCTTGGCGTTTTCTAAAACTATCCGTTCTCCAACTTGCTTTTTCTTTCTAATCTCTTTTGAAAAATGGTTTGGGACAACTGAAAAACCAACACTCAACCAACTACACTTACACTCCTTTCTAGTCCTCTTACCGTTCTAATCACATAACATAAACTATTCTCTTTTACATAATGAAGAATTGGCCGACTGTGTCTAAACTGCACCATATGAATCTTTCTGGTGCTTTTGACATCATCGATCACACCATCCTTCTCTCTCTCAATCTGACCACACTCGGAGGTGGAACTCTCTTTTGGTGCTTGGGTATTCCTGTTTGACTGCTTACAGTGGTAAATTAGTCTAAATCGCAGCCAGTTGAATTTACATATGGGGTTCCCCAAAGCTCTGTACTTTGTCAAGTTCTGTTCACACTCTACATATAACCAATTTCCAGTGTCATCAGGTAGCATACATTGAATATAATTTCTACGCAGATGATTTCCATCTCTGCGGCAAGCCATCCCTGGTAAATCTTTCAGCTCTTCTTTCCGAGGCGTCCGACTGTTATGTGGGGATCTGGGAATGGATCACGCGGAGAGGGCTACAGCTGAAGGGAGATGGGACTTGAGCAAGGCTTCCTGGCACCAGGCGCTGGATTTCCACTCATAACATTTTGTTCTGTCCAGCTTGGTGATAACCGTATTTTACTTTCTGGTCCTTGGCTCTTTATGCAAAGGTTTGTTGCCCTGACGTTTCCGTCATTTTGCCGTAGGCTGCGAAGTTTCGGTTCTGTTCGCTGTCACTTTGAACTTACTTCCATGGAATGTCGTGGGCTCTTTCATTATCCATAGTTTCCCCTTACTCTGCAAGTTCTGTGCGAGAGACATTTTTTTCTTTGCTGTCACTCTCTTTGTTTCTGTCTTGCTCCGTCACTTTCTTTCTTCCTTTCCTACCATTTTCTCTGCCTTGCTGGTCCATTCACCGTTACGTGCTCTAGAAAGCCTATATACTTTCTCTTAGGATAGGTGGTTGGGCACATGTATTCCGTGCATTTTTGGCTCTGGGAAATTTGATGTTCAGAAGCAATTTTAGGTAATTTGGCCCTTTCTTGTATACATTTTGGTGTCCTAGATTGTGTTTGCATCTGTGTTTTTTTTTTTTGGGGGGGGGGGCGGGGGGTGGGAAGAGGGGATGGTGTTGGTGATGGGTTGTACGATGTGGTCAGCGCCGGGGGCATGCAATGGGATTGTAAGCACGAGTGTATTGATAGGTGTAGTTCATTTTCTTTTCCATTTTTTTTACCACCACTGGGGTATTGTGTGCGTTCTGATATGGTTATAGCCCTGACATGGATCTGCACAGTTGATTGGGTTCTAAACTAAAATAACAATAAAGTTTTTTTTCAATTTCCGCGGTATCTGAGTTTTCGACTTCTCTTATCTTTCATTTCATCTTGTCTCGCGTCGATTGTTGTGACTGTTTACGCTCTGGATCGCCTTGTTGCTTCAACACGGTGTGTTCAGAGTTCCGCGGCCCGTCTTGTCCGTCATGGAGGGAGGCATGGTCAAATCGCCCCCTGACCTATCTTTTTCCGCTGGCTGCCTATTCGCCAGAGGTTCCTTGGGGGGGGGGAGGGGGGGTCGATCCATTATGCCACAGGTGTGTCGCGTTGGTGGTGCTTTGCCCGTTCGTTTTTTCGGCCACCTCTGGGAATACATCTATTGCCTACCTCTCCGTTTTGCTTCTGGTGCTGGTTGACCGTGGGTTCCTCTGTATGGATGTTCCACGAGTGGTCCCCGCTCCTTTCCGGTGTTTTGTAATACAGCTTGAATGATCTTCCCCCGTCTGTTTGGCAGTGGCATGCTCCGTCTTGAATGTTATATAGAACCAATACTGTTATACGGTTGTGAGGCGTGGACAGTCAACAAGCAAAGCCAGAACAAGACTGAAGCAGCCGAGATGTGGTTTGTAAGAAGAATGTTGAGAGTTCCATGGACAGCAGAGAAAACAAGCAAGACAGTCTTGATGTAGGCAGACACAAGAAGATCATTCATAAGGAAGACCAGGAAAAGACAAGCAACATTTGTAGGCCATTTTATGAGGTAGGGGGAATTAGAGCAACTGGTCACGACGGGAAGGCTGGATGGGTGGAGAGCACCGGGTAGACCCAGGGAGAAGATACTAGACGGACTTGCAGAGTGGCTGAGGACAAAGAGGGTGGAGGAGATGCTTGAGGCAACAAGAGATAGAGACAGATGGAAGTCCATGATCGCCAACGCCATCCGGCAAGGCACCTGATGATGATGATGGTGATGATGCTCCGTTTTCCTTGCGGTCTGGTTTAGGGATGTGATCGTTCGTCCGTTGTAGTTTTCCCCCCTCTGCGTGCCTACTCTTCGGGATGGATTGGGGACATGCCTTTTTGTCCAGCAGTGGTTTCCCCTTCTGCGTGGCCTCTCTTTGTCCTTCTCTCCTCCTGTCCTCCCCCTATCGGTTTGCGTGTGCTGTGTGCAAACACAAGTAGACACAAGTAGATCACTCATAAGGAAGATTAGGAAAAGACAAGCAACATTTATAGACCATTTTATGAGGAAGGGGGATTTGGAGCACCTGGTCACAACGGGGAAGCTGGAGGGAAAGAGAGCACCAGGTAGACCCAGGGAGAGAATGCTGGACGGACTTGCAGAGTGGCTGGGGATGAGGAGGGTGGGGGAGATGCTGGGGGCAACGAGAGATAGAGATGGTTGGAAGTCCATGGTTGCCAACGCCATGCGGCAGAGCACCTGATGATGATGATGATGATGC
>CM060313.1:81646718-81649218 GCA_030674185.1 Monoplex corrugatus
TAAAACAATGTTTATAAAATGTTTAAAACCACACGAGCCTTTTCTTTAATGACCTCATCTCTCTACAGTCTCTCTGCAAGAAGACAAGCTTCATCAGATCACTCTTTTAGCCGTACACAGAATCATGACAATCACTCTTTGTCCATAGACCAGCAAGTGGTCCTGTTCAGGCTCCACAGCCGGTTCAAAGAACACACGAAGCGCTAATTCAAACTAACGCCTATACCAACCTGCCTCATCAGTCTTTTGAAGAGTACCAGACAGCTCGACACATATCGCAGCAATGAAAATTCTATCAAGTTCAAGGTATTAGACTACAGCTCTGCTGACCACAAACCTCCATGGCAGTCGGTATGAATTAGACAAAACGGCCACGTCTATAGTGCAATGTGACCTGACCATTGTTACTAATATTTTTGTTTCCAAACATTTACTGTCTGCTTCATTTTGAATGGTGTACAGTGATTTAACATTTTACTTGTCTTAATCTCTCCATGGACAGCAAAGAAAACAAACGAGACAGTTTTGATGGAGGCAGACACATGTAGATCATTCATAAGGAAGATTAGAAATAGGCAGGCAACATTCATAGGTCATTTTATGAGGAAAGGGGAGTTGGAACACCTGGTCACAACGGGAAAGCTGGAGGGAAGGAGAGCACCGGGTAGACCCAGGGAGAAGATACTAGACGGACTAGCAGAGTGGCTGAAGACAGGGAAGGTGGAGGAGATGCTTGAGGCAACACGAGATAGAGACAGATGGAAGTCCATAATCGCCAACGCCATGCGGCAAGGCACCTGATGATGATGATGGTGATACCTTCTGTTACTGTAGGAGAGGGCTTTAAAGTGCTCAGAGAGACGTTTTTGATTTTAACTAACTACATTCTTCAAAAGAACAATTTGGCAAAGTTCCGTACTAATTAGCTGTCTACATTGACAATTCAAAGTACCTTAAACTGCAGGGACTGATTTCTCAAGAAAATGTACCAATCCTTGGTCTCCATGCTCTTAGGCACTTAAGATTCTAACGTGGTTCGTCTGCTTCTGACTAGATTGTTAGTCTAATCTTTTGATATTTGAAAAAAAAAGTGTGACAATTTTGTTAAACGTATAATTAATTAACATTCCGCGATGGCTGGCATCCACACACATATAGACCAACATATTAAATAGTCATTCATGTCCTGTTCTTTTGTAAAGTGAGAGAAACGTTGCAATCAGTTTTCCACCACATTGTCACCACTAAGTTGTTTGTTTCACGGAATGGCTTTTTGCCGACTATCAGTCTGTAATGGTCTCGAGGAACTTACTGTAAATTGTGGCTAGTGATGAAATCACTTCGCTGAGTTATTTTGCCCTCTGCTCCGTACGCCACTTCCATTTCTGTTATATTCATTGTTTCTGACCGTCTTGTTGGTTGGATGGTCAGCCAGACTATTTAGAAAGCAATAGATTGTTCTCTGTCTATCTGTCTGTCTATCTGTCTGTCTCTTTCCTCTCTCTCTCTCTCTCTCTCTCTCTCTCCTCTCTTTCTCTCTCTCTCTCTCTCTCTTTCAATAGACGAACCGCAGCATTGTGGTTGGACTGTCTGCTCAAAATGTGGTAGGTTCATATGGGCGATAGTTTAAATGCCAGTCTTAACATCAAAAGTTGAAAACGGCATACTTCTTTTCTGTGTTACATGTTAAATCAGTACATAACCATTATTTTTATATACTAGCTAGATACATTTTAAGAGGAAAGGGGAATTACAGCACCTGGTCACAACGGGAAAGCTGGAGGGAAAGAGATCATCATGTAGACCCAGGAAAAAATATTGGAAGGACTTGCAGAGTGGCTGAGGACAGAGAGGGTGGAAGATGTGCTTGCGGCAACAAGAGATAGATGCATATGGAGGGCCATGATCGCCAACGCCATGTGGCAGGGCACTTGATGATAATGAACTAGATACAGAAAAATGAGTACGATTTTGTAGGAGACTGAAGATGAGAACGAATCTCCTTCAGCTGGAGGTGCTAGATCTGTGTCTTAGACTAGTTCTGGCAAAACTGAAAGATAGATACCAATATTTTAGGTATGTTTTTGAACTGAACTTTTAGAGGGCTAGATAAATATCTTCGTTTTAAAAGGTGCGGTTTAACTCATGTTTTGGATTTTGCAGAAGGACACAAATTTACTGATGCAAGTACTAACCCCAGCTTTGCCCCTAGCTGTCACCTTTGCAACTGGGTTCCTACGTGCATGAATTGCCATTCACAACGTTAAGGATTATGGATAAGACTACGATTAGAATTACAATTTTCATTTCTTTTTTTTTCACTGATAAATAATACTGTTTTGTTTCAACTTACATTTTGCAATTAATTTTGGCAATTTTGCTTAGGTTACAGAATTTTACTGACTACTAAAGTAGTACGAACACATGACAATCCGGATATTCGAGTCAAAGGACAGCACCTCCTCCAAATGTTAAATTTAAAGAAGCTTCTTTACAAATG
>CM060313.1:81666718-81669218 GCA_030674185.1 Monoplex corrugatus
CGTACTATCATCTTCATCCCATCACCGTATACTGTCACCTCATTGTCCAGCCAGTCAATTCAAGAAAACAATATTTGAATGCTTTCTCCGTATGCCATGCTGGTTCCAGCATCTCCAATGTGGCAGAAGCACCAGGAAGACAATGGCAAGCTGGAGGCCTTGACATCGATCGAACGTGGTCGTCGAATTGCCTGACAACATCTTCGTGCCGTGACTTTGCAAGTGAAGTTTTTTTAAACAGCCCATGTCTGTTGTATGGAGCACATACCGCTGTTTCATGTGGAGATGGAAATTCGCTTTATTGACTTACGAATGAGTCTGGTTATTTTCCCAAGGATTTGTAAGGCTGTCTGTGCATGCATAGATATTCGCTGATCGAAATGTGCGCGCATGTGTATGTGCGTGCGTGCGTGCGTGTGTGTGTGTGGTGGGTGTGTGTGTGTGGGGTGTGTGTGTGTGTGTGTGTGTGTGTGTCTGTGTGTGTGTTTGAAAACATGTTTGTGAGTGTATGTACATGTATATGCATAATTATTATGTTCGCTGATCGAAGTGTGCGCGCATGTGTGTGTGTGTGTGTGTGTGTGTGTGTGTGTGTGTGTGTGTGTGTGTGTGTGTGTGTGTTGTGTTGTGTGTGTGTGTGTGTGTGTGTGTGTGTGTGTGTTGTGTGTGTGTGTGTGTGTGTGTGTGTGTGTGTGTGTGTGTGTGGTGTGTGTGTGCGTGTGTGTGTGTGTTGTGTTGTGTTGTGTGTGTGTGTGTGTGTGTGTGTGTGTGTGTGTGTGTGTGTGTGTGTGTGTGTGTGTGTGTGTGTTTGAAAACATGTTTGTGAGTGTATGTACATGTATATGCATATTATGTTCGCTGATGGAAGTGTGCGCGCATGTGTGTGTGTGTTTGTGTTTGTGTGTGTGTGTGTGTGTGTGTGTGTGTGTGTGTGTGTGTGTGTGTGTGTGTGTGTGTTTATGTGTGTGTGTGTGTGTGTGTGTGTGTTGTGTGTATGTGTTTGTAAACATGTTTGTGAGTATATGTATATACATATGTGTGTGTGTGTGTGTGTGTGTGTGTGTGGCGCGCGCGCGCACGCGCAGTGCGCACGCACTTTATCCATCTTTGTATCTGTTTAAAAGATCCTTTCATATCTTTAAGCTGAGAAAAGTGACATGAACACACAAACTGTACACATAAGAACACCAACACAGACACACAGAAACACAGAAACACAGACACACAGACACACAGAAACACACACACGCAAACATAGGCATATACACATGCAAATCACGCGCGTGTGCGAACACATACACGCACACACACACAAATAGATAAACATACACACATATTCAAAGTCATAATGCTAAAACAAAATTACTTTCTTGTAAGAAAAATACAGGTTGCAGAATATTTCTATGATTGCCTGCGTTTGCGACTAAAAACTTTCTTAGTCACTCATACATAAATATTGTTTACTGATGATGATGATGATGATGATGACGACGACGTCGATGATGATAAAGTGACATGCGACATAATTAACTGGCATGTCAACTTGTTAAAACACATTCGTGTCTTTTATCCCTATCTCGAGGTTTTATGGCAAATAATGTGTTCTGAGTTCTAAGTTTATAATTCTTTACCCATACATACACACCTACATAAATTCTACGTAATTGTTCTAAACTCGGGATAACTTTTTAAAAAGAATACCAACACTGACACAGACACAGACACAGACACAGACACAGACACAGACACAGACACAGACACAGACACAGACACAGACACAAACACAGACAAAAACAGAAAAAAAAATATTTCAACCTTGCATGCTGTCTTTCGGCTATCTTCGTGTTGTCATTCCACTCCATACCATAGAAATGTCTATTGACCTGCTTTTATGCTAATGCCAGCTTCTGACTGCGAGGAGCAGTGGCTGGAAACTGGCAGACAGTGGCAGGAGAGAAGCCTTGACATTGATCAGAAGTGGTGGTAGAATTGTCTGCCACTTGCGTGATGTGACTTTGCCACTGAAGGTTTCTAAAGCTCTGGAATATGACGCACGTTGTGCATAGTCTCATACGAACTATAAAAATAAACAATTTCTTTCCGGAAGAAAACAAAAATAAATAATTACGATGTCTCCCACTGGACGAAATAGAAAGGAAATTTCAGTCTTTTTCTCCTGATTTTTGCATTTGGTGTTTGTTCATTTCTAACCTTACGTTTACACTTGACAAAGGCACATATGGCCGAACATTTGCACCTGCCTTGTCTGGTTGTATTGAATACGTGTTCTGATTCCATTTTCGTGCTTTCTTTTTATTGGTTCCGATTTGCATTAAAACAGCATTCATCGTCCTGTTTTTGAGTAAGGGAAATAAAACATCTGTCAATGATTAAAACACTTAAGCAGTCTGATCTTATTAAATCAGTCATGTAATAGATCGAGTTTGACATCGCTATGTGCTGGGTGTCTAAGAATCCGGAGTGAGTTCTGCTTCTCGCA
>CM060313.1:81676718-81679218 GCA_030674185.1 Monoplex corrugatus
ACACACAGACACAGACACACACACACACACAGACACACACACAGACACACAGACACATACACACACACACACAGACACACACACACACACCACATATCTATGTATTTTAAAGAGAGAGATTACTCATCAAGTATACTCAGACGGTTGTGCATCTTCTAGACACTTCTCTTTGTGTGTACGCGTCTGTGTGTCTATGAACTGAAAATTTGGGAAAAAAAAGTAACATTAACTGTAAAAATCACTTTCTTTTGCCTTTCTTTCAACATCACACCATTTGCAGCCATAATTTTGCATGATACGGCTCGCATTTAAAAAAAAAAAACCGACAACATCTGGTGTTCGTCTGTCGTCGTCGACAATGACCACGGCTTCATGAAGTTGATTTGAGTCAGTGTGTCCGGAGGTAACTGATCAATCCGATCCGGGCACGGAAGTAACGTCCACAGGTTGGACATCTGTGGTCGGTTACTGTGGTTGAAGGGTGTGCAGCCCTTCCCCTTCCCAGTCATTGATAAGGTGCAATGTTCAAAGTTGAACGGAATACTGTATGGTTTCTTCTTTCTTTCTTCATATATCTGCACCTTCAAGGATGTTGGGAGAAAAAAGAATTGTAGTCTAACAACAAACTGGACAGTCTTAAAGAGAGAAAAGCTGTGTAACATCAATGCCTCGTTTATGCTGTCGATCCAGGGTTTCCTTGTTCTGGCTCTTGCATTAAGATATCCAAAGATATTGGGAGTGATTTAGACATTTTGTTAATATCTACCTACATTGCACCTTATCAATGCACTTATCATAAACATACTGGCAAAAGAGCTGTAGCTTACATGACGTGGAAGATTATTTGGTAAATATTTACCAATGTGGAGAATAATTGGGAGCAACTTAACTGCGCGTATTGGGGAGTGGGATTTACCAGACAACAGCGACAATATTTTTGACTGGGAAGGGGAAGGGGAAGGGGACAACACTAGAAGACCACTTGATTAGATTAACAATTTGGTAGAGTTTTAATCAATTTTTGTACGACCTTTCAGTGCGTCCCATTAAACGGAAACCACGCTGGTGATCCACAGGGACACTTCACTTTTAATTCTGACCAAGGTAGCAGTGTAATAGATGATTCTCTCTCCAGTGTGAACGAGTAGAGTCCCATCATGTGAGTGTTCACCGTACCATCAACATAAAACAGTCACAAGATGACAAACACAGCACAACTGAAGACATAAAACAGTCATAAGATGGGATCACCAAAAAGCAGTCGAATATGAAAAAGCAATTCATTCCTCAGAGTCCAAAACTAAAATCGAATCAGCACTCTCAGTTTTCAACAACACCCTGGTCAAACCAGGTGTTCGTACGAGATGTAAAATATACCTGAAAAGAGGCTAAGAAAGAGAAACAAGTAAATGATATGACAGAGAATGTGCTGACAATAAGTGTGGGTCACACCATCCCTTGAATCGTTTTCACAAAACCAACAAATTTTAAATCTAGACATCTTTTTTGTGATGTTTGTTTGAGACAGCTGATGGTGTTGTAATCTTGTCAGATGACCAAACCCAACCACTTATGTATCTGCTGATCAATATGATGGTGGACTGGAGCTATTCCTACTGGGGTTTTTTTCTCAAACTTTTTGAATTTTTTTGGACAAAACACAAATAAATACAATGTTTGCTGAACAATATTACAATATCGTTGAAAAAATGAACAAGATGTGTATACAATGGATTGAGCAAAAATCATGTACATACATCTATTAGTCTGTTATGCTTTCTTAAACAATATAAGGTCGTTTGATTTATAGAGTTTTAGATTTTAGTTGTTGTTGGTGGTGTTTGCTTGTTTTTTTGTTTATTTTGTATTTGTTTGTTTGTTTGTATTTTATTTATATTCTCTCTCAGTAAAAAGTCAATGATAAACGCATTACCAAAGCAAGATTATCCGCATGAGACTCAAAATTCAAAACACACGCAAAACGCCTACATCTTCATCAAAGGTTCTATGTGCATGAATTTACAGTCATTTACAATTATATGTAAGACAAACATTCAAATATAAACAGGCAGGTGATAGAGAAATCACGCATACATCTCATAAAGAAGCCAAATGTCACATCAAACTTCATTTGAAAGGCTATTCCTACTGTTTGTCTGATCTCAGTATTTCTGATCATGTTGGCTGCAATTTTAAAACCTTACCAGAGGACAGGGTGTAAGTGCAGGCTTATGACTTACACCACGATCATTATGATGTGGTCCATCACATGATATCATGGCATGTGGAGTTATTCAGAACATGACGATCTTAAAGGAAATAAGAGGGAAGCAGGGAGAATTTTAAATATCAACTATGTAACATAACTTTTGAGAGTCACGGAGTTATCTCCCATGTAGAACTTCTCAAATCCAACACAGTTTGCGCTACCCATTCAGCTAGCATAGACGCAGCCACAAAGCATAAAGTGGTAAGCTCAAAACATTCCTAAAAGAAATGC
>CM060313.1:81691718-81699218 GCA_030674185.1 Monoplex corrugatus
AGACTTCTTTCAGACTTTGAAACGGGAGAGAAGACTGTAGTTTTGACAGTGTTACACAGTTTGACAAACTGTCTTTTCAATATCACTTTGCTTCAAGCATTCAGTACGATTTATTTCATGCTTCCACTGGTATGTAGTGTACGCGTAGCATGGCAAAGCTTTTTTTTTAAACACGAATAACATTAATATAACATTAATGTTTAAACATTTTCATTCTGTCTCATACTTTGTCAGTGAGGTTCCCACACGAGGTAACTTTGGTCTGCACTATTAAACAATATTTACAATGAAACTTTCAACAAAAAGCTCAAGTGTTGTATCTGAGAAAACATGAAGATCATTGTAACGTGTGATGGTGGAGAATTCTTTTAACTAGATCACTTTTATAAGTAGAAATCCTACAGAATCGTTATATTTTTCAACTTTCGAGAAGGTCATATAAATCACGTACAGCTCAATTATTGAGTGGTTCCAAACACTGGTAACTTTTTTCAGTCAAAGAGCAAGATTCCAACTATACGTACAGCTCAATCATTTGGTGGTTCCAAATAATTATTGGTGATTTGTTTTTCAGTCAAAGAACTGAAAGAAGATTTTGATACTTGTCTAAGGAAAAATTATATATTTATGCGTGTTCAGCCTTTTATTTACCCAGCCATAGATGGGTTGTCTGGCCCTGTTAGTGTCTGAGGAGTAAAAAAACAAACAAACAAAAAACAATGCAACCGTAAATACATTCATAAAACCGTCCCAGAGATAAACAAAACTGCATCATCTGAGACTCAAAAGTTCCTATGATAAAGATAGTGAAAGACATTTGGACTAAATCAAAACAGCTTAACAACATGAGCTCTTTGCTGAAGTAGGTCAGAATAGCCATGTCAACTTGTAACAACACCTCTGATTAACTGTGATATAAAAGGAAATCGAATGACGTCAACGTAATCCATAAAAGGAAAACACTCTGCATGCTCCGGAGAATTACATCCCAGTGGAAGTATAAAAAGAAGCACCCTAAAAACCTGCGACAAAATGGCTTGGCTTGTACAGTTAGCTTTAAAGATGTGCAGCATTCTCTGTCAAAACTGTTACCCCCTGTCTCCAACACATTTCTTATGCCTTGAAAGAGGGCTTCACTGGAGTGGCAAAATAGCTGTCAGGTATAGTGTAGCTCTCTATGTATATCAGGCCCTGGTCTCATAAGTTGACGATAATTGCCCTCCATAACTTTCAGCGGTCTAAGCTTAGAGGACAGAGCTCTGCTCATCCAGAAAATCAGGGCCACTGTGTCTGGCTGATTTTACCGCTCGTCCCTCCCCACGTCCCTAATCCACCTTTCAGCCATGCAATCATTACTGCTATCAGCAACGTCACTGAAGGCAGTGTCTTTCACAAAACAGCAAAGCTGGTATGGCAAGTGAGACTGGCCTTTGTCTCTTCCCACCTCCCACCCCCACCTCCAATCTCCATTCCTAAAGGGTGCTTTTCAGACCGTTCTGCTCTTCGGTTGACTCAAGTCTGCCACGTAGTTTTTTTGTCACTGGATTAGCATCTGTTCTCTAATAGATATCTTCTCCAGTCTCATAAAATATGACACTCAAAACTGAACAGTATGATACCAAAACAAACTTTTACTTGTCTGGGTTTGATGCTGAATGAAACAGTTCTATACTGATGTATACAATTTTTGTGTGGATGAAGTGACACGTGATGTGATTCTGTCTATTCAATGATATCCTTTAGTGACAAGCTTTCCAGCAGGCCAGAAGAGCAATCCTCCACTGAATCACCGCCCACTATGTGATGCAAGGAAACAAGGCAGCAAAGAAGCTGACAAAAAGAAAAGCCCAGGAAGAACAATCAGACAACGGTGTGAACCACAGCGAGAGGAGGAGGATTATCAGATCTCTCCTTAAGTCTCAGACAGAAAGGGACAACTTCTTCTGTCCAGAGACCAGCAAGTGGTCTGCTGAGGCTCTGCGCCGTCCTAATGAGGCCCTGCCCCGTCCTGATGAGGTTCTGTACCGTCCTGATGAGGCTCTGCGCCGTCCTAATGAGCCTCTGCCCTGTCCTGATGAGGATCTGCCCCGTCCTGATGAGGCTCTGCGCCGTCCTAATGAGGCTCTGCCCCGTCCTGATGAGGCTCTGCCCGTCCTGATGAGGCTCTGCCCCGTCCTGATGAGGCTCTGCGCCATCCTAATGAGGCTCTGCCCCGTCCTGATGAGGCTCTGCCCGTCCTGATGAGGCTATGTACCGTTCTGATGAAGCTCTGTACCGTCCTAATGAGGCTCTGTACCGTCCTGATGAGGCTCTGTACCGTCCTGATGAGGCTCTGTACCGTCCTAATGAGGCTCTGTACCGACCTGATGAGGCTCTGTACCGTCCTGATGAGGCTCTGTACCGTCCTAATGAGGCTCTGTACTGTCCCGATGAACCTCTGTACCGTCCTAATGAGGCTCTGTACCGTCCTGATGAGGCTCTGTACCGTCCTAATGAGGCTCTGTACCGTCCTGATGAGGTTATGTACCGTCCTAATGAGGCTCTGTACCGTCCTGATGAGGCTCTGTACCGTCCTGATGAGGCTCTGTACCGTCCTGATGAGGCTCTGTACCGTCCTGATGAGGCTCTGTACCGTCCTGATGAGGCTCTGTACCGTCCTAATGAGGCTCTGTACCGTTCTGATGAGGCCCTTACCGTCCTGATGAGGCTCTGCACTGTCCTGATGAGGCTCTGTACCGTCCTGATGAGGCCCTGTACCGTCCTGATGAGGCTCTGCACCGTCCTGATGAGGCTCTGTACCGTCCTGATGAGGCTCTGTACCGTTCTGATGAGGCTCAGTACCGTCCTGATGAGGCTCAGCACCGTCCTGATGAGGCTCAGTACCGTCCTGATGAGGCTCAGTACCGTCCTGATGAGGCTCAGCACCGTCCTGATGAGGCTCTGTACCGTCCTGATGAGGCTCAGCACCGTCCTGATGAGGCTCAGCACGGTCATGATTAGACTCTGCACCGTCCTGACGAGGCTCAGCACTCTCAACAACCGGCTGTATGCCCATTGGAATTGCAAGTTCAAACTGACGCCTTTACGAAACCTCTCATGCGGTCAAGAAGACCAAACATCTGAACACAAGTAATTCAACAGGAGACATGGCTGGGTACAACTGCTCTGATCACGTAGCTCCATGGCAGCCGGCAGGAACTGGGGAAAAGAACAGCCACATTTATTGCCAGATATTACACTGCGAACAAAAGAATAAGAAGATTGTGTAATGAATAAGTGACGCATGATTTAGTTTTGCCTATTCAATCAGATAGTTAACACTACATCATCATCAGGTGCCCTGCCGCATGGCGTTGGCGATCATGGACTTCCAACCATCTCTATCTCTCGTTGCCCCTAGCATCTCCCCCACCCTCTTCATCCCCAGCCACTCTGCAAGTCCGTCCAGCATCTCTCCCTGGGTCTACCCGGTGCTCTCTTCCCTCCAGCTTTCCCGTTGTGATCAGGTGCTCCAATCCCCCTTCCTCATAAAATGGCCTATAAATGTTGCCTGTCTTTTCCAGATCTTCCATATGAGTGATCTACTTGTGTCTGCCTCCATCAGGACTGTCTCGTTTGTTTTCTTTGCTGTCCATGGAACTCTCAACATTCTTCTTAGAAACCACATCTTGCTCTGGCTTTGCTTGCTGACTGTCCACGCCTCGCATCCGTACAACAGTATTAGTTCTATATAACATTCAAGGACTCTCTTTCTGATGTTAATTGATAGGCATTTGTTGGTAAGAATGCTTGTCATCTTCTTGAATGCTGTTTTGGCTTAGCCGATTCTGCCAGCTATTTCCGATGTGCATCTGCCGTCTGATGAAATGACCGTTCCCAGGTATTTGAACTTATTAACCTGTGTCAAGTTGTGCCATTTGCTGTTATTTTGCAGGAGGGGATTTCATGTTTTTTACTGATCATCACGACTTCAGTCTTCCTGCTGTTTAGTTCCAACCCCTTAACAGTACCTAGAGATGATTAAGTGACAGACCATGGAATTATGCCTATTCAGATTGTTACTATTATCTTGTAATGATTTTGACATTGTTAGGCAGGTCTGTGTGGGTTGTATATCATCTAGAAAAATAATTGATATTTAAGCAACGTGGACAGTCGATAATACATACAGAAAAGAGCGAACGGTCAAGAACGAAACCCAAAGGTACTCCATACATTGAAGTGTTAACCTTAGACGTAAAGTTGATGAGACGAATGTGCTGTCCTATGGTGAGATATGAACTGATCACTTTTTGTGTATTAGTCAATAGACCCTGGGTGGTCAATGGCTTATTGACTATTTATGCACAGTTACATCATAAGCTTTCTTAAAACCAACAGACGTTTTACCGCAAATGTTGTTTTTGTTCATGCAATGAAGCAAATGGTCAACAAGAGAGAGAGAGAGAGAGAGAGAGAGAGAGAGAGAGAGAGGAGAGAGAGAGAGAGAGAGAATCAGACAGACACATACACACACAAACAGACAAACAGACACACAGACACAGACACAGATACACACATACACACACACACACAGGCACAGACACACACACACACTCACTCAGTCATTCACACACACACACACACACACACACATACACACACACATACACACACACACACACACACACACACACACACACACACACACACACAAGCAAAACTTACCGAAAGTTTTTACTTTCTAATCTAATCATTGGGATCGGTATTCAGTATATGACAAAATTTCCTACCCAAAGATCACAATCTATAGTAGGGGAAACCATCTGCCTAAGAGGCAGAATTTTTTACTTCAACATAACATTACAAGGGTTAAATACGGGAATACAAACCGCAGAGAACAACTAATTCTATGCTCGTGTGTTAAAGTTATACCTACGCCGACGAGACAAAATCTCCACTAATTTCGGATCAGGATCACTGGTGGAAGAGACAAGGAACATCATTCTTTTTGATGTATATATTTTTCAGCCGGTCTCCAGACAGACAAATAGCCTGGCTGACAACAGGAGCTGGAGGGATACAAGGATGTGTAATCAGGCATCGGAGAGAAATGAACAGAGAGGAACAAGATGATGTCACAACAGAGCAAGACACACGAGTCTCAATCCATCAAGCAGCGGTGATATTTCGTTTCGCCTTTTCCAATGTCGCCTTTTCTGTAAAAAACGCCTAATTTGAGGCTGTGCAGTTTGGACTGAGCGAAAGTACTCATGTGCCTCATACCTGTGTAGTCGTGCCAGTTTCCCTTATTTATGTCCTAAGCGCAGCAGCAACAACAACAGCAGCAGCAACAACAATAACAACAGCAGCAGCAGCAACAGCAACAGCAGCAATATCAACAGCAGCAGCAGCAGGAGCGGCAGGAGCAGCAGCAGCAGCAGCAACAACACACAACAACACACAACAACAACGACAAGAACAACAACAACAATAACAATACAATAACAACAAATACAGCAACAACAACAAAAGCAGGAGCAGGGACAAGGACAGCAACGACAACGACGTCGACGACGACGAAACAACAACAACAACACAACATTAACAACAACAACATTAACAACAACACAACAACAACAACAACAATACACGCATACAAATAAACAACAATAAGAAAGTGGGAATGGCTTTGAATGCGGTTCATGATAACAAGTAGTGAACGGATATGAATTTTAAAAAGATCTTATTCATTTTATCATTTTATATTTGATGTTTGTAGATGCATACATGTAAACCAGCTATTATACAAGTCGATGCATTGAAGGAAAAAATGATCCTAAGTTGAAGTAATGACGTTTCAAAAGGCAAAAAGTGAAAAGACAAAATGAGAAAAGGAGAAAAGGGGAAAGGAGAAACGGGAAAGAATAAATGGAAAAAGGCGAAACGGGAAAAGGCGAAATGGGAAAAGATGAAATGAGTAAAAGGCGAAATGGAGAAAGGCGAAATGCGAAAAGATGAAATGGGTAAAAGGCAAAATGGGTAAAAAGAGAAATGGAAAAAGACGATATGGGTAAAATGTGAAATGGAAAAGGCGGTATGGGTAAAATGTGAAATGGAAAAAAGGCGATATGGTTGAAAGGGGAAATGGAAAAAGGAGAAACGGAAAAAGGCGAAATGTGAAAAGGTGAAATGGGAAAATACGAAATGGAAAAAGGCTAAATGGTAAAAGGCTAAATGGTAAAAGGAGAAAAGGAAAAAGGCGAAATGTGAAAAATGCGAAATGAGTAAAAGGCGAAATGTGAAAAATGCGAAATGAGTAAAAGGCGAAATGTGAAAAATGCGAAATGAGTAAAAGGCGAAATGGAAAAAGGCGAAATGAGTAAAAGGCGAAATGGAAAAAGGCGAAATGTGAAAAATGCGAAATGAGTAAAAGGCGAAATGGGAAAAGGCGAATTGGATAAAAGGCGAAATGGAAAAAGGCAAAATGGAAAAAAAAGGCTAAACGGTAAAAGGAGAAAAGGAAAAAGGCGAAATGGGTAAAACGCGAAATGGTTTAAAAGACTAAACGGTAAAAGGCGAGATGGGTAAAAGGCAAAACGGGGAAAAATCAAAATGGGAAAAAGGCAAAAGGGAATGTCCCCCCTCAACCAACAGACCAGCAGGCCAGCACTTACACCTCTCCTTGTCTCAAAATACCTCACAGGGCTGAAATCCACCAGGGAGGTAGCGGGGTGGTGATGGTGGAGAGAAGCGTGTAATTGTTTTTCTTTTGCTCTCCGTGCACTTGCTTCATGTTAGGATTCTGGATGTTTTTTTCCCCCCGATTAAGCCCAAGAATAAGGCAAAGACGGAAGACAGTGTCGACAGTGTTTTGATGACCATTGTTTCATTTTTGTCTCACATTAAGGATGTACGTTTTTATTCTTCTTCGAGAAAGGCGTAAGCACGCAACTATTAACTCCTACTAACAGCCCATTCTATACGCACACGCGCGTGCAGACACGCCTCACACACCACACCACACACACACACACACACACACACACACACACAACACACAAAACACACACACACAACACACACACACACTCACTCACTCACACACATACACACCATACATACACACACACACACACACACAGCACACACACACACACTCACTCACTCACACACATACACACACATACATACACACACACACACACACACACACACACACACACACACACACACACACACACACACCATCCTAGCAGACACATACATGTCTATCTATATGTAGATACTTATGTCTGTGTACATCTATGTGTATGTTTTCTGTCATCATCTATCTATCTATCTATTTACTATCTATCTATCTATTTATCTATATCTATCTATCTATCTATCAATCTATCAATCTATCTATCTATCTATATCTATCTATCTATCATCTATCATCTATCATCTATCTATCTATCTATTCTATCTATCTATCTATAATCTATCTATCTATCTATGTATCTATCTATGTATCTA
>CM060313.1:81701718-81704218 GCA_030674185.1 Monoplex corrugatus
GATAATGATAATAATAGTATTACTAAAACAACATGATAGGACGACAATGATAGTAATGTTGATGACGATAATGATAATAATAGTATGACTAAAACAACATGATAGTGACGACAATGATAGTAATGTTGATGACGATAATGATAATAATAGTATTACTAAAACAGCATGATACTGACGACAATGATGGTAATGTTGATGATGATAATAATAATAATAGTATTACTAAAACAACATGATAGTGACAACAATGATAATGATGTTGATGACGATAATGATGATAATAGTATTACTAAAACAACATGATAGTGACAACAATGATAATGATGTTGATGACGATAATGATAATAACAGTATTACTAAAACAACATGATAATGACGACAATGATAATGATGTTGATGACGATGATGATAATAATAGTATTACTAAAACAACATGATAGTGACGACAATGATAGTAATGTTGATGACGATGATGATAATAATAGTATTACTAAAACAACATGATAGTGACGACAATGATAGTAATGTTGAGGACGATAATGATAATAATAGTATTACTAAAAACATGATAGTGACGACAATGATAGTAATGTTGATGACTATAATGATAATAACAGTATTACTAAAACAACATGATAGTGACGACAATGATAGTAATGTTGATGACGATAATGATAATAACAGTATTACTAAAACAACATGATAGTGAGGACAATGATAGTAATGTTGATGACGATGATGTTAATAATAATATTACTAAAACAACATGATAGTGACGACAATGACAGTAATGTTGATGAAAATTAAGTTGTTTGAAACACACAGACACACGCACATACGTATGTATACACACACGTGCACGCACGCACGCACCCGGGTACACAACACACACACGCGCGCGCGCGCGGGCACACCACGACACACACACACACACACACACACGCGCGCACACAGAAAGAGAGAGAGACAGACAGACAGAGACAGAGAGAGACAGAGACAGAGAGACATAGAGAGAGACACAGAGACATAGGGAGAGACAGAGACAGAGATAGAGACAGAGATAGAAAAAACAGTCAGAATGGTGAGGAAGTAGCATACACATGATAATATAATATGCGTGGCTTCAATCATCAGTTACATACATACAACAAACACGCACACGCACACGCACACGCACGCCACACACACACACACACACACACACACACACACACACACACCACACACACACAACACACAACACACACACAACACACACCACACACACACACACAAAAATCACACTTACCTACACACAATCACTCACACACACACACACACACACACACACACACACACACACACACACACACACACACACACATACACACAAACACACACACACAAAATCACACTTACCCACACACACACACTCACTCACTCACACACACACACACACACACCACACACACACACACACACACACACACACACACACACACACACACACACACACACACACACACATCCACAGGAACACATGCGCAAAGGAGCAGCGAGTTTTTCCTTGCTTACATATCAAACTGGAAAAAGAAGAAACAAACAAAGGAAACAAACCAAACAAAAACAAAACCACACACAAAAACAAAAAAAAAAAAAAACAAAAAAAAGCCTCAGTGCCTGTCATTAGCGTTATTTAATAAGATCAGTCAATGTCTTTTCAAAGTGTTCCAGAAGATTCGTCAGGGAAGGCTCAGATCAAATTTATGTCATGCTGTTGTTTGTCTTTGTCTGAGTAGGAATCTATAAACAAGTCTCCAAAACATACACAAACTCTGCTGGCTATGAACAAAAGGCCTATGCGGTATTTGACGAATCATTTTCAAGTCTGTTGTTTACAAGATTACAAGCAACCATTATCTGTGAGTGATGATGTGTACTCCTTGGTACTCACAGATCCTGCCGTGTAACTTGTCTGTGGTTCTCTGTCTGATTCTTTCGATGTGTGTGACAGTTATGGATTCTTTTGTGCTTTATGTTATTTGTTGATTCTGTTGGGAGTTTTGTTTATTTGCTGTTATCATCGTGTCCTGATTTAGGTCTGATCTATTAAACATTCAACATTAAACTCTCTCTCTCTGTCACTCTTTTGCTCGCCTGCTCGCTTGCTCACACACACACACGCACAAACATGCACACATACATTTACACACACACACACACGTACACACACACACACACACACACACACACACACAAATACACACACACACACAAACACACACACACACACACGCACGCACCCACACACAAACACCACACACACATACAAACAAATGCATACACGAACGCACAAACACAAAAACACTCCCACACATACCTATGCACGAATGCACACACACACACACACACACACACCCTCACACACACATCCTACAACACACCACACACACACACACACACACACACACACACACACACACACACACACACATACACACACACACGCACACACACACAT
>CM060313.1:81711718-81804218 GCA_030674185.1 Monoplex corrugatus
ACCTATGGTCCACGAGCCTTCTCTGTTTCTGGTCCGCTCTCCTGGAACAAACTTCCTCTCTCAGTCCGTCAGCAACCTACTTTTGTCTCCTTCAAGTCCGCTCTCAAAACTCATCTTTTCTCCTCTGCATAAAATCCTGACATCACTCAATCCCCTCTGCAGCCTGTCTCCGCTCGGAGGGGAATCACATTGCAATATATAATTGTATATAATATGCTCTCTATAATTTTCCATTGTTTTTATTCTTTCTCCCCATTTATAGCCGTGTGTGTGTGTGTGTGTGTGTGTGGTGTTGTGTGTGTGTGTGCGTGGTGTGCGTGGGTGCGTGGTGCGTGCGTGCGTGTGTGTGTTGCGTGCGTGTGTGTGTGTTTCAGCGCTTAGATTTGATTTTATCAAGATTTTGCGCTATATAAATATTGTATTATTAGAATTCATATCCATACGCAGTAGTAAAAACAAAATATGAAAAAAAGCAAAAAATAAGAAAAGTAAAGAGAAAAGAAAAGAAATGAAAAGAAAAGAAAAGAAAAAAACAAAACTGTTACAAATCACATCAGGCGTAGGGAAAGTATCACTGTTTTTTCATAATGTACTTCTCGATGAATAATTGATAACATAATATCTGTGCTTTTGCAAAATGTATAAATGAACATACTTCACACAGCTAGACATATCACTCATTCATTTATTTTATAGTAATATCATTAGTGATGGTACTGAAAGTATCAGTCGACGTGAATTTTTAACTGTTTATTGTTTTCTTTTTTAAGGGTGGTGGTGGCAGTGTGTGCTTCGTTGAAAGCATTGTCCATTTGTTACTGCATACTGAACAAGCAAAGAGTCGGAATGCCCTACAATCGTTCACCAAATGTGTTATAATTACAGTGTTCATCATATATGCATAATGAGTATGTACAAGTACATCTGTGTATATATATGTATGTATACTTCTATGTTTGTAAGGACTTATGTAATGTATGTATAGTATGTATATATACAGACGTATACATATATGTGTGTGTATATATAAAAATTATTATGCATGTGTGTGTATGTGTGTATGTATGTAGTATGTATGCATGCATGCATGTATGTATGTATGTATATGTTTATATGTATGTATATCATTTATGACATAATTTCTTGTATTTTGTGAAGCAAATTGATGTAAACAAAGGGACCAAAAATAAACAAGTCACAGAAAAATACATTCTGTGACGTGAATGTTATCCATGTAATAAAATATGTATCCGGCTAGAGATACATTTAATTTCAGTGTAAGCATAAGATCATCACATTTAAAATCCGTAGCAAAATCGCTGAGATTTTCATTCTCATTTGCAAACCTATGGAACAGTCTTTGTGGAACTTGTTTTTATCCAGACTCTCTTCACTTTTTATAGTTTAAAATAAAGGCTTCGCTGGAGCAGCAAAAAAACAAAGCAAAAAAAAAAAAAGCTGTCAAGCAGCTTTCAATATATGTCATGGCCTGGTCCCCATAAGCTGGCAATTATTCCCTTCCTCCAATTTTCAGCGGTTTAGGTCAGAGGACAATGTTTTACTCATCCAGAAAATCAGGGCTTCTGCTGCGTCTGACCACGTTTTCCCCTCTCTCCCTAATCCCCTCTTCCAGCCATGCGCTCATTTGGCTGATAATAGCGATGGCGTTGGTCGCCACGTCTTTCACAAGACAATCAGTGGAGCTAGGGGTAGAAAGTGAGTCTGGCCTTTTATCCTTCCTGAAGCGAGCTTGCCAGGCCATCTTACGCCTCACTTGACTCAGTCTGATGTGTGGTGTTTTCGCTGGATCAACACCTCTGCTCAAATACCGCCTGTCCAGTCTCTTTTTACTACCATGAGTTTTAGCGGTCCCCTCATCTCTTCCCCCCAACCCACCCTCCCGTCTTATATCTCTTTGTCCAACATTTAACCCTTTGACTCCCGCACCCGGTCTTCCATCATCCAGCATTGTCAACCATGTTAGCAAAGCAAAAACAACAAACAAAAAAAAAACCAAACAAAAAACTTAACCCTTTGACTCCCTCACTTTGTCCACCAGCTTTCATAGATTTATGTACACCTGTTTTAATTAATGCACTGTTCTCTTATCGCTTGTTTGCATTTGTTTATGGTGTGACTGCTTCAGCTTTTTTGATGATAAAAAATATTCCCAGATTTCTCCAGATATACATGGTTGATAAATGTCCTTGTATTAATTGACTCCCCGCACTCTCCACACCTTTCAATTGGGCTATGGCTGAACTGAATAAATCTGATGTCTGAAACAGAACTCTCTCTCTCTCTCTCTCTCGCTCGCTCGCTCGCTCGCTCGCTCGCCCGCTCTCTTTCCACTCTGTCTCTCTCCCCCCCCCCCTCTGTTTTTGTGCTTTTCAGTGCTATAATCATTCTGTGTATTTCTGTTCCTTATTGTTTTTGTTTATTAAGTCTTTCTTTCTGTGTGTATCTTTTTGTCTATCTGTCTGTCTTCTCTTCCTGTCTCTGCCTCTTTTTCGCGCTCTCTGTAATTAGTGTTCCTTCTGCAGTTCTTCCATTCACCCTCCTTTCTTCTTTTTTTTCCATTTCCAGATCTACTCTCTCTTTTTTTCTCTTAGACACCCCACATATCTTTTTTTTCCTTGTCTTCATAATCTTCTTTTCAATTCGTTTACTTCTCTCTCTGTGTTTGTCTCTCCATCTCTCTCTTTCCCTTTCTGTCTGTCTGTAAGACTGTCTATCTGTCTGTCTTTCTCTGTCTGTTTTTTTGTCTGTCTGTTTCGTTCTTTTGTGTTAGTGGACGAAGTGAACCAAAAGTGTTGCCCAGTCCTTCTTAGTTCTGCAAACAAGGTGTCGTATCATCCTGTTGAGGTCACAATCAATATGTGAGCAGGCAGTCTGCATACCACTCATAGTAATATATTTATTCTTATCTATCATTTCTCCTCTCTCTGTATTTCTCCTTGTCTTACATTGTACCTCTCTCTCTCTCACTTTCTCTCTGTCTGTCTGTCTTCTGACTGTCTGCCTGTCTGTCTGTCTGTCTCTCTCACTTTCTTTCCCTCTGTCTGTGTCTCTCTTTTTGTTTCATGTTGTCTTTCATAGTCTGTATTGTTCTCTCTAATTCTGTATCTCTGTCTGTCTTTCTGTCTGTCTCTCTCTCTGTCTCGCTCTGCTGTCTTTTTCCATTCACTCTCTTCCTTCCTGTTCCTGTTTTGTCCTTTTCCAGATACCTTTCCATAAACAAATTCCATCTTTCTTTTCTTGTCTTTACGAATTTCTTTTTTCCCCCTGTATGTAAGCGTGCATGTTTTTCTCTATCTTATGTATTATACACAATTATGTTTTTCATCTTACATTATTAAATGCATTGATATATTTCTTTTGTCTTCCAGTACTAAAACATACATGTACATTAACAATGGCAAATTTGAAAAATAGCTTTCAGCCAACAACGTCTATCATTTGAAAGTAAACTATCATTGTCATTGTCTTTGTTATTGTGATTGTCTCTGTGTGTCTGTGTCTGTGTCTCTGTCTGTCTGTTTGTCTCCGTCTGTCTGTCTGTCTGTCTCTCTCTCTCTCTCGTGTTAGTAGACCGAGTAGACTGAGTGAACCAGAATCATTGTCGCATCCTTCTCAGTTCTGCAAATGAAATGTCGTGACGTCCTGTAGAGATTACTCTCATTATGTGACCAAACATTCTGCATACAACTGATATTAGTATATTTATCTATCATTATTCCTACTTTTCCTCCTCTCTCTCTCTCTCTCTCTCTCTCTCTCTCTCTCTCTCTCTCTCTTCTCTCTTATCTTTGTTCAGCGTCCGTCTGTAGAAGTTACTCTCACCATGTGACTAGACATTCTGCATAGTAATATATTTACCTATCATTATTTCCCGTTTTCCTCTCTCTCTGTGTCTCTGTCTCTCTCTGTGTTTCTGTCTCTCTGTCTTCGTGAGTCTGTCTTTCCGTTGCTTATTGTTCTTCTTGCCGTCTTTTTATGTCTTTCTGTGTATAATCCTGCTCCTCATTGTCTTTCTATTTCTCTTTCTTTCTGTCTGTCTGTCCGTCTTTCTGTTATATTTTCTTCTGTATTTTTTCTCACTCGCCCCCCCCCCCCCCTTCCTTTTTTTCTCCATTTCCATATGCCTCTCTCTCTCTTCTTCTGCAATATATTCCGTCTTCTTCCCTATGTCTTTACAATGTTCTTTTTCTGTATACATGTAAGAATTTCTGTCTGTCTGTCTCTCTCTTTCACTCCCTCTCTCTCTGTCTCTCTCTCTCTCTTTCACTCCATTTCTCTCTCTCTCTCTCTCTCTTTTCTATTACGTGTCTGATGTTATGTTATTAGCTTATTGATATGTCTCTTCGGTATATTAAGTTTTAGACATATACGTAGATGTGCAATGGCAAGTTTGAAAAATAGCTTTCAGCCAACAACTTCTCCTGTGTGTGTGTAAGTGTGTGTGTTGTGTGTGTGTGTGTGTGTGTGTGTGTGTGTGTCTGTGTGTGCGTGCGCGCGCGCGTGCTCGTGTGTGTGTATGTGTGTATGTGTGTCGGTTTGTATCTCACTCTCTGTCTGTCTGTCTGTCTCTGTCTTTGTCTCTGTGTGTGTTTTGGTTCCTCAATGTCTTCATCTCTGTGTGCATCTTTCTGTCTCTCTCTTTTTCCCCGCCTTCTTTCTTTCTTTGTCTGTCTCTGTCTCTGTCTTCCTCTCGCTGTTATTGTTTTTCCTTCTGTATTTTTTCCCTATTAACTCTCCGTCCTTCTTTTTTTTTTTTACCATTTCTAGAGATACTATCCCTTCCTTTTTCCCTTATATACACTGCTTCTTTCTTTTCCTTGGTCTTCATCATCTTCTTTTTCTGTTTGTTTGCATCTTTCTCTCTGTCTCTGTCAGTCTGTATGTCTCTCTCTATCATGCTTATGTCAGTGAACTAAGTGAAGCGAAATCATTGCCCAGTCTTTCCTAGCTCTACAATCACAGTGGAGGCGTGGACAGTCAACAAGCAAAGCCAGAACAAGTTTGAGGCAGCCGAGATGTGGTTTCTAAGAAGAATGTTGAGAGTTCCATGGACAGCATAGAAAACAAACGAGACAGTGTTGATGGAGGCATACACAAGTAGATCACTCATAAGGAAGATTAGGAAAAGACAGGCAACATTTATAGGCCATTTTATGAAGAAAGGGGATTTGGAGCACCTGGTCACAACGGGAAAGCTGGAGGGAAAGAGAGCACCAAGTACACCCGGGGAGAAAATGCTGGACGGACTTGCAGAGTGGCTGGGGACGAGGGGGTGGGGGAGATGCTAGGGGCAACGAGAGATAGAGACAGATGGAAGTCCATGATCGCCAACGCCATGCGGCAGGGCACCTGATGATGATGATGATGATGACAATCACAGTGTCGTGTGACCCTGTTGAAGTCACAATCAGTATGTCAGCAGGCATTTTGCATACCACTCATGGTTATCTTCTATCTATCATTTCTCATCTCTTTCTCTTATGTTTCTCTGTCTTTCTCTTTTTCTGTCTCTCTGTCTTTGTCTCTGTGTTTTAGTGTTTTTTGTTTCATGTTGTGCTTTACAGTGTGTATTTGTTCTCTCTTATTCTCTGTTTCTTCTGTCCGTCTTTCTGTTCGCTCTGTTATCATTTTTCCTTCTGTATTTTTCCTGTTCATTCGCTTTCCCCCCCCTTTTTTTTTTCCCCTTTTTCGGATATCTTTTTCTGTAAGACATATCCTTTTCTTTTTTCCCTTGTTTCTCTCTCTCTCTCTCTGTTTGTCATTCTCTCTCTGTTTGTCTACCTGTCTGCTTGTCTGTCGGTCTGTCTGTCAGCTTCTCTCTCTTCCCCTCTCTCTTTCTCTCGCCCCCTCTCTCTTTCCTTCTCTCTTTCTCTCGCCATCTCTCTCTCTCTTTCTCTCTCTTTCTCTCTCTCACTCTCTCTCTCTCTCTCTTTCTCTTACTCTTTTTCTCTCTCACTCTCACTCTCTCTCTCTCACTTTCTCTCTCACTCTCACTCACTCTCCTTCTCTTCTCTGTCTCTCTCTCTGTGTGACTATATTTATAAATCTTTGTTTCGCGAAAACGTCGCCGTAAAATTTATTGACTGTTTTATACTCCTTGCTACAAGGACAAAAATGGCAATGGCAATAAACCATTTTCAGTTTCAGTTTCAGTTTCTCTCTCTCTCTTTCTCTCTCTCTCTCTCACACACACACACTCTCTCTCAGTCTCAGTCTCTCTCTCCCACTTTCACTCTCTCTCTCTCTCACTTTCTCTCTCGTGCATTAGTAGACTGAGTGTACCAGAAGCCCTGTCTTGTCCTTCTGTGCTCTGCTAACAAGGTGTCGTGGTGTTCTGTTGAGGTCAATCTCACTATGTGACCAGACATTCTGCATACAACTGATACTAATGCATTTATCTATAATTATTCCCAGTTTTCTCTCTATCTATCTGTCTCTGTCTCTTTGTGTGTGTGTGTGTGTGTGTATGTGTGTGTGTGTGTGTGTGTGTGTGTGTGTGTGTGTGTGTGTGTGTGTGTGTGTGTGTGTGTGTGTGTGTGTGTGTGTGTGTGTGTGTGTAGAGGTTACTCTCACTATGTGATCAGACATTCTGCATACTATTGATAGTAATATATTTATCTATCATTATTCTCTTCGTCTGTCTGTCTGTTTGTCTCTGTCTCTCTCTCTCTTTCTCTGTCTGTCTTCGTCCCTCTGTGTGTTTCTATCGCTCCTCTTTCTCTTCTCCTCTGTCTGTCTGCCTGTCTGTCTGCATGTCTGTCTTTTTTCTCTCTTGTGTTTCTCTCTGTCTCTGCCTTTCTCTCTCTGTCTTTGTCCCTCTGTGTGTTTCTATCGCTCCTCTTTCTCTTCTCTCCTCTGTTTGTCTGTCTGTGTTTTTTCTCTCTTGCGTTTCTCTCTGGTTCTGCCTCTCTCTCCATGTTTTCTTTTAACATTTTTCCTTCTCCATTTTCCACTCACCACCTTTCACCCTTTGTCTATTTTCAGATATCTTCCATTCAGCATACCATTGATAATAAGATATTTATCTAGCAAGATAACTAATTTTCCCCCACCCTCTCTTTCTTTCCTTCTTTCTGTCTAACTTTCTGTTTTGTCCTATTGCTCATAGTCTTTTGTTCGTTTTGTTTATCTGCCTCTCTTTCTTTTTTCTCTTTCTCTGTGAGTCTCATTCGCATACTCTCTCTCTCGCCATCTCGAGATCTCTCTCTCTCTTTCTCTCTCTCTCTCTCTCTCACACACACACACACTCACACACATACACACACACACTCTCTCTCTTTCTCTCTCTCTCTTTCTCTCGCCATCTCGAGATCTTTCTCTCCTCTCTCTCTCTCTCTCGCACACACACACTACACCATACACACACACCTCTCACTCCTACACATCTCTCTTCTCTCGCCATCTTTCCTCGATCTCTCTCTCTCTCCTCTTTCTCTCTCTCTTTCCCTCTCTCTCTCACACCACACTGACACACACACACACACACTCTCTCTCTCTCTCTCTTTTCTCGCCATCTCGAGATCTCTCTCTCTCTCTCTTTCTCTCTCTTTCTCTCTCACACACACACTCACACACATACACACACGCACACCTCTCTCTCTCTCTCTCTCTCTCTCTCTCTCTCTCTCTCTCACTGTCTGTCTCTTCTTATTTTTCGAAGTATATTTTTATCACTCATCCTTCTTCCTTTCTTTTATCCATTTCCAGATACCCCTCCCTCACTTTCGGTGCAACACTAGTTTTGTCCCGTTTTCATCTTCTACATTCTCTACGCATGCAATTAAGTTTCTCTATCGTTTTGATCATACCTTATATTGTTGATATGTTGAAATATTTATTCTTAAAGTTTAGTTTTAGGCAGATGTGTCGACTAGTACTAGTAATTTTTTTAAAGGCTGTATGAGAATACCCATGTATGTGGACAAATCCAAAGCTGACCACGAAGACAAAGATGGCTGTATACAACGCCTGTGTCCTCAGCACCTTGCTGTATGGCAGAGGGGCGTGGACCACGCATGCTTATCAGAGAAAAGGCTCAATACCTTCCACCTGAGAAGCCTACGGTGCATACTCGGCATTTCCTGGCAAGACAAGGTGACCAACACCGAAGTCCTGACCCGCGCTGGCCTCCCAACCATGCATACCATGCTGAGACAGCGTCGGCTGCATTAGTTGGGCCACGTTCGCTGGATGGAAGATGGTCGCATCCCAAAAGACATCCTTTATGGTGAGCTTGCCACAGGGCACAGAAACATTGGCCGCCCAAGTATACAAAGACGTTTGCAAACGTGACATGAAGGCGCTTGAGATCAACACTGAGTCCTGGGAGGACTTCGCAGACGACCGCAACAGCTGGAGAACCACTCTCAAGGAACAGCTGCGGATTGGTGAGGACAAACTGTCAGCTGCTGCAGCAGAAAAGCGAGTTCGCAGAAAAGGGATGACAGCCAACAGATCAGCATCAGCATACACATGCGACCGCTGCGACAGAGACTGCCTTTCTCGCATTGGTCTCTACAGTCACAGGCGACGCTGCTTGGACCAATCAGAGAGCCCATCTAGACATTAGAACGGATGTACTTTGTCCATGGTCAGCCATGACCGAGGAGGCCTACTATGAGAATACCCTCTCATTGTCATTCTCTTTCTCCCTTTTTTTTCTATCTCTTCTCACTCTGTCTATTTCTCTGTCTGTTATTTTTTTCTTCTTTGTGTTTCTCTCTGTCTCTGCCTCTCTGTCTTGTCCTAAAAGTTCAGTTGTTGGCGGATATGTTGATTAGTACTGGTAAGTGTTTTTGAAAGACTGTAAGAGACTACCGTCTCATTTTTATTCTCTTTCTCCCTTTTTTTTTTTTATCTCTTCTCATTCTGTGTCTTTCTCTGTCTCTGTCTGTCTGTGTCTATCTAGGTCTCTTCATCTCTCCCTCTCTCTCTCTTTCTGTCTCTGTCTGTTTATGTCTATCTAGGTCTCTTCGTCCTCCCTCTCTTCTCTGTCTCTGTCTGTCTGTGTCTATCTAGGTCTCTTCATCTCTCCTCTCTCTCTCTTTCTGTCTCTGTCGTTTATGTCTATCTAGGTCTCTTCGTCTCTCCCTCTCTCTCTCTGTCTCTGTCTGTCTGTGTCAATCTAGGTCTCTTCGTCTCTCCCTCTCTCTCTCTGTCTCTGTCTGTCTGTGTCAATCTAGATCTCTTCGTCTCTCTCCCTCTCTCTCTGTCTGTCTGTCTGTGTCAATCTAGGTCTCTTCGTCTCTCTCCCTCTCTCTCTCTCTTTCTGTCTCTGTCTGTCTGTGTCTATCTAAGTCTCTTCGTCTCTCCCCCCCCTCTCTCTCTGTCTCTGTCTCTCTGTGTAAATCTAGGTCTCTTCGTCTCTCCCCTCTCTCTGTCTCTGTCTGTGTCTATCTAGGTCTCTTCGTCTCTCCCTCTCTCTCTCTCTGTCTCTGTCTCTCTGTGTCAATCTAGGTCTCTTCGTCTCTCCCTCTCTCTCTCTCTCTGTGTCTCTGTGTCAATCTAGGTCTCTTCATCTCTCCCCCCCCCTCTCTCTCTCTGTCTCTCTGTGTCAATCTAGGTCTCTTCGTCTCTCCCCCCCTCTCTCTCTGTCTCTGTCTCTCTGTGTCAATCTAGGTCTCTTCGTCTCTCCCTCTCTCTCTCTCCTCTTTATCACCTCTCTGCCCCACCGAGGTCAGTGGACAAATGCAATGTTCTGTGCGGGTCAGTTCTGCTAACGAGATGGCGTGACATCCCTCTGAGGTCACAGCCGATATAAGACCTTATATCCCGCACAGTGGTGCCAGTAATAAGGTCTTCATATACGACACGTATTGTCCCCTCACCTCTTCCCTCAGGCCCATCCCCACCCGATACCTATAACTCGTTTCTCCTCTACTCACCAGCACGCACAATCACGTATGGGCTTGCCTTCGAGTCTGTTTGGTTTTCTGTCCTGTCTGTCTGTCTGTCTATCTGTCTGTCTGTCTATACTCTCTTTTGTATAAGTGTCTGTCTGTTATCTGCTTGTCTATCTGTACTGTCTTTTTGTCTGTGTGTATGTCTATTATCTGTGCACACAGAGACAGACAGAAAACAGGACGAAACTTACAGATTTTGCATGGTACCCTATGTAGATAAAATGTATGTGTGGGTGGATGGGTGTGTATGATTTTCAGTACCATAAACGTTTGAATGGAACATATGTGGTGATTATTGTGACGAGTGGGTTTTTGATACATATGCACATGGCGTGTGTTTTGTATGTGCGTGTGTACGTACGTGAGTGTGTACGTTTACGTGGTGTATGCATGTATATATTGTATATGTGTACGTGTGCGCATGCACGCTCAGTAACTCAGTGTGTGTAGAGTAGATGCTGTACGATGCTAGGGGTCGCTGAACACTTGTGTCTACATAAATGTCAAACTTTTTCGATCATAAATTTCATGGAAAAAAAATCGCTCACAGCTATGGCAATATACTATTCATCATAACGTATCCTCGTTACTTCCCATCTTTGCCCAGCTAGTATAGAGGCTCAGTCAGGATCCTGGCAAGAAGCACTTACTTAAAAGGCCAAAGAAAGCAATCAAACGACATTCCCATGGTGGCTTTCAACCCAGTGAGATATTCTGTGGCAATGAGAGTTGTAGCGGTGTCATGGGCTTGGTGGTTGATGGATTGGAACCCCTGTATCTTGAACCATTGTGACACGACTTTGGTGTGTTTGGGTCCATTTCTCTTCATCGCCTGATATCCCCACCCTTCTTCCCTGTTTCCCTCCATCTCTGGTTGTCAGAGAAACTACGATTTTGTTGTTGTTGCTTGTCTAGGGGAGATTGCTTAAAATCGGTCAGAGAGATAAGACTGTGTGTGTGTGTATGTGTGTGTATGTTATGTGTGTGTGTGTGTGTGTGTGGTGTGTGTGTGTGTGTGTGTGTGTGTTGTGTGTGTGTGTGGTTTGTATTGTGTGGTGAGAGAGAAAGAGAGAGGAGAGAGAGAGAAGAGAGCGTGTGTGTGTATGTTTGTGACAGTTTAATATCGGTCAGAGAAAGATGAGAGTCTGCCTATGTGTGTTTGTGTGTTTGTGTGTATGTGTGTATGAGTGTGTGTGTGTGTGTGTGTGTGAGTGTGTGCATGTGTGTGTGCGTGCGTGTATTTGCGTGAGAGAGAGAGAGAGAGAGAGAGAGTGTGTGTGTGTGTGTGTGTGAGTGTGTGTCTGTGTGTGTGTGAATACGTGACTTTGTATGTGTGCGTGCGTGAGTATGTGCATGTGCGTGTGTGATTTGTGTGTTTGTGTGTGAGTGTGTGCGCGTGCGTGAGAGAGACAGACAGAGAGAGAGGAGAGAGAGAGAGAGAGACAGACAGACAGACAGATAGACAGAGACAGAGAGACAGAGAGAGACAGAGAGAGACAGAGAGACAGAGAAGAGAGAAAGAGACAGACACAGAGAGAAAGAAATGAGAGAGAGAGAGAGAGAGAAAGAAAAGAGAGAGAAAGAGAAAGAGAGAAAGAAAGAGAAAGAAAGAGAGAGACAGAGAGAGAGACAGAGACAGAGACAGAGAGAGTGAGAGAGAGAGTAAGAGAGAGACAGAGAAAGAGAGAGAGAAGAGAGAAAGAGAAAGAGTTCTTGATAAATGACAGTAAATGCCACTCTAACCACGGGATTGATTATAATCACCAAACCCCTCCTCCCCTGGTCTTGTTTTTCAACTTCCAACCCAAATGGTTCCATCAGGAAAGCGATCAAGACCCTGGCATAAAGCAATTGCTTCAAGGTGAAAAGAACGTTGAGCTTCTTTTAATAACCGCCAGTCCCGTTGAGATATTGAGATAGACGAGACTTTCCTTCTTCTTTGTTTGGTTTTCTGTCCACACAGTCAGACCACATCTGGAAAAAATGTGTCCAGTTTTTTTTCCAGTATCTAAGAGCTGCCATGGAGCCTGATGGTAAATGTAAGGTGGATGAAAGAGAGAAGGGTGGCAGAATGGTTCAGACCTTCGCCTGCCAATAACTAAACTCGAAGTTCCAGGGTTCGCTCCCCGTAGAGGCCTTGACTTTTCTCCTCAGTTTGACCGGAAAATCGAACTGAACGTCTAGACCTTCGGAAAGGGACGAGAATCGAGTCGGACCCGTGTGCGCACGTGCCTTCTGGCTGCACACGCTAAAGATCCCATGGCCGTTGAAAATCGTGAAGACAAGGCATTGCCCGGCTGCCTTGGTATAAAACATTGGACAGATAGGTTGATTTCCCAGGTCCATCCCATCAAGACCAATTAGCCTTCTTACCTTTCTGAAGTCTTGGTAAAAACATTGTTAACATGAATATGAATTTAGCGAGGGAGAAGGGATGGGCGCCGCCCTCATGGTGCTGGCTCCAGGAAAAGTTGAGGTCTCTGTCACCTCGCTTCCCTACGACCTCAGGGTTATGGAACTATCTAGGTAGGACATCAAGGCCTAGCCAGCTCTTGGGTTTATGTGCAGGCTTAAGGCTTGTGCCGTGACCATTCTGGATTTTCTCCATCACATGACATCTGTGACGATAGTGCATCTGGAAATCATTCCGAGCGCGGAGACGTTATCTTGAGAAAATGAAACCGAAACTGAAGAGTGTAGCTCCACCCAACATGAACCTCAAAGGGCGAGTGTCATTATCGTCTGATGTAGATGACTGTATTGACATGTTCATTGATTTACACTGTACAATTGTACAATGGTTTGTTAGAATCCACCTGCGCTCTGATACCTCCGATAAACGAGACAAGAACACACGTAGAAGTATCTGTAAAATATTTTCAAAACCTGATCATGCTTCCTTTAATCCAAACAAGTGTGACTGCCCGAGTTCAAGCAAACAGGAACCAGAAAAAACACGAAAAAAGGATCAGAACATGTGTTTAATATAATCAGACATGCTTCCTTTCTTTCATCAGTTTCTGTTGTCAGTCAGATTTAGTTATGTATTCTCTGAATTATAAAAAAGGACATGATACAAAATGTGTCAATGTAACAAAAACAATGTGCAACGCTAGATATCCACCAAATCCTCACAGAAGCACTAAAAGCCATACTAAATGTCTAATAAGCGCAACTGTGTTTTGGGCCTAAGCGTTATTTCTGTATCATATTCGTTCCCACAGTCTCCCAACATTCTTTTTCTTTTGTGTTTGTTCCAAAGGTTGTTTCATTCGAGCAATTCAGAATCTGTTCTGAAGGTATACCAAACTTGGTCCTAGGCAATCACTGCCTTCCATAACTTTCGGCATATTAAGCTAATATGACAGAGCTCTGTTCATCCAGAAAATCAAGGACACGTATTTGACCACAGTTTTAAGGCTTCCTAATACCCCTTCCAGCCATGCGATAATTACTGGTAACAGTAAGTATAGTTGACAGCCAGGTCATCACAAAACAGCTAGTGGAGATGGTGTGGAAAATGAAAATGTCCTGTATCCCCCAGAAGGACGATGGTAAAACCAGTGTCTGCTTCGGCTGGCTCAGTCTGCTACGTGGTTTTCTTGTTTGATCAGCGCATCTGCAATGTACGAGGATGAGTCAAAAAGTGGTGCATTTTTCTTTAGTACAGGAACAGTTACCGACACAGGAACATGTATCATACATCAAAATGAAGCTGGTCCTCTGGGGATCACACCCCTACTTCTCAACTTAGTCACCGTTACTCTCAATAGCAATGTTCCACCTTCGAATGAAGGCATGTATCCCTGCCTCGTAAAATTCTGTTGACTGTGCTTGGAGCCACGTCTTCACTGCAGTTTTCACTTCCTTGTCACTGGCATAATGTTTGCCTCTAAAACCCCCTTTCGTGGGGCCGAAGAGAGATAGTCTGAAGGCGCTAAGTCTAGTGAGTATGGAGGATGCGGTAAACTTGTCCACCCGAATGAGGCGATTGTCTCCCTTGTCCTGATGCTTGTGTTTGGTCGAGCATTGTCATACAGATGGACATTATCGATTTGCAAGTTGGGTCTCACTCGTCGGATTCTTGCTTTGAGCCTTGTCAGGGTCTTAATGTATGCCTCAGAATTTATTGTTTCTCCTCTTGGCAAGAAATCAACCAGAATGACACCTTGAGCATCCCAAAAGACAGTCGCCACGGTTTTTCCAGCTGACATTTCCGTCTTGAACTTTTTCGGTTTAGGTGACGTAGGGTGGCGCCATTCCATTGACTGCCTCTTTGATTCAGGTTCATAATGGTTGCATGTTTCATTACCAGTAAAGAGCCTTCTAAAGAAGGTGTTGTCTCTTTGACTTTGTTCAAGAAATTCAGTGCAGGCGTTGACCCTTTGCAGTTCATCCAGTAGAGCTCTAAGAAGGTTTGTCTCTTTGATTTGTTCAAGAGTTCATGCGCGTTGCTGTAGTTTGCTTCGGTATCAGCTCTCTCGGTACCCAACGGGCACACACTTTTGAAAACCCAAGTGATTCAACAATGTTATAAGCACTTCCATGGCTCACTTCAAGGTTTTCTGCCAACTCCTCAAGAGTTCTGCGCCTATCTTTTCTAATCAGAGCATCTGCTTTTGCTTTATTGGCAGGATTCACAGAAGTGGACGGACGGCCAGAACGGGGTATATCGGCTACACTCGCAGTTCCTACCTTTTCATCATTCAGACGAAAGACCCACCTGCCAACATTGCTATAATCTAAAGTATTCTCCTTATACACATTCTGTAATCGTCTGTGAATGTTCACAGGGGTTTCCCCCTCAGCAACAAGGAATTCAATCACTGCTCTTTGTTTCTGATGCAGCTCTAAGGGGGCAGCCATTTTGAATTTTCTCACTAGTCTATGAACCGAAAACATACCAAACAAAATATTTCAGTCCGTAACAGTTATAATCATTTGTAACGTAGCAACATTTCTGGTAGTTTTATCAAAAACTTCGTCTGATATAAATGAAAAGACACTACTTTTTGACTCACCCTCGTATATATATATACATCAGTTTTCTAGCTTCCCCGTTTTTATCACAGGAAAGTGCCTACTTCTTTCCATCTGTCTGTCTGTTTCTGTCTGTCTCTTTGTCTCTGTGTGTGTGTCTGTCTCAGAAGAAGAATTGCGAAGAATATGCAAAGAAGAATTGCGGAAAGAATTGCGAAGAAGAAGAATTGCGAAGAAAACGAAAGAATGCGAAGAAGAAGAATTGCGAAGAAGAAGAATTGCGAAGAAGAAGAATTGCGAAGAAGAGAATTGCGAAGAAGAAGAATGCGAAGAAGAAAGAAGAAGAAGAAGAAGAAGAAGAATGAGAAGAAGAAGAAGAAGAAGAATAAGAAAAGAAGAAGAAGAAGAAGAAGAAGAAGAAAAGAAAGAAGAAGAAGAAGAAGAAGAAGAAGAAGAAGAAGAAGAAGAAGAAGAAGAAAAGAAAAGAAGAAGAAGAAGAAAGAAAAGAAGAAGAAGAAGAAAGAAGAAGAAGAAGAAGAAAGAAGGAAGAACAAAAGAAAGACCAAACAGAAAAAAAACTAAACGACTAAAGAAAGAAAAAAATAGAAAGAAAGAGAGCAAGAAAGAAAGAAAGAAGAAAAGAAAAGGCACAAAATATATTCATTTTCTGAATCATTTCTAAAGTGGTCACTGTTTTCTCCAGTGCTGCTCATAACAGTGTTCATATGCAGACCCTTCACATTCATCATACAAATCATATACAAAACCTTGACCTGCAACAACTTTCTTCACTGTCAGGAAAAAAAAACATTGACTAATAATCAGACTGTATGCTTCAGACGAGCACTGACATTCGAATCATATAACTTTGCGTATACTTGAGATGAAAACGAAGTAGAACACCACGTTATTTTCTTTTATCAAGACCACTGTCTAAGAAGAAAAATGCTCCTCACCATGTGTATTTTAACCGTCCCCAGACATCACAAAAAAAAATCTGACCGAGAGTAAGACCTGGAGGGAAGGAGAGAGCGGAAATCAGGCATGGGAGAGAAATGGACATGAGTACAACAAGGTCGTGTCTAATGGTTCAAGAGACACAGGTTCCAATCCATCAACCAGGAGCCCCAAGACACCACTGCATCTCTCTTTATTTCAGAATAGCTCACGGAGCTGAAAGCCATCTGGGAGATTCTTCTGGATTGCTTTCTTTTGCCCACACAGTGCCATTGATCCGTGTCAATATTTCAGCTATTTGTGGGATGGAACTGTTGAGATTCAGGAATGAGGAATACGCTTTTATCAGTCAAACCCATTCATTGCTATGGGTGACTTCTGCTAAAAAAATACGTTTCTAAACGTAGACCCAAATGCTTTCTCACACATGTACATGAACATACCCATGCACATGTATGACAAATACAGTCTGACTGACATACACAATGATGCTTTGATTACACAAAAATCACCGCAATTTTTCAGAAGATGGACCAGATTCATCGTTTGCTAAAATGCTGAAGTAGTGGGGTATGTCTAGATCTGAATGAAACAGTACCAGTGTTAGACGTTGCATGAGCCTGGCTCAGTGCTATAGTTGTTGGTTTGTATACCATAACAAACAGCATTCAAGATGACAAGCATTCTTACCAACAAATGCCTGTCAATTAACATCAGGAAGAGAGTTCTTGAATGTTATATAGAACCAATACTGTTATACGGTTGTGAGGCGTGGACAGTCAACAAGCAAAGCCAGAAAAAGATTGAGGCAGCCGAGATGTGGTTTCTAAGAAGGATGTTGAGAGTTCCATGGACAACAAAGAAAATAAACGAGACAGTCTTGATGGAGACAGACACAGGTAGATCATTCATAAGGAAGATTAGGAAAAGACAGGCAACGTTTGTAGGCCATTTTATGAGGAAAGGGGAGTTGGAGCACCTGGTCACAACGGGAAAGCTGGAGAGAAAGAGAGCACCAGGTAGACCCGGGGAGAAGATACTAGACGGATTTGCAGAGTGGCTGGGGACGAGGAGGGTGGGGGAGATGCTGGGGGCAACAAGGGAAAGAGACAGATGGAAGTCCATGATCGCCAACGCCATGCGGCAAGGCACCTGATGATGATGACGATACCATAACAAACTGGTGGTAAATAGACGTCAATGCGTCAGGTTAATGCATTAGGTTAATGCATCAGGTTGATGACACACTGTTTAAATGGCATATTCTGTGATACACCATAAAGAGGACAAACATTGAAAATAATAAACACTACAACCATCTTCATATTTTTGAAAAACAAGTAAAAGATGCATTTGATTTCATAAGCAGATACAGTTTACAAACTGCAACATCAAAATATCCTAAGAACGTTTGGCTGCATATAAAGCGTGACATTGCAACTTGATTGTGAATGGTCTGACTCTAGCTCATGGTTTAAACAAAGATGAGTTTGTGAGGTCTCTAGGCATCTCGGCTGTAACAGATTATCTAACCCTCTTGAGAGCTAGAGAAGATATAGCAGCAACTGGATTCTTGTTTTCAAAGTTTTGCCCAGTTAAAGACTTTTCAACTCTTTACACCCTAGCTATCTTTCAACCGCTCAGAGGCAGTTCCTTTTCCTGATGGTGTCCAAACAAAACAGACCAGCAATCTGGACTTTCGTTTTTGTTCTGTGGTGTTGTGTTGTAAAAGTAAATGTCAGCGAGTGGAGACGCAAACTTGTTACAAAAATGACTGAAATATGATACAGAATGATGTCAAAGCAAAACAGGCAAATAGTACATGTTTTTGTTTTTGTCTAGAGCCTGTCTTGTTTTGTGAAATGATATACACGTCAAATTCTATTTTTGTGTTTTTCTGGTTTGTTCTGTGGTGTTGTGTTATTGTCAAATCAAATGGGAGTGGAACAACCTGACACCAATTTGTTAAAACATCACTACCTGAAATATGATACTGAATGAGATTCTGTAAAGTCAAAGATTCCAATCATTTAACCCTTTGGCTCCTGCACCCTGTCCACCAGCACCCTGCATTGTCAACCATGCCAGCAAAGCAAACACTTAACCCTTTGATTCCCTCACTGTATCCACCAGGTTCCCGCAGGAAAGCTGGTAGATAGGGTGATGGAATCAAAGGGTTAAGTTTTTGCAGATGGTGGGTAGGATGCGGGAGTCAAAGGGTTACAGCAAATTTGTTAGTGGAGGCATAAAACGATTCATACTTCAGTGTTACTGCCAAATGGCTGAAATCGTAACTTTTGACAACGACACTGCGCAACTCTCTTAATTTAACCAATCTGCCTTCAATTTTCTTTTAAGTTTTCAACAGTGCGTCACAGGAGTGGTTGCACAGCTGTCAGCTTGATATATGTCAAGTCTTGGTTCCTCGAACTTGGCGATCATTGTCGTCTACAACTAACAGCAGACTGGGGGTGAGAAGACAGAACTCTGCTCATCCAGAAAATCAGGGTTGATGTGCCAGACTCGAATATTTTCCCTCCCTAATCCCCCTTCCAGCCATGCAATCATTACTGGTAATAGCAGCGTCGTTGGCTGCCACGTCTTTCACAAGACAATCAACGGAGCTGGTGTGGAAAGCGAGACTGGTCTTGATACACCTTGGAGGGTGCTTGTCAGGCCAGTGTGCGCTTCAGTTGACTTAGTCCCCCATGTGTCTTCTCGCCTGATCAACAGCCCTGCTCCAACATTACCTCCAGTCTCCCTTCATTGTCAGAAATGGTGGCTGCCTCATCTTCCTTCACCCTCTCTCTCTCTTTGGTCGAGTAGTATTGAAGCTTAATGACTAACTAGTTTTTTTTTGTCATCAGCCAATCATACCACTGATCAGGGTCATGTGAGTTTTCTAGCAGCCATGATATTTGTAAATGTGGTGTTTTGGAGCGACTATTCAAATTGATTTAAACATACTGCATAACGGTGCAGTTATGTTTTTTCTGCTTTGTTTTTCTTTTCGTTTTGCAATCGTATTATGACGATAATGTACAGTGACTGTAATGTACACTCTCTTCCCCCCTCCTCCCTTTCTTCCTCTCTCTCTCTCTCTCTCACACACACACCACACACTCACTCACACACACAGACACAGACACACAGGCACACACACATACACACACACACACACACACACACTCACACACACACTTACCACACACACACACACACACACACACACACACACACACACACACACACACACACACACACACACACACACACATACACACACACACCTTCCGATATAGCCACAGTCATCACCAGTTAAATAACTAGAGAAGAAAAGATTAATCTAACATCACCTGAAAAACCGACATACACAGCGTTGACGAAATATATGCTTAAGTCCTCTTTGTGCACATCTGTTTCTGAACTATTAACAGAGATTTGTGAACAGTCGGTTTGTAGTTTGTTTATTCTCAGTCAGTCAGTCAGTTGCACGGTAAAGGCCTTGTGGACATGTATGTGTGTACATGATGGAAGTCATGAAGGCTGATGCCATTATACAGATCAGGTTAACCAGACGATTTGTATGTGCGCTTTGGCTGATGAGAAATTGAGGAAGGGCCTAGATGTATATTGTGTTAATCCTTTGACTCCCGCACCCTGTCCAACAGCATCCTGCATTGTCAGCCATGCTAGGAAAGCAAAAACCTTAACCCGTTGATTCCCTCACCCTATCCACCAGCTTCCTGCTTTACAGTGTAATGCAGTGTATGCAGACTGTGCATAGTAAGTGTAGTGTATGCAGACTGTGCATAGTAAAAGTGCAGTGTATGGAGACTGTGATAAGTGCAGTGTATGCAGACTGTGCATAGTAAGTGCAGTGTGTGCAGATTGTGATAAGTGCAGTGTATGCAGACAGTGCATACTAAGTGCAGTGTATGCAGACTGTGATAAGTGCAGTGTATGCAGACTGTGCGTAGTAAGTGTAGTGTATGCAGACTGTGATAAGTGCAGTGTATGCAGACTGTGATAAGTGCAGTGTATGCAGACTGTGCATAGTAAGTGTAGTGTATGCAGACTGTGCATAGTAAGTGCAGTGTATGCAGACTGTGCGTAGTAAGTGCAGTGTATACAGACTGTGCACAGTAAGTGCAGTATATACAGACTGTGCATCGTAAGTGCAGTATATGCAGACTGTAAGCGTGCAATGAGCGCGCAGTTGATACAATAGTCAACGCAGTTTACATATACTCTACACAGTCTGCGTTGTCTTACTTACTCTGCGCACTGACTATGAAGACTGCACAAATTCCATAGATTGCACGGTCTGCATAGACTACGCACTCTGCATGGTCTGCATAGATCAACATACCACGCATATTAAATGAATTATGCAGACTGCACAATCTGCATGTGCACTGCGCAGTATGTACAATCTTTGTTGCATGTGCAGTCTACGTAGGCTACTCTGTCTGTGTGGTGTGGTCATCTGTGTATAGTTGTGCACTTCACGTACACACTGCACACTCCACAGTCTGCATAGACTGCACACAGATTCCTTGTGCTATCAGTATTGTTTACAACACCATACGCAGACTGCACAGACTAACACACACTATGAAAATCTCTGAGTAGCCTGCACAGTGTATGCGTATGCATAGTGTGCATGTTGTACTACAGATTGCGCAAACAGCAAACACAAACTGCAGCCTACGTACACATGGACTACATAGTGTGCATACTCTCCGCAGTCTGCTCATCATGGCATGATCTGCACAGTTTGCATTAAGTATTTTAGACTGTCAGACTGCGTGAGTATACAGACCGCAAGAATTTCACAGTGCAGGGGTAGACACATACGTGCAGAGCGAGCAATCCAGACCTAAGGCAGCACAATTCTAACAAAGTGTAGAAACATCACCTAAACAACCAACAAAGCACAAGGCAAAGGTACAAACAAACAAAAAACAAAACAAAAAACAAAACAAAAAACAAACAAAAAACAAAACAAAAACACAAAACCTGGAAGAGAATTATAAGGGAAAGAAAAAAATATTAATTTAATCTTGGGAAACAATCACGAGAGATTTAATACTTTTTAAATTACAATGACTGCCAAGATGATGTCAAGAACAGTATCTGCTTTTATATTCTTACTGACCCCAGGAGAGAGAAAGCAAAGTTGTGTCCCTTGTAAATGGGGTGGGAGTGAAGAAGGGGGGACGGGCAAAAACAAGCAGTCAAAATAGAAACGAAACAAATTTGAGTAGATACCCATTCCCATGTCATGTTTATCCCCAAATTCTCTCTAAATTTTGAACATAAATTTGAAAATGCACAGTCTGTTATTAGAATATAATATAGCCATTTTTCTTGGAAATGCATTGTCTGTTACTGAAATACTGTAGTACAGCCATGTTCCTTTAGATATGGAGTAAGTATTTTTCAGTGCTGTAGGAACATCAGGCTGATAAGTTTAAATATCTGGGAACGATCATTTCACCAGACGGCAAATGCACATCACAAATAGGTAGCAGAATCGGCCAAGCCAAAACAGCATTCAAGAAGATGAAAAGCATTCTTACCAACAATGCTCATCAATTAAAATCAGGAAGAGAGTTCTTGAATGTTCTATAGAACAGATAATGCTATACGGTTGTGAGGCGTGGACCGTCAACACGCAAAGCCAGAACAAGACTGAGGCAGCCGAGATGTGGTTTCTAAGAAGAATATTGAGTCCCGTGGACAGCAAAGAAAACAAACGAGACAGTCTTGATGGACACAGACACAAAGATCATTCATTAGGAAGATTAGGAATAGACAGGCAATATTCATGGGCCATTTTATGAAGAAAGGGGAATTAGAGCACCTGGTCACAACAGGAAAGCCAGGGGGGAAGAGAGCACCAGGTAGACTCAGGGAGAAAATATTGGACGGACTTGCAGGGTGGCTGAGGACAGAGAGGGTGGAAGATGTGCTTGCGGCAACAAGGGATAGATACATATGGAGGGCCATGATCGCCAACGCCATGCGGCAGGGCACATGATGATAATGATGAACATCCTGTGCTCATCCATGTGGTATGTTCATTCTTGTTTCCTGTATATATTTCTAAACTCTTCCAAGCTGGTGAAGAAGCGTGAAACAAAAGATAGGACTGCACCAGACTGCTGCAATCCTTCTCCATGTAATGTTTGCATTTATACATACGATTTTTGGTTGTTTGGTTGTTCTTTTTATGTAAGTATATTATGTAACAGTAAGATTAAACATGACATCCCACAATGACTGATTTCAAAATTTGCAGAGACACAGTTTTTCTCTGTTTACCATGTCAAAAGCTTTTTTTCAAGCTGTGCCAAGAGAAGACCGGCTTTTACTTTACGGTTGTGGGCAGAGGATTTCCAAGGAAACAATGGCCAGGATACCTGCACAGTAAGTGCACTGCGCTTCAGGAAGGTAATGGCAACTCATCCGAAGTATTTTTTGCCAAAAAGTGCACATCATCCAATGTCATACATCGAGAACATAACCAACATCAGTGGCCTAAATATTCAAGAAACTGTCGACAAAAGTCAAGACAGATCAGACTGGATGGAGGTAGCTGTGTTAAAGCATGCAGCAGTCAACACGGAACCGGTAACGCCTACAGGTGAGAGACCAAGAGAAAGTTCCGTTCTCTTTTGGCGGGCTGATTGGTTTTTACGAAATAGAGCCGGGGACTCAAGATCTGATATCTCGAGTTTAGCCCCAGCCCACAACATTAAAAGCTGGTCTGTTCGTTGCCCATCTTAATGTTTCCATCATACTGATGGTGTTGGCTTAGTGTTTCATAAGTCCCTCTCCCCTCCCCCATTTCTAAACCTTGCCAGCGCATAGGAATTTGCTCAGGCTTAGGAAATCTACCAGCTAATTGTTGGCAGATTTGGACGGAGCACATATGGAATTTTCCGAGTGCGATGATTTTTCTCTTCATCAAACTCCAAAATCCCTCTGTTTTTTTGTTTTTTTTTCACACAGTTGGCTCAAGACAAAGACTGCATCAGTGAAGTTCTTCCTTTCCTGAATCTGATCTATGCCTTACTCAGACATAGTGGTGCCTTGTGCCTTGTGCCTTGTGTCTTGCTCCAGTACTTTGGCATACAGCTTCTAGACCTGGCTCAGCAATGCCGTTCCCCTATACATTATGCAATCTCTCACATTGTTTTCTTCCACATGGGAACTACCACTGTACGTGGCCATTCCTATTTGAATTGAGGAAGAATTGCGAAGAAGAAGAAGAATTGCGAAGAAGAAGAAAGAATAAGAATTGCGAAGAAGAAGAAGAAGAAATGCGAAGAAGAATTGCGAAGAAGAAAAAGAATTGCGAAGAAGAGAATTGCGAAGAAGAAGAATTGCGAAGAAGAAGAATTGCAAAGAGAAGAAGAATGCGAAGAAGAAGAAATTGCGAAAAGAAGAAGAATTGCGAAGAAGAAGAAGAAGAATTGCGAAGAAGAAGAAGAAGAATTGCGAAGAAGAAGAAGAAGAATTGCGAAGAAGAAAAAGAATGCGAAGAAGAAGAAGAATTGCGAAGAAGAAGAAGAAGAATTGCGAAGAAGAATTGCGAAGAAGAAGAATTGCGAAGAAGAAAAAAGAATTGCGAAGAAGAAGAAGAATTGCGAAGAAGAAGAAGAAGAATTGCGAAGAAAGAGAAGAATTGCGAAGAAGAAGAATTGCGAAGAAGAAGAAGAATTGCGAAGAAGAATTGCGAAGAAGAAGAATTGCGAAGAAGAAGAATTGCGAGAAGAAGAAGAATTGCGAAGAAGAACGAAGAAGAAGAAGAATTGCGAAGAAGAAGAAGAAGAGAATTGCGAAGAAGAAGAAGAATTGCGAAGAAAGAAGAAGAATTGCAAAGAAGAAGAAAAAGAATTAATAAAAAAATAATTAATACAATATTTATATAGGCAAAATCTTGATAAAATCAAATCTAAGCGCTGAAACAGGCACACACGCACGCAAAGCACGTATGCACGCACACACACGCACGCACACACACCACACACACACACACACACACAACACACACACACACACACACACACAACACCACACGCATGGCTATATAGGGGAGAAAGAATAAAAGCAATAAAAGCAAGAATAAAAGCAATGGAAAATCATAGAGAGCATATCATATACAATTATATATTATAACAATGTGATTCCCCTCCGAGCGGAGACAGGCTGCAGAGGGGGGTTCAGTGAGGTTAGGATTTTATGCAGAGGAGAAAAGGTGAGTTTTGAGAGCGGACTTGAAGGAGACAAAAGTAGGTTGCTGACGGACTGAGAGAGGAAGTTTGTTCCAGGAGAGTGGACCAGAAACAGAGAAGGCTCGTGGACCATAGGTATTGAGCTTAGTGCGTGGAAAGCGAAAAGTCAGAGGATCGGAGGCAGAGCGGAGGTTACGTGAGGGAACATAGATCTCAAGTAGGCTTGACAGGTAATCGGGGGCTGCGTTATTGAGGCTTTTGTAGCACATGGTGTCTAGTTTGTACTGTATGCGCTTTGATACAGGAAGTTGTGCCAGGAGAGGAGATATGTGGTCAGCTTTTTTCTTTTTGAGTACAAGGCGTACAGCATTGTTTTGAATGCGCTGTAGGATGTGAATGGTGAAGGCAGGAAGACCAGACAGGAGTGAATTGCAATAGTCAATGCAAGACATTATGAAGGAGAGAACGAGTTTTGCAGTTGTTTCGACAGAGATACTTCCTGATCAGGCTTATACGATGGAGATGATAGTAGCATGATCTGGCAGTTTGAGAAACAAAGTTGTTCATGGAGAGTGTAGAGTCAATGCAGACACCAAGGTTTTTAGCTGAATCAGAAATTGGGACTGATGTGTTACATAATGGGAGAGAAAGAGGAGGCAGCTGAGAAAGTTTCTGACGGGTGCCAATGAGGATAGCTTCTGTCTTGTCGTCATTAAGCTGAAGTATGTTGAACGTCATCCAGTTCTTAATGTCCGAGTAACACTCAGTGGTGCGAGTCAAGAGGCGCTGTATATTATCAGGCGAGTCACTGTCTAGAAGTTGGGTGTTATCAGCATAGAAGTGGTGTTTTATAGAGTGGGAGTTGATGATGGTGGACAGGGGGGAGGTATAAAGAGTGAAAAGAACAGGGCCAAGGACAGATCCTTGTGGAACACCACAGGTCAGGTATGCAGGTTGAGAGTAAGTGCCATTGATGAGAACAGTTTGTTTTCTGTTTGATAGATAAGAAGTGAACCAGGACAGAGCAATGTCAGATGCCAAAAGTATGATGAAGTCTAGAAAGGAGAATACCATGGTCAATGGTATCAAAGGCTGCAGACAGATCAAGGAGTGTGAGGAGAGAGACTTTGCCAGTATCAGTTGCAAGGAGATTGTTGAGAATGTGTAGTAGGGCAGTTTCAGTGCTATGGCACTGGCGGTAGGCTGACTGGAAAGGATTGAGGAGATTGTTGGCAGACAGGTGAGAGTTCAGCTGGTTGAGGACGACTTTTTCAAGGAGTTTTGACAAGAGAGAGAGATTAGAGATAGGCCGGTAATTTTTCAGTTCATTTGGGTCTAAATTGTGTTTCTTGAGGAGAGGGTGAACAATAGCAGACTTGAAAGAATCTGGGACAGTTCCAGTTTGAAAAGAAGTGTTGATGATGTCAGTGATGAATGGGAGGAGGGTAGGGAGACAGTCGGAGTAGAGAACCTGGAAGAGGATCCAGTTCGCAGAATTGCGAAGAAGAAGAAGAAGAATTGCGAAGAAGAAGAAGAATTGCGAAGAAGAAGAATTGCGAAGAAGAAGAATTGCGAAGAAGAAGAAGAAGAATTGCGGAAAGAAGAAGAAGAATTGCAAAGAAGAATTGCGAAGAAGAAGAAGAATTGCGAAGAAGAATTGCGAAGAAGAAGAATTGCGAAGAAGAATGGAAGAAGAATTGCGAAGAAGAATTGCGAAAGAAGAAGAAGAATTGCGAGAAGAGAAGAATTGCGAGAAGAAGAAGAATTGCGAAGAAGAAGAATGCGAAGAAGAAGAAGAATTGCGAAGAAGAAGAAATTGCGAAGAAGAATTGAAGAGAAGAAGAATTGCGAAGAAGAAGAAGAATTGCGAAGAAGAATTGCGAAGAAGAAGAAGAAGAAGAAGAAGAAGGAAGAAGAAGAGAAGAAGAAGAAGAAGAAGAAGAAAAGACGAAGAGAAGAAGAAGAACAAAGACAAGACAACGAAGAAGAAGAAGAAGAAGAAGACGGACGAAGAAGAAGAGCAACAAAGAATGAGGAGAAAAGAGGAGGAAGAGGAGAAGAGGAAAAGAAAGGGGGAGGAAAAGGAGAGAAGAATGGAAAGAAGAAGAATTGCGAAGAAGAAGAATTGCGAAGAAGAAGAATTGCGAGAAGAAGAATTGCGAAGAAGAAGAATTGCGAAGAAGAAGAATTGCGAGAAGAAGAAGAATTGCGAAGAAGAAGAATTGCGAAGAAGAAGAAGAATTGCGAAGAAGAAGAAAATTGCGAAAGAAGAAGAAAATTGCGAATTGCGAATGGAGAGAAGAAGAGAGAAGAAGAAGAAGAAGAAGAAGAAGAAGAAGAAGAAGAAGAAGAAGAAGAAGAAGAAGAAGAAGAAAAACGGTTTAATCTGTCACATAAATGTCTGTTTTGTTGTTGATGTTGTTGACTGTTTATTTTTGTTGTCTTTGTTTTCAAACTACAAAATGGGAGACTACTCTTCTGTTCTCTTGGGGCTGTGCCAATAATATATCTACGCTTCTTACCCTTGGCTGTCGAAACTGTTAGTCACGCTTGTTTTATAATGATTGATTTCAGCTGTCAACCTCGGTGTTTGCTTTGTGGCTCACAGGGATCAAGTTGTTTGTGTGCTTTCTTTCCAGCTGTCTATTTATCGATCTTTGTATCTCTGTCACTGCCTCTCTTTCTCACTATTACAGACTGACAGACAGACAGACAACCAAATACATATACACGCAAACACACACACACACACACACACACACACACACACACACACACACACACACACACACACACACACACACACACACACACACACACACACACACACAATCAAAACGCCGAAAAATGACAAGATTAGAATATGTAGATCGTTTATTAAAATCGTTCGGAGAAAAATGTTCCTGATGACCGGACAAGGGACTTTTTCAATGCTTAACCCAAACCAGGAACAGATCATCGCAGACTAAATGGATACCACATTCTGACTACACAAAATGTAATTAGGAAACTGATGGAAAACATTATATCAAAGAAACTAGTTTGAGACATAGAAGACAGAAATTACTCCCACTAAACGATGTTTGGCTTTAGAACAGGAAAACCTACGTGAGAATATGCAGCTTCTTTTGCTCATGAATCTTACGAAGGTTTTCAGAATGAAGAAAATATCTTTGATGTGGTTACTGACCTTTAAAGATGAGTACAATAAAGCCTGATGACTCAAACAACTACTTAAGGGTTATGGTGTTAGCATGAAAGTCATAAGATAGCTTGCTGCTTCTCTCCAAAAGAGAGTAGTAGGTCTGCGATTTGGAAACCAGAATTCAGCATCCCAAAAACTCTCCATGGGATTCACCTAATGATTGCCATTTTCTCCAAGTTCCCTACAACATGTTCGCAAAAAGATCTGACTTAAATGACAATGGATCAGCTGGTACACTCCCTCTGCTGACGATGGACTCATCTTTACGGCAGGTAAGTAAGAACTCAAGTTGATAACTTTAAACATCTGAAGAAAGTCATATCACCAGACGGCAGATGCACATCAGAAAAATCCAGCAGAAATGGCCAAATTAAAACAGCATTCAAGAAAACGAAAAGCAATTTTACCAACAAATGGTCATCAATTAACATCAGGAAGAGAGTTCTCGCAAGACCCACAGAAGAAAGTGAGGGTCTGTCCCTGAGGCAGACAACACGGTTGTGATAAACAATAAACACCGATAGAAAAATCTCAGACCTGGATCACTGCACTACATAGAATACCTGAGGAAAAAGCGTCTGATCACAAGTCCATCACTGCCAAAACCTGAGATAGTCCGTCGTGATCGAGTGGCATTCATCGTGTCCGAGCGAGCGAGAGAGAGAGAGAGAGAGAGAGAGAGAGAGAGAGAGAGGAGAGAGAGAGAGAGAGGACAGAGACAGAGACAGATACAGAGACAGAGACGGACAGACAGAGAGAGACAGAAAGACATACGGACATACAGACAGAGACAGAGAGACAGAAAGACACAGAGAGACAGAGAGAGAGAGAGACACGAGACAGACAGGACAGAAGACAGGGACAGAGAGAGAGAGAGAGAGGGGGAGAACACAGTAGACAGACAGAAAAACAAATAGACAGACAGACAGCCAGAAAGAGACACACAGAGACAGACATATAGAAACAGACACAGATGGAAAAGACAGAAGACAAGACAGAAAGAAAAGAAACGGGAGGAAATAGTTTCAACTAAATTTATGTTTCAGATTTCATTTTTGGCATTGTCAAATCTGCTGTCTAATTTGACTGGTTGCAAATAATTGCAATTATCCAAGCACACTTCATCAAGCTACATTGCCTGAACTTCTGCATGTAAGGTATAATCATGCCAGTTTGTTTCACTGGCTCTCGCTTTGCTAGCTTAATGACAAAACTGAAAATATGTGAGATGAAATGAAGTAACCAGTTAACAAAACCAACAGACAGATAAACAAACAAGCAAACACACCGGCGCTCACACACATATTACACTCACTAACACACAGACACAGACACACAGAGACACCAGACACACACACAGACACAGACACACACACACACACACACACACACACACACACACACACACACACACACACACACACACACACACACAAAGTCACGTACGCACAATTGCAAACACACAAATGGAAACAGTACCTTAACAGCCACCACTACCACCACCAACAATAAGAACACCAGCAATAGATTCACGCACATTCACACACACAGACACAAACACGCAGACACACGCAGACACACACGCAGACACACACACACACACACACACACACACACACACACACACACACACACACACACACACACACGCACAGACACACACACACACACACACACAGACACAGACCTAAACACACACACACACGGACACACACACAGACACACATACACACACACACACACACATAGACACACACACACACAGACACAGGACACACACACACACACACACACACACACACAAACTGAAAGAGCCCTCCTTTACTTTACTCAGGACTTTTTTTCTCTACGTTGGACAGCCCACCCAGCCGCCAGTTGGCATAATTGCCGACTGTTCTCACCATATTATATTATTGTGCTCTCGACATTCAGCAGTTGGAAGGTCCCAACGTCGTTTTATCACAAGCACACGAGGTGTTCATTCAATGGCAACAGCTGTTAGACATTGTGCTCCAGACACAGTCTATTTAACATCTCAGCCAGGCCTGACATGTCCACAAATGGATCCCAACTTTGCCGTCTTTCCCAACGGTCACCAGGACTTTCACGGGTCATTAGGTCTCATTCACTGAGGCCAGCAGCCCAGAGCAGTTCAAATTTATAAACACCACAAGATGCTGAATATGACCCAGAGTACCAATGCCTCACCACTGGCCAAATAATCACCTCCCAGCTCCCGATACAAAACGGTAGACATCTCGTTTTATAGTTGCAACGCCACGTGTACATAAACATTGAGCCTTAAGTAAAGCAAACAATTAACCCTTTGACTTCCCACACCCTATCGCCTAACTACAAAAAACTTAACACTTTGATTCCCTGGCCCTATCTACAGAAAGCTGGTGGATAGGGGTGAGGAAATCAAAGTGTTAAGTTTTTGCTTTGCTTGCATGGTTGGCAATACAGGATGTTAAACCCAGTGACCGAGGGGACCAGACATTGTGGTGAAGTGGTTATGCGATAGACTATTAACGTAGAGGTTTGGGGTTTGAATATAATGCATCTTTGCAAAAGTTATCGTAGGTTTGTGTGTTGGGGGGAGGGTTGTGTGTGTGTGTGTGTGTGTGTGTGTGTGTGTGTGTGTGTGTGTGTGTGTGTGTGTGTGTGTGTGTGTGTGTGTGTGTGTGTGTGATTGGGAATAGTGAAGAGGGAGAAAGAGTGAGGGAGAGAGAGAGAAAGAGAGACAGAGAGACAGACAGACAGAGAGGGAGAAACAGAGAGGGACAGAGAGACAGAGAGAAAGAGCAAGAGACAGAGACAGAGACAGCGAGACAGAGACAGAGAGACAGAGGAGATACAAAGACAGAGAGACAGAGGGAGACAGACAGACAGACTGAGAGAGAGAAATAGATAGAACAAGATCAAGAACAAATGTTATCTACGAGGGAAAATGCAAGCATTGCATACAATTTTGTACGTCTATATGTTACCCAGAAAGGGTCTGATTTACACAAAAGTAATAGATGAATCATCATGAATATTTCAATAATGCTAACACTAGATATACCAAATCAAAGCAAGATCGGGGCAGCTGAAATGTGGTTTAAAAGAAAGAGTGTTAAGAGTTCCATGGATAGCAAAGAAAAATAGCATTGGAAAAATTCCACCCGGGAACAAAAACACAGCTGGGAATTTGTCTGCTCCTACGTTTTGTCATCTTTGCAGTACAGCTGTGAGAGACATGACATGAATAGAAGTCAGGAGAAGAAGCTTGACTCCTGTGACCTTGAGTGCATAAGCAATATCTTGGGCATCGACTGGAAACACTAAGTGACACACGATGAAATAAGTTCAAGAAGCAAACAAACCCCACTCAGCAACATTATCTGCGAGAGTCGACTGAGTTGGCTGCTTTATGCTGAAAAAAAGAAGAAAAAAACTCCCATCTTTCAGGCCTGAAACCAAACCAAGCCCTAAACTTGAACTCAGAGGGATAGCAATGGACAGGAAGACCGAAAAAATAAACTGACGTCAGATAGTTGACAGAGACATACAACTGGTTGATATAGATGCTGCAGTGATACCCTCAGACTCAATGCCGACCAAGCCTGTTGGAGTACTTTTGCTGCCTTATGCATGGCACGACGCGGGGTTGGCTAAGTGAATCAGGCTGACGAGGCAATGATGAAGAAATGGACTGAATTATACGTGACAGAGCTAACGCGGTTTCAGTTTCAGCTTGTGTACTGTCAAACGTAGCACGTCCATATAATTCAGTCGAAGTGAACTGACAAAATAATGTGTGTACTGTATGTGTAGGACTGTTTAACTAACAATACAAATAATGTGTGTGTGCAGTATCCATTAGACTGTTTAACTCATCATCATCATCATCATCAGGTGCCTTGCCGCATGGCGTTGGCGATCATGGACTTCCATCTGTCTCTATCTCTTGTTGCCTCAAGCATCTCCTCCACCTTCCCTGTCCCCAGCCACTCTGCAAGTCCGTCTAGTATTTTCTCCCTGGGTCTACCAAGGTGCTCTCTTTCCCTTTAGTTTTCCCATTGTGATCAGGTGCTCCAAATCCCCCTTCCTCATAAAATGGCCTATAAATGTTGCCCGTCTTTTCCTAATCTTCCTTACGAATGATCTACTTGTGTCTGCCTCCATCAAGATTGTCTCATTTGTTTTCTTTGCTGTCCATGCAACTCTCAACATTCTTCTTAGAAACCACATCTCGGCTGCTTCAATCTTGTTCTGGCTTTGCTTGTTGACTGTCCACGCCTCACATCCGTACAACAGTATTGGTTCTATATAACATTCAAGAACTCTCTTCCTGATATTAATTGATAGGCATTTGTTGGTAAGAATGCTTGTCATCTTCTTGAATGCTGTTTTGGCCTGGCCGATTCTGCTGGCTATTTCTGATGTGCACCTGCCGTCTGATGAAATGATCGTTCCCAGGTATTTAAAGGTATCAACCTGTCTCAAGGTTGTGCCGTTTCCTGTAATTTTGCTTTAGGGGATTTCATGTTTTTTACTGATCACCATGACTTCAGTCTTCCTGCTGTTTAGTTCCAACCCCTTACCTTTGCTTACTATTTCTAGTATATTCACAAGGTTTTGTAGGTCCCTTTCATTTTCTGCAATTAGCACTATGTCTTCTGCATATCGAATGTTGTTTATTTTTCCTCCATCCTTTAATCCAGGGTCTTCTTCTACGTTTCTCATGATGTTTTTGCTATAAAGTGAAAACAGATCTGGTGACAAAACACAACCCTGTCTGACTCCTCTTTTGATGTTTTGGAAAGAGCTTATATCGCTTTCTATTCTCATTCCAGCTGTTTGTTCCCAGTACATATTTCTGACCTGTGGTGTTCCACAAGGATCTGTCCTTGGCCCTGTTCTTTTCACTCTTTACACCTCCCTCCTGTCTACCATCATCAATTCCCACTCTATAAAACACCACTTCTATGCTGATGACACCCAACTTCTAGACAGTGACACACCAGACAATATACAGCGCCTCTTGACTCGCACCACTGAGTGTTACTCGGACATAAAGAACTGGATGACGTTCAACAAACTTCAGCTTAATGACAAGACAGAAGCTATCCTCATTGGCACCCGTCAGAAACTTTCTCAGCTGCCTCCTCTTTCTCTACCATTATGTAACACATCAGTCCCAATTTCTGATTCAGCTAAAAACCTTGGTGTCTGCATTGACTCTACCCTCTCCATGGACAACTTTGTTTCTCAAACTGCCAGATCATGCTACTATCACCTCCATCGTATAAGCCTGATCAGGAAGTATCTCTCTGTCGAAACAACGGCAAAACTCGTTCTCTCCTTCATAATGTCTCGCATTGACTATTGCAATTCACTCCTGTCTGGTCTTCCTGCCTCCACCTGCAGCGCATTCCAATCAATGCTGTACGCCTTGTACTCAAAAAGAAAAAAGCTGACCACATATCTCCTCTCCTGGCACAACTTCACTGGCTCCCTGTATCAAAGCGCACACAGTACAAACTAGACACCATGTGCTACAAAAGCCTCAATAACGCAGCCCCCGATTACCTACTTGAGATCTATGTTCCCTCACGTACCCTCCGCTCTGCCTCCGATCCTCTCACTTTTCGCTTTCCACACACTAAGCTCAATACCTATGGTCCACGAGCCTTCTGTTTCTGGTCCACTTTCCTGGAACAAACTTCCTCTCTCTGTCCGTCAGCAACCTTCTTTTGTCTCCAAGTCCGCTCTCAAAACTCACCTTTTCTCCTCTGCATAAAATCCTGACCTCACTCAATCCCCTCTGCAGCCTGTCTCCACTCGGAGGGGAATCACATTGTAATATATAATTGTATATAATATGCTCTCTATAATTTTCCATTGCTTTTATTCTTTCTCCCCATTTTAGCCGTGTGCGTGTGTGTGCGTGTGTGTGTGTGTGTGTGTGTGTGTGTGTGTGTGTGTGTGTGTGTGTGTGTGTGTGTGTGTGTGTGTGTGTGCGTGTCTGTTTTAGTGCTTAGATTTGATTTTATCAAGATTTTGCGCTATTTTGTGTGTGTGTGTGTGTGTGTGTGTGTGTGTGTGTGTGTGTGTGTGTGTGTGTGTGTGTGTGTGTGTGTGTGTGTGTGTGTGTGTGCGTGTCTGTTTTAGTGCTTAGATTTGATTTTATCAAGATTTTGCGCTATACAAAATAAAGTATTGTTGTTGTTGTAAAGTATTATTCGTAGATGTTTTCCATCAACATTGAGTCTCTCTGGTTGGATGATCATTTCTTCATGTCTTACCCGATTGAAAGCCTTGGTATAATCCACAAAGCATAAATACAAATCCTTATTCATCTCGATTGACCTCTCTATGATAGTTCTTAGGATGTATATGCCATTACTAGTTCCTTTCCATTCCACAAATCCACATTGATCTTCTGCTATTTCTCTTTCGATTCTATTCCGTGTCCTCATCATGATTATTCCTAGCAGGATTTTTGTTACATGACTCATCAAACTGACTGTGCGATGGAGTTTGCATTCTATAGCCCCCGTTGTCTTTGGAAGTGCAATGAAAATCGATTTTGAAATATCTTTGGGGATTTTTCCAGTGTCGTAAATTTCATTCAGGAGGACTGTTATTTTGGCAATGCCAAATTCCCACAGGGCTTCAATCATCTCTGTAGTAATGTTGTCTGGTCCTGGGGCTTTTCCTGGTTTCATCTTTTTCATGCTGCTCTAACTTCATCTTTCATTATGGGTGGTCCTTCAAAGTTCTTTTTTATAACGTGTTCTTCGTTTCTGTCTTACTCAAAAAGGTCTTTAATGTGCTCTCCCCGTCTATCTAATATTTTGTCTTTTTCCATGATAAGCGTGCCATCTTTCGATTTTAAGTAACCAGTTGATGTGCATGTATTTTTCCTGTGTACAGTTTCTTCGATTCGTCTGTACATACCTTGAGTATCCGTTTTGTGTTGGTCTTCTATTTCCTTGCATTTTGTTTTCAGCCAAGCTTCTTTAGCTTCATTGCACCTATTCCTGAGTTCTTTGTTTATTTTTCTGCATATCTCTTCGTTTCTCTTTGCCTTTCTCCTTTCGTCCATCATGCCCACAATTTCTTTTGTCATCCAGTTCTTTTTTGCTTTTCTATCTGCCTCAGGGATTTCTTCACAAGCTTCATTTATCGAATTTCTGTTTAACTAAAAATACAAATAATGTGTGTGTAGTATGCATTGGACTGTTTAACTAACAATACATATAATGGGTGTTTACAGTTTGCGTTAGACTGCTTAACTAATAATACAAATAACTGTGTGCAGTATGCGTTTGACTATTTCTAAACTTTGAACTGGAATTTATAGGTATGTTTATGTGTTTGTTTGAATGAGTTTCTGTGTAATTCTGTGTGTTACTGAGTAGTTGTGTGTATATGTGTGTATGTTGTTTGTTTGTTTGTGTGTGTGTTGTGTGTGTGTGTGTGTTTGCGTCCATGTGTGTGCCTCTCTCTCTCTCTGTGCGTGTACATATGTATTTGTGTCTCTGTGTGTGTGCCTCTTACTATGCACGCGTGTGTGTGTATATATATATATATATGTTGTGTGTGTGTGTGTGTGTGCGTGTGTGTGTGTGTGTGTGCGTGTGTGCGTGTGCGTGTGCGTGTGTGCGTGTGTGCGTGTGTGTGTGTGTGTGTGTGTATGGTGTGTGTTTGTGTGTGAGTGTGAGGTTATTTAAAATCATCTATTTTTCATTCAGAAAAGACACAATGGCATATGAACACAGCTACTTATATCACGCCAAGAAATTTTATCAGGTTGTATGGTTTTCCAGTGAATACCGATGCACTATGACACATCATGTATTGATTGCACATGTCATGTCAAATTGCACCAATATATGCACATTACACAGTGATGTTCCTCACGCCCAGCCGTTTCATCAATCGTGATCTCTGTTTGTGTCTCTGCTGTTCACGGACATAGCCACACAGGTAGAGAAGGGGGTGGAGGGCTGATTTCAGTGGTAACCCCATCACTGCTGTACCCTCCCACACACCTCTAGACATAGGAAAACCTGTCAGGATCAGTAGAGCACACACGCAGACCCACAGTGTAGACAGCACGTCCAACACGACCATTGGTGATATTTGTCTGGCTACAATCAGATCAGGTGACTGGCTCTTTCCTGTTTTCAACAGCCACAAAAGATTGCTGCGTTGGTGAACAACTCTAAAAATATACACCTGGCCCAGAAGACTGATGACAATTAAAGTCAGAATAATAGAGACAACACAAGCTAGTGTGTAAGAGTGGTTTAGGGAACGTTCCCACAGTGCCACTAGTGGCTGACAGAGCCCTGTCTGGCTGTACACGTGTGGTCTCCACGTGCCTTGCATGAGAGGGACTGTTGCCGGAATCAGTCCTCCAACCCACAACACCGTGCAGACAACGTGGGCAGAGAGTGAGGAGACAGGGAATGGTGGGTGAGGAAACCTCAACACCAGACAACGATCTAGTGTCAGCAGACAGGTGAGGAAGGCTGACACGTTTGTGGACAAGACAAAGAGAACTCCAGACAGCTGACAGGTAGCACTGCGTCTCCAGATGGTGTCTTCCCACAGGTAAGTGTCCCGGTAGGCGTGGTCTGTCAGTGTCATTATGGCCAGGTACAGTCCCATCAGGACATCACAGCATGCCTGGTGAACCATCATCACCCCCACACTGCCCTGCTGTCTGTTTTTACCCAGAGTCAGATGACCAACAAGGCCTACGGCATCACACAGCAGGATAGAAAGTGTAAGAATGAAGAACATGCTCTGTACAGTGAAGACCCCAACAGTGACTTGCAGGAAGACACAAGGCCTGTGGGTCCATGGCAGTGGTTGATGTTGAAAGTTTCTGGAAGAATCTCAGAACAACAAAGCTTATAGTTGTCTACATGCAAAGACTGAAGCTTATTCAGTTCACTGAAGACTTGTCTAGGGAAATGATGGAAAGGACAACCACTTACGTCCAGAACATGGAGCATGCCCAGGACGTGAAATCCTGACCCTGTCACTCGCTCTATTTCACAGAAAGATAAATTCAAAGTTTCCAGTGTGGAGAATGAGGTGAGTATTGTGGAGTTGAACTCTCTGATCATCACACCTGAAAGGTCCAAGTGTTTCAAGGAATCCATGACAGGAGATCCCAACATCAGTGACGTGAACACAGAGTCAGGGGATTACCAGACAGATCAAGATGGATGAGGTGTGAGGATCTATACAGCTGCTCTGTGGTGATGTGAGAGATCAGGTTATCACTCAGGTCCAGACTGACCAGATTCAGCAAATACAGCGTTCCTATCTGAACAAGACCACAGTGGGTCAGGCCAAGGTGAATCAACATAGTGTTGTGTCTCACATCAGAAGGTTTCATCCCACTGCCACTAGCGTCCAGGAACCGCATGTCCAGGAAGGACTGAGCGTTGAAAGGTTTGTGGCAGATGAAAGCCAGACCATAGCACTTACAGTGATGTGGACACTTCATTATACCAGCAGCTCATCATCCCTGTGTGGACAGTGAAAGTTGCCGTCACACAAGTTGAAGGGTTGAAGGCACACCTTGGAATGATGACATCGGTAGTGTCCAGGACAGACATAGTCATCACAACCCTCTTCGTCCTCCTTCCACCACAGTCACTAACATTGTTACAACGCAGGAAGATAGGCAGACAGTAGCCACGACCTGGACACTGGAAGTAGCTGGGTGGACATGACGAATTGTCATAGGGGCTGGCAGGCTTTGTCAGTTGAAATTCGTAGTGTGGGGCTTCGCCAACAAATGTTCGTCTACAGTCCACCTGAAAATGTCATGTATTGTGCTGATGTCTTTTATTGGATTGATCACATACTACCACATTCTATTACAAGAAAACATGTATGTATTGCTTTATGATACTTGTGTTGTTTTGTGTTACATTGAATTGTATTGAGCATTGCTTTGCTTTAAATTGTATTGCACTCCATTGTATTGTTTTGCATTGAATGAATTGCTCACCACTGTATTGATGTGCTTTGAACTGCTTTGCAAGTCATTGTTGATTTTGTTTTGAGTTGCATTGCACTCCATGGTAGTGTTTTGCTTTGAATGTATCGCTCTTCACTATAGTGTTTTGCTTTGAATTGCATTGCATTTCATTGTAATGCTTTACTGTGAATGCATTTTATGCTACTGCATCATTTTGCTTAGACGTGCATTACAGTTCATTGCATTGCTTTGCTTTTTGCAGTCTATTGCACTCCGGTGATCTGCTTTTTCTTGCAGTGCAGTTCATTGCATTGCCTTAAACTGTATTATACTCCATTTCAGTGCTTTCTTTTAAAATACTTTGAATTTCGTTGCATATAAATGCAATGGATTGAAATCTGGTTGTTCTGTTTTGCATAGAGCTATCTTCCTTTGATTTGGCATTGTATCATTTTGTATCGTAGTGAAGTGTATTGTTCTCTAATACTTGGTTTGCGTTGCATTGCAGGATAAACGTCTCAAAATCCAGAACTGGATGATACAAAATGAGCTATGGTTGAATGGGGACATGATTAGAAGAACGCTCATTAACGCTAAGTACAAGTTTTCCACTGTACAAGTTGGTTCTATCAAACAAGGTGACAAAACTGTTGCACTTTTTGATTCCATCAAGGTCTTTGGCATTGTTCTTATTTCTCAACTGTCTATACTTCATGACGAACCAGTCTGTCTTGTTACTGTCAACTGCGACGTTTCAACTCTATTCGTCGTTATCTTTCAACTTTACCAACATCTTAACTCTCAACTTCTTTATCTTGTCTTGTACAAGATTATCGTTAATTCTCTGCTCTTGGGCTTGCCTGCTTTTTCCGTTGCATGCCAGTACTTTGAATATTTTAATTGATACCAGGAGTTGTTACATTCGCTGCTGGCTCCATCTTTTCACACATGTCAAGAGAGGGCAGATATTCTTTTTTACCAAAGGCCAGATGTTTTTGTCTTAAATGTAGGATCCTCTTCCGTATATGTAACACATTAAGAAAGGAACACCGTGTTTTATTATCAGGGATTCGGCATTCACATTTTCAATAATGTCCAGGTAACATTATATTCACTGTAGTGCTCATCTGGCTGTAATACAAGTATCATTAGTTTCTATGCAAGGTCCACGTCTCTGTTATATGTATGAACGAACGCTAGGTATCATTACTGTGAACAAAAGATTCACTGTTCTAATGAAGCCTAGATGCAATTTGCCTTCAATGCAGCATCCACTTCTCTAACCATGAGGAGGATCAGATGTCATTACCTTCAGTACAGGATCTGTGACTGTATGCATGTTACTGATGGCCAGGTGTCGTTCATCATCATCATCATCATCATCATCATGTGCCCTGCCACATGGCCCTCCATGTGCATCTATCCCTTGTTGCCACAAGCACATCTTCCACCTTCTCCGTCCTCAGCCACCCTGCAAATCCGTCCAATATTTTCTCCCTGGTCTAACTCGTGTTCTCTTTCCCTCCACCTTTCCTGTTATGACCAGGTGCTCTAATTCCTACGTTCTCATAAAATGGCTCATAAATGTTGCTCGTCTTTTCCTAATCTTCCTTATCAATGATCTTGTGTCCAAGATTGTCTCGTTTGTTTTCTTTGCTGTCCATGGAATTATCAACATTCTTCTTAGAAACCACATTTTGGCTGCCTCAATCTTGTTTTGGCTTGCTTGTTGACTGTCTACACCTCAACCGTATTACATTATCGTTTCTACATAACATTCAAGAACTCTCCTACTGATGTTAACTGGTAGGCGTGAGAATGCGTTTCATCTTCTTGAATGCTGTTTTGGCTTGGCCGATTCTGCTGGCTATTTCTGATGTGCATCTGCCAATTAGTGAGATGACTGTTCCTAGACATTAAAATTATCAACCTGTCTCAAAGTTGTGCTGTTTATTATTTTACATGAGGGGATTTCGTGTGATTTCCAAGACTTCAGTTTTCTTGCAGTTTAGCTCTAACCCATTATTTTTGCATTCTATTTGTATTATATTCACAAGGTGTCATTACCTGTATCATATGGGCAACATTTCTGTAATTCATCTCAACAAAGCCCAGGTGTCCGTGTCCATCAGTTATCACAATCCTAGGAGGAGGCGGCCTAAAGATGTACATGAAAGCTCTGCGTGGTGGTGACTTTCTGCACGCGTTCACAGAGTCCTGGCACATGGCCTCGTCCTCTCCGTTCACACAGTCCTGTCTGCCATCACACCACCCACTGACTGAAAAACACTGAACACAACACAACACAACATGCACTGATAACCTTTTGCACGTTCATTTGCATTCATTTACTTGTGCCCACTCAACACATTTCTCTCCACTTTCATTTCTTGTGCCCAGGCTATGAAGTCCAACTATGTCATCTACGTTTTCCTGTCCCAATGTATCATTAAAATCTCCCATTATTATTGTAATGTTCCGTGAATTTCACTAAGCCCTGGCTGTCTCTAATTCTTCATAAAAGTTGTCTATTTCTTCCTCAGTACTTGTGGATGTTGGTGCATATACTTGGATGATGTTGATATCAAATGGATTGCCATTTAATCTAATTAATAAAACTTGGTCTGGTACAGCTGGAAGTGGCAGCGTATGTTTGCGAGTATGAATATTCTTTTACCTTTGTCAAGGTCGTGATACTCCATCTTTGAGATGTTAAGGAGAGAATTTGGAAGACATACAAGTAAATGATCTGGAAGACAACAATAAGAAAGAGTCTTGTAGGGAAAGGAAGGAGGCAGAAGTGTTCAAAGCATATAGAAATGAGAAATAAATTATGTATTTGTGCCTCTGTATGTGTGGGTGTGCGCGTAAGTGTGTGTATGTGTGTTGTGTGTGTGTGTGTGTGTGTAGGTGTGTGTGTGTATGTGTGTGTGTGTGTGTGTGTGTATGTGTGTGGGTGTGCGCGTAAGTGTGTGTATGTGTGTGTATGTGTGTGTGTGCGTGTGTGTGTGTGTGTGTGTGTGTGCGTGTGAGTGCGTGCGTGTGTGCGTGCGTGCATGTGTGTACGTGTGTGTGTGAGAGAGAGTGTGTGTGTGTGTGTGCTGTTGTTGTTATTGTTGTGGATCAAGTGTAGAAGATGGGCCGAACACACAAACAGTCAGACAAACAAACAGGACCAACCTCATGTGTACGGCCACACTGTGCTGTCTGCTTCCCGGAGCAGATGAAGACATCTGTATGTCTGGCTGTGAAGACACAGAAGGCCTCGTCAGTGCCCTGCCAGCAGTCTGGTCGATGGTCACACACCAAAGTGTAGGGCACAGTCTGCCCATCCTGCCCGCACTCAAAGGAAGGAGGGTGGGGGTCAATGGGAGCAGAGCACAGGAATCTTCCCCCATATTCCCATTTACCACCACGTCGAGGCTGAAGCCAGCAGTCACTCTTTTCATCACAGGCCAGAAAAGTGTGGGTCAGATGTCCCTTTGGACACGTGATCAGATCCTGCCGGGTTTTAAACGTGTTGGTTTGTGCTGAAATAATGGCAATGCTTGGTCTTGTGACCATTTTATTCACAGGTAGGTTGAGTGCAGGCTCGTATTTACACAAGTAGCCTGCTTCCAGCTTTTGTTTACATGAGGCCATCCAGATGAAAGAATTCATTAGCGTTTGAACAGTTCCACAGAAAGGTTTCCTTAAGTTTGTTATCAGAAATCTGGAAAGATGGTATCCCACAGTGGAATCTTCCAGGATTATTTCATTCTGATACCTAAAGAAATGCATTGTGTCTGAATAGACATGTCATTTATTCAGAACCATTGTCAGTGTTGTCTTACAAATGAGAAATACAACTGCCATCAGATAACGAGTATAATATAAATGGTGTCCACAATAAACTTGAAATATTCATCCAATATTGATCATGATAATATATATTATATGGTGTCCCTTACACACTTAAACTAAGAAGGAAGACAAACAAACCATCAAAGCCATACATAAGCGATGAAGTTTTCCAACTAGCCAAAGAAAAAAGCCAAGCACAAAGGAACAACAAGACAGAAGATTGCAAAAGGCTGAAGAAAGAAATAAGAATCAAAATCTGAAGAAATAAAACAGCATGAATAGAAAAGAACGCCCCAAAATCACAGAGGTAAATGTTTGGAGGAAAACAAAAGATATGTTTCAGAAAATAAGAAAAATGAAATCAAAGCAAAGACAGTAAAGAGGGCAAAACCTTAACAGCGATGGAAGATATTCTATCAAGGTGGCATGATTACGGCAAAGAACTTTTTCATGACAACACACCAGAACTCCCAAAACATACTCCCTGCCTTGACTTTCAAGAAATGGAATCAAAACCTCTCGTCGACGAAGTTAGAGCAGCAATATTATTGATCAGCTGAAGTTAAGAAAATCACCTGTATTGGACAACGTATCAGGCGAACTGTTACAGGCTATTTGGAGAAGCAGGTGTAACTGCCTTATATCATCTATGTACAAGAATATGGGACTCATGTCAATGGCTGGATGGCTGGAAGCTACAAGAATTTGTCAAGCTGTTTAAAAATGGGAACGCCAAGGACTGCAGTAACTATAGTTCCATCACCCTTATCGGCCACACCAGTAGAGTACTGCTAATCATCACATTGAACAGAATGAAACAAAAAGTACAAGAAGAACTCTGTCAGATTGGTTACAGATCCAACAGAGGCACAGAAGACATGCTATTTGTCTTACAGATTTTGATAGAAAAGTAAGGAACAGCACACAAGAAGCTTTCATTACCTTTATCGATTACAGGAAGGCCTTTGACAGTGTCATATACCATTAACCGTTTAAGACAACGGCAAAGTTGGGCATCCTGTTCTTTTGCAGTTAGCCATTTATTTTCATGAGGACATAAATGCGTGCATTCAATTCGATGGATATACATCAGAGTCGTTCAAGGTGAGGAGTGGTGTTAAGCAGGGTTGTGGGCTGGCACCCACTCTCTTTGCCATTTATTTTTGCAGCTCTCCTGCACCATGATTTTGATGGGAGCGAGGATGGAGTTTACCTCAAAACCAGGTTCGACGAATCTCTTTTCAATCTGAAAAGACTGAAGTCGAAACGACTGACGACTGAAGTGTTGATCAGAGAGATGCTTTTCGCTGCTGCTGCTGCAATAGTGGCTCACAGTGAAATCGAGCTTCAAAGACTAGTCAATCGTTTAGCGGAAGCATGCCATCTCTTCAGGTTAACAATCAGTGTCAAGAAAACAATTGGACAAGGGACAAACTCACCACCAGAGATAAAACTCGGTGGTGAATCTCTGAAAACAGTAGATAAGTTTGCTTACTTGGGATTCACCATAACATTGACCCTATCTTTGGATGAGGAATTGACAAGCAGAATAGGAAAGGCTATAGCTGCATTCAAGAAACTTTTGAAAATGGCATGGAAAAATGATAAGCTTAAGATAGAAACCAAGACTCTAATTTACCAAACATACATGTGTCCTCTCAACACTCCTTTACGAGAGAGACGTGGACCTTGTATGCTGGTCAGGAGAAGAGGTTAAATAGTTTTCATATGAGGTATTTACGAAAAATTTTAAAATACTTTATCAAAAGACAGAAATCAATGATTTGTCACAATTCATTTTTAGAACTTCTTTGGCATTGCATGAATTGTGCTTCTTCTGTTAGTATCTTGAAAATGCTCTCATTTTTAGGGTAGCAGGGAGCAGCTGTAATATAAGCATAAGGCGACTGATTGCTAATATCCCTGAATAATAGATTGTCTTTGTTTTTAATTAAAGAAAATCAAAAACTAGTTTCCACCTGTATTGGTTCAGTGGGAAATAACTAGGCACTAACGAGGCCTGAAATTCGACATAAACTACAGGCTCTATGTTTTCTGTTTCAAACTCATTAAAAAGTGAAAATTTATATATATGGCATATCAGGGTAGACACAACACACATGTATGACATAATTCAGGGTAGACACACACTTACATGTATGGCATATCAGGGTAGACACACACTTACATGTATGGACATATCAGGGTAGACACAACATTACATGTATGGCATATCAGGGTAGACACACACTTACATATATGGCATCAGGGTAGACAACCACTTACATGTATGACATATCGAGGTAGACACAACACACTTACATGTATGGCATATGAGGGTAGACACAACACACTTACATGTATGGACATATCAGGGTAGACACAACACACATGTATGACATATCAGGGTAGACACAACACACTACATGTATGGCATATCAGGGTGGACACAACACACTTACATGTATGACATATCAGGGTAGACACAACACACATGTATGGCACATCAGGGTAGACACAACACACATGTATGGCATATCAGGGTAGACACAACACACATGTATGGCATATCCAAGGGTAGGACAACACACATGTATGGCATATCAGGGTAGACACACACAACACACATGTATGACATATCAGGGTAGACACAACACACTTACATGTATGGCATATCAGGGTAGACACAACACACTTACATGTATGGCATATCAGGGTAGACACAACACACATGTATGGCACATCAGGGTAGACACAACACACATGTATGGTATATCAGGGTAGACAACACACTTACATGTATGGCATATCAGGGTAGACACCACACATGTATGGCATATCAGGGTAGACACAACACACTTACATGCATGACATATCAGGGTAGACACAACACACTTACATGTATGGCATATCGGGGTAGACACAACACACATGTATGGCATATCAGGGTAGACACAACACATCTACAAATATGGCACACCAGGGTAGACACAACACACATGTATGACATATCAGGGTAGACACAACACATCTACATGTATGGCATATCAGGGTAGACAGACACATTTACATATATGGCATGTCAGAATAAACAACATCTACATGTATGGCATATCAGGGTAGACACAACAGACCCATGTATATGGCATGTCGGGGTAGACACAACACATCTTCATGTATGGCATATCAAGGTAGACACAAGACACGTACATGTGTGGCATATCAGGGTAGACACAACACATCTCCATATATGGCATATCAGGGTAGACACAACACATCTCCATATATGGCATATCAGGGTAGACAGAAGACACTTACACGTATGGCATATCAGAATGAGCTGATCTAACGCCAACGTACACGGTGAATCCTCTATATCTGTTCCACACTGTGTCCATTACCATTGTCATCTCTTCCTGTGTCTTGAAACTGACCAGCTGTGCTCCCAGCTCTCGGCACCCCTGTCTTGCTTCCCAGTATGTCATCTGCCCCTTTGGCCGTTTTACGACGTAGCACCTGGAAAAGACATGGAGAAGAACTCAGAATGTGGCATCTAGAAATGACATGTAGAAGAATTCAAAATGTAGCACCTGGAAAAAAGATTTGGAAAAGTCAGAATGCAACACCTGGAAAATGCATGGAGAAGAACTCAGAATGTAACACACAGAAAAAGATATGGAGAAGAACTCAGAATGTAACACCTGGAAAAGGTATGGAGAAGAACTCAGAATGTAACACCTGGAAAAAGATATGGAGAAGAACTCAGATTGTAACACATGGAAAAAGACATGGAGAAGATCTCAGAATGTAACACCTGGAAAATGTATGAAGAAGAAATCAGAATGCAACACCTGAAAAAAGATATGAAGACCTCAGAATGTAACACCTGGGAACAAGTATATAGAAGAAGTCAGAATGTAACACACGAATACAAAGGAATGGATAAGGACTCCAAATATAACACCTGGAAACAGACATGGAGAAGAACCCAGAATGTAACACCTGGATAAAGGCATGGGGAAGATGTTAGAATGTAACACCTGGAAAAAGCTATGGAGAAGATCTCAGAATGTAGCACCCAGAAAAGGCATGAAGAATTCAGAATGTAACAACTGGAAAATGTATGAAGAAGAAGTCAGAATGTTACACCTGGAAAAGGTATGGAAAAGAACTCAGAAGGTAACAAACGAATAGAAAAACATGGATAGGCACTCATATTATACACACGGAAAGAGATATAGAGAAGAACTCAACACTCTTATCAACAGAAATATTTTGTCATAAAACCGAAGATAGGACCCTAACTCAGAGTGCTTGTGATAATTTGACAAACCAGTTAATGATTTCACAGTCAATATTTCATTGACACACATTTCCACACACTCACACACAACCCCCTTAAACTAGAAGATCGGGCGAAAACACAAAATGGCAGGAGAAATGTCGTCAAACATAGACCAGACGTCTCCACAAAACCTAACCGTGACGTCAAAACTGCGCTATCGTCTACACGTTCCAGACCACAATCAAATGTTCTTCCCCGTGTCCTTATCATTCACGACTCAGTCCTCAATAAAGTGGATGGAAAAAGATTGGACTCTTCATACGGTTTTCAGGTGGCCACGAGGAAGATCCATACCATCGAGGACTGTAAGACTGCAATTGAAAAATCAAAAGAAGAGCTGAAACCTGAACCTGACTGTGTAGTTTTACATGTGGGGATCACAGATTTAAAAACAAAGGAGCCCACTGAATGTAGCACAACTCTTGACACCTGTGTGAAAACTATCAACACCCAATTTCCAAAAGCCAGGGTAGTTTTAAGTCAGGTAGCTCCTGTGAGAAACAAACACCTAAACGCTAAAAGAGAGCTCCTTAATGCCCTAACAAAAGTGCGACTTCTTAAAGCAGCGAGTGTCGACTACGTCAACAATGACAATCTTCAAACTATCAGTCACACTCAAGTCAGCCAGGACGACGTCCATCCAACCACCAGAGGGGCGAGCGTTCTGGCCAGAAACTTACGGAGGCAAATCCATCAGCTTTTCTGGGAAAAACCGAGGAGGAGATCAAACCGACAACGACATCAACAAAGACCCGGCTTTCAATCTCCGTTTTTCTTCTCTCCTTGGTCATTTTAGATTCAGCCCAGATTCAGTTTCTCTTCGTTCAGTTCTCAGCTATATTGTTTTACTTAATTATTTTCTTGTTCACATACTTCATTTTTATCCTATTTGTACCTTTTAATTCAAAGTTAAATGAAATCTAATTACCTAAACGTACCATATTGTTATAAGTTATTCAACCGTTCCTCATGAAGATGTGTGTAGTAAGTGATATCAACATTTTTCAGTGGAACGCACGTTCCATGTTAAAAACATCTCATATTTGAGTAACTATCTCTCTTCTAAAAACGTCCATGTCATGCTCCTACAATCGCTGAATACCATCAAAACCCAATTAACTAAAATATCCGGTTTTTATTATCCACCAATATGTGACTCTGTAAATGACGGTGGCCGTATACAAACAGCTATATACATTCGTGAAGGACTGAACTATTGTGAACGATCATCGCCAGTACCTAAATCTACCGCATTTATTTCATCATGTGCAATCATTATAAAATTTTCCTCATCGTTAGTTGTGAATATGGCCTCTGTATACTTACCAAGAGGCCCAGACTCTGTGAACACTGAATGGTTAAAACACTTTCAAGATCAGGATGACAAGTGGATAATTGGAGGTGATTTTAATGCACATGCCCCATTTTGGGAAAAGTATTGTACAAACATAACAAGCAACAGGTTGATTGAAAATATTGTAGATTCCAATTTATATTTACTTAACAACGGTCACGTTACCCGGATCCCCGATAAACCAACCCACAGATCCACAGCTATCGACCTCACTTTAATCTCACCATCCCTAGCCCCAAACGCCACGTGGCAAACAGAGGATGACTTGTTAGGATCAGATCACATCCCCATATGTCTTACCCTAAACCATACTACAGAAATAGACGCCATACCACAAGATAGTTTACCCAAGTTTAATTATAAAAACGCTGACTGGATCAGTTTTAAGGCAATCCTTGAAAAGACAAGAACAGATCTATCTGAAGCAATGAACATAAACGAAACGTACGAAGTTTTCTGTAACTCACTCTTGAGGGCTGCTAACATTTCAATTCCAAAACTTACAGTGTCAAAAATAGGAAAACATCATGGAAATGTCTGGTGGAATGAGGACTGTCAAAAGGCAGTGAACGAAAAGAAAGAAAAATACAAAATTTATTTAGCAAACAGGTCACCTGAAAATCATACAGCGATGAAAAGTGCCAACATTAAGTGTAACAGAATCATAGAGCAAGCCAAAGAACAACACTGGACATCTTTTTGTAAATGTGAAGTAAATAACCACAAAGACATGATAAAGATTTGGGAAAAACTAAAATTAATGAAAAACGGGATTAATTGCCATCAATTCCAGTAAAGCTAGAAAATAACCCTATTCCTAGCTCATTGGAAAAAGCAGAAGCTTTTGCAGACGTGTTTGCTGAGGCCTGTCGTGTAGAAGGACTCCCTGTCTCTGATAGAAATTATAGGGAACGAGATGAAAAGAAAGATGTATATAAGGATCCTGCCTCTGACAATACTCAATACATAAATGCATCACTCACACTTCAAGAATTAAAAGATGCCATTCAGTCCCTTCCAAGTAAAAAAAACGTCAGTTGGACTAGATGCAATTTCCAATGAGATGCTGAAAAATTTACCAGAAAATTTTATAATCTTGCTACATGACATATTTCAAAAATGCTGGAATAGTGGGAAAATGCCTAACAACTGGAAAGAAACAATAGTGGTTCCTGTATTAAAACCAGGTACATGTAATACCGATTTAAAAAATTACAGGCCAATTGCATTAACATCATATGTATGTAAACTAATGGAGAAAATAATCTTAAAGAGACTGATGCACTATTGTGAAAAGAATAAAATAATACCAGTAAATCAGGCAGGATTTCGAAAAGGCAGGTCACCAGTAGAGATCCTAACAAAGCTAACTACTAATATAAAACAACAATTTGCAAGACGTCAATGTGTTTTAGCTACATTTTTTGATATAACGAAAGCATACGATCAAGTGTGGCACTCCCGATTGTTATTCAAATTTAAAAATATTGGGCTGACAGGTCACATTTTTGGCTATGTTAAGTGTTTCTTAGAAAACAGAGTATTTCAAACGAGGATTGAAAATGTATATTCCACGAAACGAATTCTTCAAATGGGTATCCCTCAGGGATCCGTTATAGCTCCCCTTTTTTCATGATATTAATGCATGACTTACCCAGTAAAGTATCTAAGCATGTAGTTTTAGCTCAATATGCTGACGATTTATGCATGTGGATGCAGGTAAATATGAAAAAGAAAACTCCTTTGCGCTGTATCAATTATACACGCAAATGCTACCAATTAGAACTTGATAAAATAGCGCGATACATGGTAGAAAATGGGTTACATCTATCCCTGGAAAAAACAAAAATAGTTTTATTTAATAATGGAGCTAACCCAGTAAATATTCCCACTTTCAAACTGGGAGATACTCTTCTTCAGTTTAACGAGTCGATTAAATTCTTAGGAGTTTTCCTTACAGCAAAATTATCTTGGAATCAAGATATTGAATACTTATTAACCAAAGCTCAAAAAAGTTTAAATTTCTTAAAAATAGTTCGCAAACAGACATGGGGTCAAGATTCATCAACACTTGTTCATCTTTGTAAATCGCTTGTTAGATCTAAATTAACCTATGCTCAAGAAATCTTCTTCAGTGCACCGAAACACTTACTAAAAAAACTGCAGAGCATAGATTGTAAAGGTTTCAAACTTGCACTGGGTCTTCCAATGCATGCTTCCTGTCTTCGGACATATAATGAAATCAAACTGTTGCCACTTGATGAGCAAAGGAAAGTCGCTTCTACTAAATTTTTGTTAAGAAACACCACCGTAGAAAACATCTCAGAAACAGAAATTAAACTGAGATCAGATACCGACTTTCCAAAACGAGCTAAATCAATATCTTCACAGGTCACACTTGCAACATACACATCTGACGTCATGAAAGGCTCAGGAATTGATCTAGACGTAGATCCTGTATCTATACGACCTTCCTTTTCGCCAGTACCCAGTTGGGAACTCCAAAGAGCACGATTTGACGTACACCACACTAATTTAAAAAAGGAGACAATATAAACTTACTGGCAAGTCAGGTTAAATGTCATATAGACGACGTATATTCTGATCATTTGAAAATTTACACTGATGGGTCAGTAATTGAAAGAAAAGCAGGCTCAGCGTTAATAATACCTGCTCTCAAAATTGAAAAATCTTTCTACATAGGACTTGATAAATCTATCTTTACAGCTGAACTCTTTGCAATATTAATGGCTTTAAACTTTCTGATAAGTCTTCCTAGGACAATTTTTCAGATACTTCTTTGCGTTGATTCAAAATCAGTACTTCAGGCTCTTGAATTATCAAAATTACAAACAAGATCAGATATGATTCTGGAAATAAGTCACTTGATTCATAATTTATCTTTAAGAGGCACTGATATTACTTTCTGCTGGATACCTTCTCATAGTTCTTTTAGTTATAATAATAAAGTTGACAGGGCTGCCAAACGAGGAGCTAATAACTCACCAGATTCAAACAATATACAGCTTTCTCTCTCATTGCACGAGAATTGCACTTTAGTGGACAACTACGCCTGGAAGCAGTTCCAATTAAAACAGAAAAAGTATGATAAATGTCACATGAACTTTGAAGTTAGCAAAATACTTAAGCAGCTTCATGCCAGCAAAACTATACAGTCCCTTATGTACAGATGGAAACTTGATGCATTCAAAACAAAATATACCAATAACACAGTGTGTCTGTGTGGAAAGAAGATAACACATAGTCATATTCTTTCTTGCGTTAGGGTAAAACGACATATTCCAACACTATCTGTGAGTACAGTTTCTGACATATTTGCCTCATCATCATTACTGTGTGAATTTTTTGTTAGCCTGTCAAAAAGTCCTATAGCGAATTACCTTTAAAATGTTATTTGACTTGTTCATTGTTGTGGTTAGTCAATTATTAGTTTTACTTTTTATTCATTTCTTCCAGATATTTTTTAATTTTGTTTGTTAGTTTGTTTGTTTAAATCGATAATTATGGTAACATTATTTGTTAGTTTTACCTTCCCCTCTTCAAAACAGTTGTTTTCTGGATCATCTTTTCTCAAATTCAAAATTGACAATTTTCAAATATCCTCTTCACTCCTCCTCTATCACTCCCCTCCCCCCCTTTTTTTTTTTTTGTTTTTTTTGTTTTTGGTCTAAAATCACTTTAGTGAATAGACATTAAATCAAAGACCACCACCACCACACACAACCAGTCCACACATGAACACCCCACCCACCTACAACACACACACAGACACACACACACAACCAGTCCACAATGCACACCCCCACCCACCTACCACACACCCACTTACCACGCACACACACTCACACACACCCCTCCCACCTACCACCCACGCCCACACACACACGCCCCACACACACACACCACCCACATACTACACACAAACACACACACCCCACCCACCTACCACACTAATACCACACACACACGCACACACACAGACACACACACACACCCACCCACGTACAACACACACACAAAAACAAACAATCAGTGCAATGTAAACACACGTGTGATGCAGTCTAACTTAAACAGTACACATTCGTTGATACCCAGTCCACTATAAGATAGAGAAGGAGAGACACAGACAGTGATAGACGTAGACAGATGTAGCAGTACCTCCCATTCAGAAGAAATCCATGCTGACGACACAAGCCATGCTGACACTGACCTTCATCCTCCCCACCTTCACACTCCACCACCAGGTTACACCACACGTGAGGTTTGAACCTCCACCACCCTGGCCCTGTGCAGTTCCACCGGCCACTGCCTACCTTGCTAGGTTTGCTGCTTTTCTGAAAAGGAATGTTTAATTAAGGGAAGTGGTAAGGAAGACCATTTTAGTTCAGTTGGTTAAAGGGTCGTGGGTTTAAGTCTCATATGGATCTCATGGTAAATCTGGAATAGCTGAAAGGTTAAGACACAATGTTGGCAGAGGAACAGAGAGAGAGAGAGAGAGAGAGAGAGAGAGAGAGAGAGAGAGAGAGAGAGAGAGAGAGAGAGAGAGAGAGAGAGAGAGAGAGAGAGAGATGTGTTCGCTTGTTTGCATTGGAAAACAAACTAGTAAGGCAAAATTTTCTTCTTTCTTCTTTCTTTTAATCGTCGGTTTCTATTTCATGGACGTCATAGCGAGAAAAAGTTGATGGTCAGCAGTGAGCTGGAAGATCTGAATAGTTATAGAAACAAACATTACACAGTGCGTGACCAAATTAGGCTGTGAACAAACAGAACACATAATTGTCAATAAACAATACTACCTGTCAAGCTCGCTAAGGCTTGAACTAGAGGGGAAAGACAGAGAAACAGACCTATCATTTCTAAGACACCCCCTCTTCTACTAAATAAGAAAATACTAGAACAAAGTTAGAAAGTACAGTCACACAAATTTTATTACAGACACGTTAGACAACATGACGCATCATTCACGCAAATCACATATATAAATACAACATAATAAAATTGGTACCACACACACAAAACATTTACGTCCATTTGACATCTTCGAACAGTGGAATTCACTTAGAAGCATTTTTGACGGAGCAGTTCACAATCCCCGTGCAAAAGCACGCCAAAAATACACAAACACACTGAACTAACCGCACATCCCTGCCCACAAACAAGAAGAAAAGGGGCGAAAATAAAAGATGAACAAAACTGCCGTGACACTACCCATGAATAGAAACAAATAAACAACATTATCAAGTAACAAGGGTATCAATAAACAACACTGACGACGACCAACACTATCACTAAATGACAGATCTTAAGTGAACGAAAACGCAAATAAACAAACCAGCCAGAGAACAACAGCAGTCTGAAGTGTACATACCTCATGATATGTGAACAACAGTCTAAATCCAGTCTGTTTAGAAGCTGTCCCTCTCAAAGACATGTTTCCTGTACTGACATGCAGCCATAGATTGTTTTCAGACACCAGTGGGTCAGGCATAGAGGTCCCACATACGTTAAACACCTCACGCAGTTGACAACACAGCGTTTCATTCCTACCCCCATGTCCATACCTCATGTTCAACGTTCTGGATATGTCTTTCCCAAAGTCATCCTTGAGGTAAACCACTTCTGTAGATCTGTTGACTGTCACGTAAGTGACAGAAATGTCAGTGGAAATGATGTCCACAGGAATGGGGCAAGTGGTGGTCGTGTTGTCTCCAGTCCTTTGTCTGTCGTGTGTGTGGTGTTGCTGTTCTTCCAACAGGATGAGAGAGCTGTGGGCCATGCAGCTGGTGGAGTCAATCACGGGCATACTGATGTGGGGCACACTGACCATGATGGCGTGGTGACTGGGCACGGTAAAGAGAACCCAGTTGCTGTAGCCTAGCTTCAGTCTAACATCATTCTCTGGATTGTAGCCTCGTGGCTGAATGTATCCTGGTGATAAAAATCAACTCATGTACGTCAGTTAGCAGGATGCAAGGTTTAATGCAATGAACTTACAAATGGGAAGTTGCGGGTTGGGTCACACTGTGTATCCGCCAAAATTGCTGTGGAAGTCTTCAGCCGAAACCAGCCCCTACAAAAGGTGTAGTATGTTATGGACTCATCGGAAAGTCTCCCACCCCCAGTGGAATCTCTTCCACTTTTCTGATGTGTCATTAAGCGTATTGCTCAAATGTTCTAATCAAAACAACTGTTGTACGCATCTCTCAGGCCTGGATACCACCAAAATATAATTGTTTTGCATTTTAGTTGCATGAGTTTTGTTGCATGTGTATGGACATATATGTATGTATGTACGTGTGTATGTATGTATGTATGTGTGTATGTATATATGTATGCATGCATGCATTTATGCATGTATGTATGAATGTATATATGTATGCATGTATGCATGTATGTATGCGTATATGTATGAATGTATGTATGTATGCGTGTATGTATGTATGCATGTAATATGTATATATGTATGTATGTATTATGTGTGTATGTATGTGCGTTATGTAAGTAAACATACATCAATAATGCTGGCTTGTATATCAAGTGTATTTATGTACTTTCTCAAATGATCAGAAATGAGCTCATAAACACACACAAAAAAAAAACAAAGCAACACAATCAAAGAAGCACACAGAAGGGCACACAATTCTGAAGTAAATTATAACAATAGATATGCTCCTGCCAAATACATGGAATATACCTCCAGTTATTGATATGTCCCTGTGGTGTACATGGATTATACCTCTCGTTACTGGACACTTTATCTATAATTAGATTTATATACCATTGTGACAATCATAGCCATGTGTCTTTTGGAATCATACCTGAACCCAGTGCAGCAAAACGTATACAGACATTACAGGAAATAAGGAGCAACCCTTACTGGAACCTGGTTTAAAAATACACATGTTAACAGACCATAAACGGAATCAATAACGACCCTTACCGGAAAAAGAGGAGACGTGATGAACAGACAGATCTTCTTCACTGGTCAACACTTCCACAAGGTGTGGAATGGGCACTTGTTGGACAGTCAGTGACATGTGGTATGACGTCGCTGGCACGTGCACAACATGCAGTCCCACGTAGAGAATGGGGATCTTGATGCTGTAGTCAAGGGATACTGGATCTTCTGGCAATTCACAGCCTGTCCATTTGGTACTGGTCCACGACCGTTGGATATCTATTTCGTAATAATTTGCAATTACTTTAGTGTATATGTGCACAGACACGTAATTCGTCCTGCTACAAGTCTGTTTGTTAAAGTGGATGATACATGCTTTGTGATGCGAACCTGCTGTGATCTTCAGCCAGCAGACGTGATGTTGGGCACTGTGTGACTGGAACCTGTTGTCTCCACTGTCTGTATAGGTGTGTGTAGTGTCTGTGTAGTTGTGTGTAGTGTCTGTGTAGTTGTGTGTAGTGTTTATGTAGTTGTGTGTCATGTCTATGTCAGTGACGTTGTGTCCAGTGTGTGTGTAATTGATGGTGACTGTTGTTGGTCCAGTAAAGTTGATAATCAGACTGTGTGGATGAGGGAGGAAGCACTGGGATATCTTCTGTACTTTGATCATGTCAGGATTGGTGCCCTTGTTCTCTTCATGGCTTGTGGCTGAAAGTTAATATGGCATCTTAAAGATAAACTCAGATTCGTTACGTTATGTTATGAATGAGTATAATAAATGAAATAAGAACAAGGAAATGATTGAATGATAGAAAATAAATAAATGAATATATTAAGAGATAACAACAAACAAATAAATAAATAAATAAATAAATAGATAAAATAAATAAATAAATAATTGAATAACGTGTGGAAGAATAAATGAATGAATTAATGAAAGAATGAACGAACAAACGAACGAACGAATGAATGAATGAATGAATGATATAAGAAACTGGCTAAATAACTAACTAATCAAATAACTAGCTAACTAACAAACTAGCTGAACATGTAATAAATACACACACAAATGGAAATATAGTCATCATCATCATCAGGTGCCTTGCGGCATGGCGTTGGAGATTATCGACTTCCATCTGTCTCTATCTCTTGTTGCCTCAAGCATCTCTTCCACCATCCTTGTCTTCAGCCACTCTGCAAGTCCGTCTAGTATCTTCTCCCTGGGTCTACCCGGTGCTCTCATTCCCTCGAGCTTTCCCGTTGTGACCACGTGTTCCAATTCCCCTTTCCTCATAAAATGGTCCATGAATGTTGCCTGCCTTTTCCTGATCTTCCTTATGAATGATCTATTTGTGTCTGCCTCCATCAAGACTGTCTCGTTTGTTTTATTTGCTGTCCATGGAACACATGGAAGTATAGTAAACTAAAGAAAATAAATAAATAAACAAATAGATAAAAAAACAACTCTTGATCATAAACTGAGTTGTTTATCTAAAATCTGATTGTAAATGGAGAAATAGGTGTTTTTGACCATACAATAGGTGATATAGCTTTTCTAATAATAATAATTATATAATAATTACAATATAATAATAATTACAATATTTTTTAAAATTAATAATTACAATATTTTATATAGCGCAAAATCTTGATAAAATCAAATCTAAGCGCTGAAACAGATACACACGCACGCACACACACACACACACACACACACACACACACAAACACACACACACACACACACACGCATGGCTATAAATGGGGAGAAAGAATAAAAGCAATGGAAAATTATAGAGAGCATATTATATACAATTATATATTACAATGTGATTCCCCTCCGAGTGGAGACAGGCTGCAGAGGGGGTTGAGTGAGGTCAGGATTTTATGCAGAGGAGAAAAGGTGAGTTTTGAGAGCGGACCTGAAGGAGACAAAAGTAGGTTGCTGACGGACTGAGAGAGGAAGTTTGTTCCAGGAGAGTGGACCAGAAACAGAGAAGGCTCGTGGACCATAGGTATTGAGCTTAGTGCGTGGAAAGCGAAAAGTCAGAGGATTGGAGGCAGAGCAGAGGGTACGTGAGGGAACATAGATCTCAAGTAGGCTTGACAGGTAATCGGGGGCTGCGTTATTGAGGCTTTTGTAGCACATGGTGTCTAGTTTGTACTGTATGCGCTTTGATACAGGGAGCCAGTGAAGTTGTGCCAAGAGAGGAGATGTATGGTCAGCTTTTTTCTTTTTGAGTACAAGGCGTGCAGCATTGTTTTGAATGCGCTGTAGGATGTGAATGGTGGATGCAGGAAGAACAAACAGGAGTGAATTGCAATAGTCAATGCGAGACATTATGAAGGAGAGAACGAGTTTTGCAGTTGTTTCGACAGAGAGATACTTCCTGATCAGGCTTATACGATGGAGGTGATAGTAGCAAGATCTGGCAGTTTGAGAAACAAAGTTGTTCATGGAGAGGGTAGAGTCAATGCAGACACCAAGGTTTTTAGCTGAATCAGAAATTGGGACTGATGTGTTACATAATGGGAGAGAAAGAGGAGGCAGCTGAGAAAGTTTCTGACGGGTGCCAATGAGGATAGCTTCTGTCTTGTCGTCATTAAGCTGAAGTTTATTGTATGTCATCCAGTTCTTAATGTCCGTGTAACACTCAGTGGTGCGAGTCAAGAGGCGCTGTATATTGTCAGGTGAATCACTGTCTTGAAGTTGGGTGTTATCAGCATAGAAGTGGTGTTTTATAGAGTGTGAGTTGATGATGGTGGACAGGGGGGGGGGGGGGGAGGTGTAAAGAGTGAAAAGAACAGGGCCAAGGACAGATCCTTGTGGAACACCACAGGTCAGGTATGCAGGTTGAGAGTAAGTGCCATTGATGAGAACAGTCTGTTTTCTGTTTAATAGATATGAAGTGAACCAGGAGAGAGCAGTGTCAGAGATGCCAAAAGTATGATGGAGTCTAGAAAGGAGAATACCATGATCAATGGTATCAAAGGCTGCAGACAGATCAAGGAGTGTGAGGAGAGAGACTTTGCCAGTATCAGTTGCAAGGAGGAGATTGTTGAGAATGTGTAGTAGGGCAGTTTCAGTGCTATGGCACTGGCGGTAGGCTGACTGGAAAGGATTGAGGAGATTGTTGGCAGACAGGTGAGAGTTCAGCTGTTTGAGGACAACTTTTTCAAGGAGTTTTGACAAGAAAGAGAGATTAGAGATAGGCCGGTAATTTTTCAGTTTATTTGGGTCTAAATTGTATTTCTTGAGGAGAGGGTGAACAATAGCAGACTTGAAAGAATCTGGGACAGTTCCAGTTTGAAGAGAAGTGTTGATGATGTCAGTGATTGCTTACACACACACACGCACACGCACACGTACACGCACACGCACACGCACACGCACACGCACACGCACACACACACACACACACACACACACACACATACATACACATACACACACACGCACACACACACATACACACACAGACAAAGACACAGAAACCCCCCCCCACACACACACACACACTTACTTTCCTTAAAGTGAAATTGATTTATATCAACATGAAACAGATACACAGCACACAGCATGACTTAAATGTTAAAAGAAGAGAAAATGAGAATGAAAAGGAGAAGAAACAGTGGACGAATAAAAGAAAAGTGAAGAAGAGAGGCCAATGAAGAACAAAAAATGCGGAGATAAGAAGAAGAAAAGGAACAAGAAAATGTAGAACGAAAAAGAGAAGAACAGTGATAATTTTGCAAAAGATATCCATCTGTTTATCTCCTCCGTTTTAGATTATTTGCGTTCGTGATGGTTTTCTTGCACCTAGTACCATCACTATTACTAGTATTACTACTTTTACTACTATTACTATTTGTACTTCTACTACTACTCATACTACTAATTCCACTTTGATGGTGAAATAGTCCTTGTCAAAGCATGCTATTAAAACTTTATAAAGTAAAAGATCAGGACAAAAAAAGTAAAAGACGCATGATGTCTCAACATAGTCAGTTATGTATATATATATACATATATATAGATAGATATATCCGTACAGTATGAACATAATCATTTGATAAAAAATGAAACATATGATAACATAAAATCAGAAATAGGTCATACATTCATTCAAACACGTCTGCACACAAAAACGCGCAGAAACACACACACACACACATACACACACACACGACACACACACACACACACACACGCACACACACACACACACACACACACACACACACACACACAAACACACACACACGCGCGCGCACACACACATACACACACACACACGCTCACACACACACACACACACACACACACACACACACACAAACACACACGCGTGCATCACAAACGCACACACACATACGCACATACCCCCGCGTACATATACACACATACAAAGACAAGCACACAAACACAAACATGCACACACATGCACACACACGGACGCGCGCGCGCTCACACACTCACTACAAACACACACACACACACACACACACACACACACACACACACACACACACACACACACACACACACGTGCATACACATGCACTCATAAACACACAATATATTCATTTAAGGTCGATAATGATGATCATATCACCATCTTCATTATCATGATCACCAGATAGACCTATCATGATTCAGTCAACAGACACTTCAAGATTTCTTCTTCACGTCTCTGTCTTCTCTTCTCCAACACCACGTTCATGGTGTACAGGAAAGGGTTCACAGCTGAGTTGAGTGGCATCACTAAGGTTGCCATGGCCACGTTGACCTCAGTGGGCAGTGACGTACCAGTGGATGTCAGAAGTCCCAACAGACCAACAGGGAACCAGCAGAGAAAGTCTGTGGCTGCCACAGTGATCAGACGGCGTGCTATGTTCAGGTCTTGTCGCTTTCTGTTGGAGACAGCAGACGCCATGGTGTTGGTCCTGACTGCCATGTAGATGGCTGTTTGCCCCGCTGCTATGGCCAGAAACATGATCATGTTGAAGGCAATCATGATGGCGAAGGTGTAGTGATGACCAGGGACAGTTTTGCTGCTGATGGGCAAGGGCACACAGATCCCTGTCTGCCCATAGAAGTTCCAGTGAGAATGTTCGGGAAAGAAAGGAACACTGACCAGTGTCACGGCCAGTATCCAGTGGACACAACATGCCAACTGAGCTGACATAGGCTGGAAATGGACGTGACTGAAGGGAAAACGTATGACCAGAAATCTGTCCAAGGTGATGAGACAGATGATAAAAGCTGACATTTCATTGGACAGGAGACCCAGGAAGCCAGCTAGTTGACACACAGCACTGTGTCTCCATTGGTTGTCTTGCCACAGATAAGTGTTGTGATACAACCTGTCTGCCACACCCACAATGACCAGGTACACGCCCATCACCCCATCAGACACACACAGGTGTGTGACAAACACGATGTATCCAGATCCTTTACCTGACTTCCGACTGCTTTTCCGCATCACCAGACTGCTGACATTGCCCAGTATGGCCAGTGTGGCAAAGACTGCCAGAAACACGCGGTACACGTTAGAACCAAGAAGATTATTGCATGAGGAGATTTCATTGTCAGGAGCATGACAGTTCTGTTGGTTAAAATCTGTAGGTAGGACTTGAGAGCAACAGAGTTTATAATTGTCACTGAATATCTGCCTGAGATTGTCCAGTTTCTGGAACAAGTCAGGGGGAAAATCATCCACAGCACACCCCCGCAAATCCACAACTTGTAAAGAGGACAGGGAATCCTTATTCGTTCTGAGCACACGCTCTATACCACTTTGGGACAAGTTCAGATGCTGCAGATTATGAAAACTGTCAAAGACACTAACATCTAACCAGATGAAGGAAACTCCAGACAGATCTATCCTTTCTAATGGATAGGACGACAATGACTCGTTTGATTCCTTCAAAAATAAAGACACAATAGGATTACCTGACAATTGCAGATCTCTCAGGTGTTGTGTACGCTTTAAATCTGTGATGCGTATCATTGTGATCAAATTCATGCTCAAATCAAGAGTTTGTAGATTGGGAAATGACATGCTTTTGATATCAACGATTTGACACTGAACCACGTTCAATAAAACTAACATGCTAAAGTGGGACAGCTGCCAAAAGACAACGTGAGTACCACTCATGTCCAAAGCTCGGATACGATTAGGAAAATGGGCAAGAGCAGACATGTTGCTGCATCTGAAGGCCAGACCCAGACATAGACAGTGGTGAGGACAGGGCAGATGACACAACAGTTCATCATCATGCTGTGGACAGTGAATGATGCCATCACACACGTGGTTAGGATGCAGGCAGACTGCAGAACCCCGACACCTGTAATAACCAGGACAATGTGGGTCCTCGCAGCTCTCTTCATCCTCCTGACCTGGACAGTCATACACCTGGTTACAGCGAACATACACAGGAAGACAGTATCCATCGTCTGGACACTGGAAATGGGTTTCTGGACATGTCCATTGTGTGGTGTTGGTATCAGTGACATTGTTGACCTTGTTGTTTGAATAGGGTTGTGTTGCAGTAACATTGTCCATGAAGTAGCTACCTTGGCCATCAAAGTGGATGACAGCTGGAGGGGGAAGAATTACCTTTTGGAAAACGTCGCTCATTGCTGTCCATGCACAGTCCTCCTCGTCACTTCCATCACTGCACCACTCCTGTCCATTACATTGCTCTGCTTCTGGATAACACTGCCACGTAAAAAAGAAATCATGTATAATTTCATTTTGAAACACCATCTTCAACACGAAAGAAGAACAAGAACGCGTATTCAATACAACAAGACAAGACTGGCGCAGATTTTCAGCTAAACGGCCTTTGTCAAGGGTACGATTGCAAACAAACACCAGATACAAACATTTTGAGAAAAAGACTTAAACTTCCCTGCTGCTCGGTCCAGACCAGTCGGCCGAAAATGTGCGCCTGTCTTGTCTTGTTGTATTAAATACGTGTTTTTTATTCTTCTTTCGTGTTTTTTTCTGGTTCCTGTTTGCTTGAACGCGGGTAGTCACACTTGCTTTGGATTACCACCTTCAACGCTAGTTTCATGGTCCAGGAACCAGCCATTGTCTGTACCACACAGGAACAATTAAAGACCATACTGGATGATAGACCAACATCAAGAGATTACGCACACATACAGCAGAAAACTTCATGAATTCTTTGTCTACTGCTGTGAACAGAGAATCTTCCCAAGGCCTGCATGATCAGTCATCGTACCATTTACAAGAACAAAGGGGAGGACTCTGACTGCTACATCGCTGGCAAATTCAGTACTAAAATATTGCTAAACGGACTAGTGCCAATTTGCACAAAAGAAAACCTGTAAGAAACGTAGAGAAACTTCGAAGCCAAACAAAGAATTGCCGACATTGTATTTGTGTTGAAGTAGTTCCATGATGTGTGCCATGAGTAAAACAAATGACTCTACGTTACCTTTTGTTAAAATGGAAAAAGAAATCATATGATATTTTGAGCAGGAAATGACTGGAAAATCCTGGGAAAGCTTTACTGCCCATCAGTAGTCCTCACCGTATAACAAGCTCTCTCAACCATTCCCAGTTTGTGAATAGTGTTAAGTTGTGATGTGTTTTCGCTCCCATGTTCAGGAGCCACAGAGAACCTTGAAGGTAATGATAGTGTATACATTAGCTGTCGTACTAGAGGCAACTTGTTTACCCTGATGCATATACATATCATACAATGACCAAGGAGCAACTGATCAGGGCACTTCTATTTACAAACGACTCTGCCCATTGTTGTTCACAATGAGTCAGCCATGAAAGCAATTGGCATCTTGCTTTTACGAAAATGCTTTAATTCAGTTTTGAAATCAGCTTTGAAGTCCATTCTTTATCAACACGCACCTGTGGAAGACTATCTCTCTCGCACTATTTCCTTCCAACAAACAGAGCTGAAAGCTGTATATCAGGTCAGTCATTTGGGTGTTTACAAACATGTCTGAAACAACTACAAGGTGAAGAGAGACACAGAGACCAACGTTCACAAGGTTGATGGACTGACAACTGTCTTGTGAGAGGCTGCGTCCTAGGTAACCAGCAAAGGGCACCCGCGTGTCCCTGACCATTCCCACCAGCGTTGTCTTTGCACCATCCTTAACATCCACTGGAGTGACTCATTATCTACATCGAAACCTTTATGGTGGCAAAGGCCATCGACATTGAGGCCATGCTCCTAACGATTCAGATGCACTGGGCAAAGCTTGTGTTCGAGATCTAGGACAATCACCAGCTGAAGATGGCACTGCATGGAAAATTGTCCATATGTTATCATGACAGAGGAACACCACAAGAAACTACAGAGACTCATTAAAAAGAATCCTTTACCACTTGTTACATCGATCACCACCCATAGATAACTCTAGCAGCAGACCATGAAGCATGGGTACGTACAGTTCACTAAGTTACCACATTCTTTGAGAACACCAGTAGGGCCAGTAGAGAGAAGAAACGGAGCAGACAAATGAAAGAAGACATTTCAGCACCCAGCACAGACCAGACTGCATCTACAATTACTGTGGAAGAACCTGCTTTTCCCACATACGCCTTACGCACCAGAACTGTGCCCTTAGTATGCATGGACCTCCCCCATCCTGAATTTTCATTCTAAAACGCAAGCCGTATATTGTATAAATTGTAAAACAAGCAATTATAGCATGAACAAAAACTTTGCTGACGCTGGTTTTCTTTTTACTGCACGGGATGTAAATGATATGAAAAATAAAAAGCCAACAAAATAAAATAGAAGTCTGGAAAACAGTGACAAGATGAAAAATAGTCCCTTTCCAAAAACAAAGATCTTACTTAGTCAGGTCAATCCAGTCAGAAATAAAAAAAAAAAAAGAAACCCTGAATGTTAAAAGAGAGTTGCCGAATCCCTTCACAGTGTCTAGACATTCAATACCTAAGGAAATCAGTCATATCCACAAAGGCGACCTGGACGGCAATCATTCCAGCATGTGAGGGATGAGTGTCTGTAATCCAGTGTTCTTCTATCCTGGAAAGCACTGACATTACTTTCTGCTGGATACGCTCAATGTTGTTATATTATATTGGCTGTGCTGCCAAACAAGGAGCTAAGAGCTTATCACAATTAAATAATATATACCTCACTCTATCCTTGAATAAATATGCTATTTCAATGGCTCCAATGGAAAAAAAGTTCTATGTCGAACAGAAAATAATAGAAAATTATGATGGTAGTAACATTAATTTTTGATGTAGAGAAACAAATAAATCGTTTAATGTCAAGAGAATAATACAGAGATTTATGTTCAGGCGGAAACTTGGCGCATTCCAAATTAATTACGCAACTGATACTGTGCGTCGATGTAGAGAGAAGGAAAAATGAAGAGGAAGCACTGCGACTAGACATGATGGAGGCAGACTAAAAAATGAACAACTAACTCAAGTAAATTCAGAGCAGCAGACGAACACGACCGCTTTTTGTTCAGGTGGAGGGCGAGAGTGATCTTCCCTGCTTTAATCAAAATTCATGAGGAGATATCAGTCTTTTTATCGACAAGTGAATATCGTAAGATCAGAATATCAACAAAAACAAGAGTCATATTGTTTCTTGGATTAAAGTGAAACACGCATAGTCTTATGTTTCCTAATAAGAAAATATACAACATAGTCTGATCAACTGCATAAATATACGAATGTTTTGTCAGTCTACTCATAAGCGTTAATCGTTGCTTTACCCAGTTTATTGATTGATAAGTCAGTCCTTGTCACTTATCTTACATCTTGGCTTATCGTCTCCCCTGTTCCAGTAGCTGCCTGATTCCTTCTTTCTCAGTGTTTCCACAACGTTCTCCCCTCTCATCCCTTTCGATTTTTCATGGTCTCAATTCAGCACCATTGTCTTTGTCAATACTCATTACGCACATTACATACAGCCTTTCTCATCACAAATAATATTGCTCAATAATCAACACTAGAGTGTGTGGTCCAGTTGTTTAGAGTGTCTGCGTTCGATCCTTGATCAGAGAAGAATTCCCCATAATCTTTCTATTCTCAAACGGTGGTGTGGGTGTTGTTCTCTCAGATAAACGTTTAATTGAGGTCCTGTGTGCAACGTGCCTTAAGGCATGATAGAGATGCCACATCATGATTTTTAATGTCAAATTTCCGTATAAAAATCCATTTAAAGATAAACACTAATGTACGCACACAGAAAAACGGTGGCGTCGTACTACGGCGACGTTCTTTCCTCAGAGAGAGCAATCCACATGTCACGTGGACAAATTATATTGTGACACCTACCCTCCCTTCTACCCCCTTCCCTTACAAAAAACGAATCCAGTTCACTGAAAAGAAATGTGACAGAGATACCTGTCTGTTTGTCCTGCACGTGTAGGGCATGGGGTCTGTACAAGGGGGGAACACACAGAAATCTTCATCACTGTTGTCCAGACAGTCCTGGTGGTGGTCACACACTAACGTGTAGGGCAGCAGCTGGGTGGTGGTGTTACAGGCAAACTGCCATGGCAAAGACAACAGCAAATCACAACATGATGAGTCTTTCTGATGGACATGCTGTAACGGTTTGCTGATGTCGTGTTCCCAGCATGCGCTGGTCTTTTCCACGGCCAGAAAACAATGAGTCACGTGACCACTCAGACACGTGACAATCGATGAATATTTGATTGGCCCAACGGAATCCAGTTCCTGGAAAGGAAGCAGTTCTGTTCTCCGCTTGTTAAGGATGGGGTCTATTTGTTTTTCACAGAGAAAGGGAAAGGCTACGTCAAAAGTTTCTGAGCTCTCTAAACATTCTCTGAGGACGAGTAGGTCTGTGGGCATCATGAATCCTCCAAAGGAAGTTATGACTGGGGAATGAGTCATAGCACAACATGGTCGTTGCAAGACATTTTTCAGCTCGGTCATCTTGGCAAAGTAAGCAACTGTCATATCACTCCAAACCATAGCATGCTTGTACCTGAGGAAATGAAATGTCTCATCATGTTTTCTTGCAGTTGACCATTTTATATCTCACACATACACATTCCAACACTACTTTCATAAATGCTTTTTCTTCAACTTATATCTACACTGAAAATTCTCTTCTTTTAACGAGACAAATTAATGTAATGTGTCTGGTACTCGACCGCTCTGTTCTTGAGGATTCACAAGAATACTAATCAAAAGACAAAAATCTAACCAGAATTTACTTCTGACAAGCTTTAAATAAAAGAAATTTTAGAAATATCTGCTTGAATATTAGAAAAAAAAATACGTAGGATTCACAGTTATCCATGAAATATTTAAGATTTACAAGATCTTCCATTCCAAAAATCTCTACTATTCAAGTAGAGTGTATTTGATTTCACCTTACATGAGAGGAAAGCCAGGAATGTCTGACTGAAGACCAACGTAAAAAGGCATGAAATGCTTTGTCCACAGAAAACCAATGACCTTCTCCATGTGTGCTGCAGTAGGAAAACTGGCCAGCCTTGCTCCTCTCAAGCCACAGTCCATGTTTTGGTGCATGACAGAGGGGGTCAGTTTATCACTAATGAAGTAGCATGTGTTGTTTAGCAGGAAGCCAGAAGACTCACAAGGAGTGTAACCACATCCTTCTTCATCTTGCCCACCATCACACTGGAACCTAAGGTTACAGGCCAGATGGTGCTGGAAATGGTGCCAGTGAGGTACAGAACAGTTCCACAGACCACTGCTTGAGTTGAGGGTTGGTAAAAATGTGTGCTGTAAACATGGTACGTTTGGTAAAGTTGTGTGCTGCAAACATGGTACAGTTGGTAACTATAGACATGGTACAATTGGTAAAGTTGTGTGCTGCAAACATGGTACAATTGGTAAAGATATATTCTGTAAACATAGTACATTTGGTAAAGTTGTGTGCTGTAAACATAGTACATTTGGTAAAGTTGTGTGCTGTAAACATAGTACATTTGGTAAAGTTGTGTGCTGTAAACATAGTACATTTGGTAAAGTTGTGTGCTGTAAACATAGTACAATCTGGTAAAGTTGTGTGCCTTAAACATAGTACAATCTGGTAAAGTTGTGTGTTGTAAACATAGTACAATCTGGTAAAGTTGTGTGCTGTAAACATAGTACATTTGGTAAAGTTGTGTGCTGTAAACATAGTACAATTGGTAAAGTTGTGTGCTGTAAACATAGTACAATCTAGTAAAGTTGTGTTGTAAACATAGTACAATCTGGTAATGTTGTGTGCTGTAAACATGGTACAATTTGGTAAAGATGTGTGCTGTAAACATGGTACAATTTGGTAAAGATGTATGCTGTAAACATGGTACAATTTGGTAAAGATGTATGCTGTAAACATGGTACATTTGGTAAAGATGTATGCTGTAAACATGGTACAATTGGTGATGTTGTGTGCTGTAAACATGGTACATTTGGTAAAGATGTATGCTGTAAACATGGTACATTTGGTAAAGTTGTGTGCTGTAAACATAGTACAATCTAGTAAAGTTGTGTTGTAAACATAGTACAATCTGGTAATGTTGTGTGCTGTAAACATGGTACAATTTGGTAAAGATGTGTGCTGTAAACATGGTACAATTTGGTAAAGATGTATGCTGTAAACATGGTACAATTTGGTAAAGATGTATGCTGTAAACATGGTACAATTGGTAAAGATGTATGCTGTAAACATGGTACAATTGGTAATGTTGTGTGCTGTAAACATTTTACAATGCGCTAACATTAACATTGAATGTTACAGAGAAAGTCTCTAAGCAGATATGTTAAAATCAATACTAACTGTATGTGAGACACAAGTGCTTTGGCAAGCTGCAGTTTATAGGTTGCACAAATCTGAGACAGGTTGATAAGTTTAAATATCTGGGAACGGTCATCTCACCAGACAGCAGATGTACATCAGAAATAGCCAGCAGAAACTGCCAAGCCAAAACAGCATCCAAGAAGCTGAAAAGCGTTTTTACCAACAAATGTCTATCAATTAACACCAGGAGGATAGTTCTTGAATGTTAGCCAGAACCGATACTGTTATACGGTTGTGAAGCGTGGACAGTCAAAACGCAAAGCCAGAAGAAGATTGAGGCAGCCGACATGTGGTTTCTAAGAAGAATGTTGAGAGTTCCTGGGACAACGAAGAAAATAACCGAGACAGTCTTGATGGGGGCAGACACAAGAAGATCATTGATAAAGAAGATTAGGAAAGGCAAGCAACATTAATAGGACATTTCATGAGGAAATAGAAATTAGAGCACCTGGTCACAACAAGAAAGCTGGAGGGAAAGAGAACACCAGGTAGACCTAGGAAGAAAATGCTGGACGGAATTGCAGGGTGGCTATGAACAGAGAGGGTGGAAGATGTACTTGCAGTGACAAGGGATAGATTCTTGTCGAGGGCCATTTGGCAGGGCACATCATGATAGATGAGCATTAGTTTTTAAAGACAGAGGAAATGATGTTAAAGGCAACCATTGTCCAGGGAACCCACTTGAATCTACTGACGAGAATGCATGTTCAAAAAGAGACATTTATATTCTGACTGAAGACAGGCAAACAGCGTGCGAACTAATCATTTATGACATTGGTATGGGTCTTGGATCAGTTCGTGCGATTGTAACACATTTCGGGTCGAAAAGCAAAGTTTTTACCTCGCTCAGTAAGTGCTTGTAAAAACAAAAGCAATTATCGAACTTAATGCTGGAAATGATGAAGATTTGAACTATGATCCTAGCGGTAATTTCGGTAACAATTTCAACGAAAATATGTTTGAGAGGAGTGTGAGTTGTGACAAATGGCGATGATGATGATGCTCGTTCACGATTTGTGAACACCACGAAAAACAACAATGAAAATATTCGTGGTACTTGCAGAGGCCTATATAGTATGCAGAGTCAAATCGAATATTCAAACAGAATTTTCGTTTGCTATGAACAGTTGAGAAGAGAGTTCTTGAATGTTATATAGAACCAATACTGTTGTACGGTTGTGAGGCGTGGACAGTCAACAAGCAAAGCCAGAACAAGATTGAGGCAGCCGAGATGTGGTTTCTAAGAAGAATGTTGAGAGTTCCATGGACAGCAAAGAAAACAAACGAGACAGTCTTGATGGAGGCAGACACAAGTAGGTCATTCATAAGGAAGATTAGGAAAAGACAGGCAACATTCATAGGCCATTTTATGAGGAAGGGGGATTTGGAGCACCTGGTCACAATGGGAAAACTGGAGGGAAAGAGAGCACCAGGTAGACCCAGGGAGAAAACGCTAGACGGACTTGCGGAGTGGCTGAAGACGAGGAGGGTGGAGGAGATGCTTGGGGCAACAAGAGATAGAGACAGATGGAAGTCCATTATTGCCAATGCCATGTGACAGGGCACCTGATGATGATGATGATGAACAGTTGAACAATATATCAAGCGGTAATATCTACACTGTTTCACAGCTTTTAAAACGTATCTATTCAGAAACAAGCATGTACGTAGATATTATTTTACACAACCCAAAGCGTTGACTGTAAGTCAGAATTACTTGGTCCATGGACAGCAAACTTAGCAGTATTGGGTTGTGAGAAATGTGTTTAACTGCAAATTCGGAATGAGACATGTTGTAGAGAGATGGGTCAAGCACGGCCTTACTAGAACTAAAGAACAAAACCAGTGATAAACTCGGTTACATGGATGCGAAGATGAGGGTGAAAGCTTTCTAAATCGGTTAATTATAACTGACAATATCTGCATCTGTGAACGCTGGTCTCAGCCCCTCCATGCCTTGAACGCAACTCTTCCACTGGGATGATAATGTGAAGACAACAGCGCTCTGGACAGACCTCGGTCCTGTACTAACAGGTGTCCCTTCTAGACATCCCACGCATAGAGTCGTACTCTGATAACGAGGGCACAGAGTATTGTAGACCTTGGAACAACACATGACACATTATTACATCACACCACAATGGATAAGGTGGTCTGGCCACATGACCGAAATGCCATCAATCGATCAGCCCTTCAAACTACATGCAGGAGCTTCAAACCGTGAGGAAGACCACAACAGTGATGGCTAATGGCGTGGCAGACACACTTCACATGTCTACATCATGACTCTACACCAAGCTTCCCATCGCACTGCATCTCTTCATCTCATGGCGACAACCGTAGGTAGAACAGGACAAAGAGAATAATGGTAACAGTATTTGATGCTGATGTATTGATGCACTGATTCGTGGTGATTGTTGGCCTACTCCACTCCAAAATCTTACAGTCTTGTATTGGTTGTGTAGGCAATGACTGTGATTTGTCTGACATTCTAGGGGACAATCGATGTTGTTCAAGGTGGCGTGGAAGTCATGTCTGATACAGGTCTTTTCATTGGTTGATTTGTATCAGTATTTGTATCTACTACTAGTCTAGAGGCAGATATCCGGGACCTTCAGCGTTTTACATTGATCGTGCATGTGGTGATATTGTATGTTGCACCTTATCGTAACCAGTGGCTGGGATTGTGCATGCTTAGACTTTGATTTATTGTACTTTGTAGTGACCAATACCTGTGCTGGTGGAAACGCATGTATGGTGGCCTTTCCTGTTTCTAGACACACTTTGTATACTGTGGATTAATAAATTCAATGTAATTTCTTACCTAAAAAGTTTCATATTTTGATTAAAATGTACGATACTGTGGATTTACACATGTATGGCGCTTGATCTTATTTGCATAATAGTTCATATCTGTGAAATATACAAAATATTTGCATCTTCCAAATTGAGTGAAATAGTATAGCACTGGTTCTTCTTTCTATGTGTTATTGTTGTGATCGTTGTAACAATTGTTCTTAATAATCATCATCATCAGCAGCAGCTGTAGCATCAGCAGCAGCAGCAGCAGTAGCATCGTCAGCAGCAGCAGCATAGCCATTATCATCCATCAATCACGGTCATCATCAAGCAGCACAATCATTAACATCGTCATTGTTACCAATTATCATTATCATCAATTTGCAGGATGTTTTTGTTATCAAACAGCAGTTGTATTTACCTGAAAATGTTCTATACTTATTTGCATACGCTTTAAGGAATTATAATGAGATACTGGCAGCCACGTTAACTCTGATACAGACATCATCATACAGACCTGATGAAAGGAGAACCGAAGCCGGAATCCTGTCTTGGGGCCAGAGTCGAAATAGAAAGGATCGTCTTCAAGGGAGACCATCAAACGTCCTTCAGCCCTTTGCAGTACTGTGGCGTGATGAGACATCAGATCTGGGTTTCCACTGAACCAAACGTTAGAGCCAGATGTTCTAACAGTCAGCTTAGCTTCGGCCTGAACTTGGACACTTTGGAAACTGACCATGACGTCATGGTCACGTGGTATGTCCACAGTAACGGAACTGTTGAACGACAAGTTCATGAAATCTGTCCAGTAGCCTGGGGTCTGAATGTAACCTGTATGAGAACACGTCTTCATCATTGAAATACAATAGTGAAGGAATGTGTGGAAGACATGGTTGAACTAGAGAGCAGGCATTGCATATCATATCTACACATCTTTTAAACAAAGATGCCCATGTTGGTTGGCCCATGTGTTCCCCACGAACAGGTGGCTTTCCAAAGGACCAGCTGTATTAGGAATATACTTCAAAATGGGGGTTCAACAAACCAAATTTAACTGAAACCTGAAGACACATACAAAAGTGATCAGACATGTTTTACTATCAGCATAGACATATAGTAGATTATGGGTGCTGTGAGATCCGTGCACTGCTGATGTACTGGTTTTTCTTCTTGCTATTGTTGTTGTTTTCGTGGGGATGATGTGATGGCTTGTTTAGCAGTGTTTAAATGCTCCCCTGACTAGTGTCTTAGGCCCTGCAAATTCAGTGTCAAATTATGAGTGCTGACGGACAGCAGAAGTTGTTGCTTTTCTCCCCATCGTGTGTTTAGTTCTTTATAGTCATTACTGATTTACGATGTGGAATCCAGGCCTAAAGACAGCACGTCACCAAAGTACAGCGCCACACATTTGTTCTGTTTTCCTGAATGCAAGTATTTTTGCTGAACATTGCCACTGGATTTGTCTACAGAATTTTGCCAGAGACAAGTTTTGTGTTGTTGCCTTGATATCTTTGATGTGCCTCTAGTGTCTGCTCCACACAGGACCTCAGTTAATTGTCCCATCCAAAACACTAACGCTTGTCATATTGGCAGATGTGATACGTCTGGTGTGTCGGCTTCGGCCTGCACCGCTGGCTAGCACTGCTGTGCGAAAAGAAGAGCAAGGCGTAAGTCTCTTCCTGTCAGTACATAGCCTCTCCATCAGCAAGCCCTACGCTGTGCCTCCTCGTGGCGACAGGCGGTAACTGAGCACCTCACGGACTCAGGCGGAATCTCGTAGGACTCGGAGGAGGTCTGGCCCCCAGACGTGAGGCATGCAGGCCCACCAGCGTGTGGACATGCCCTGGTGTCCATGAACCAGATCCCCAAGCTATGGGTAAATAGCTCCACTGCCTTGTGGACATCTCGGGAGAGAGTAAGGCTAAGGGAGTTAACCCTAAAAAAACCGATGGAAGGCAAGGGGAAACCACCATCGTAGTTTTTCCCCAGGAAAACCATGGAGAGGAGAAAGAGAAAGAAGAAAGTTAACGACATCAATAGGTGCTCCTGTCGAGCACCTTCTTCTGGTAGGGACTGTCATGCGGCACAGGTGACACCAGACCGTCAGCCAGCTACTGCGACCAAAATTAAATTCAATACCAAAATAGCAACATGGAACATCAGAAGAATGTTGCAGAAAGGTAAATTAGACAACATCAAAATGGAGATAGAAAGGCTTAACATCAGTATTTTAAGACTAGGGGAAGTGAGATGGAAGGGGGCAGGCATGATAACATCAGGAGAATACACAATGATATACTCTGGTGGTAATTCACATGAAAGAGGAGTAGGCATCATAATGGACAAAGACAAATCAAAAGCAGTTAAGGGATACTGGGCAGTGTCCGACAGAGTTTTACTGGTCAAATTCGGAGGCAAACCTTTTGAATTCAACATCATACAGGTGTATGCACCAACATCCGCAAGTACTCAGGAAGACATCGACAACTTCTAAGAAGTTTTAGAGATGGCCAGGGTCCAATGTAAATCACAAGAAGTTACAGTCATAATGGAAGATTTTAATGCTAAAGTGGGACAGGATAGGGTGGATGATATAGTTGGACCTCATGGCCTTGGTACACAAAATGAAAGAGGGGGGAAGCTTGTAGAATTGGCACAGATGAATGAGTTCATAGTAGGAAACACCTGGTTTGAGCAGCCTAACAGAAGAAAATGGACTTGGATGAGTCCAGAAGATAATACCAAAAATCAAATTGACTACATCCTGATCAACAAAAGATTTAGAAATTCTTTACTGTCAGCAAAAACACTACCAGGTGCAGATTGCAACAGTGACCACAATCCTGTAGTGGGAAGATTTAGGCTGAAATCGAGGAAAAGGAAACAGACCAAAAGCAGCATCAAACTAAACCTTGGACTCTTAAAGTCAGATGAAATGATACGTCAAAAATTTAATGTACATGTTCAAAACAAATTCAGTGCTCTGGAAGACGGTGGTGACAGTGAGGAACAATGGACAAAGTTGAGAAGTTCTATAAATGAAGCTTGTGAAGAAATCCCTAAGGCAAATAGAAAAGCAAAAAAGAGCTGGATGACTAATGAAATTTTGGGCCTGATGGAGGAAAGGAGGAAGGCAAAGAGAAACGAGGAGATATACAGGAAGATAAACAAAGAAATCAGGTATAGGTGCAATGAAGCTAAGGAAGCTTGGCTGAACACAAAATGCAAAGAGATAGAAGAACGACACAAAATGGATCCTCAGGGTATGTACAGACGAATTGAAGAAATTGTCCACAGGAAAAATATCTGCACATCAACTGGTTGCTTAAAATCGAAAGATGGCACGCTTATAATGGAAAAAGACAAAATATTAGACAGATGGGGAGAGTACATTGAAGACCTTTTTGAGGATGACAGAAACGAAGAACACATTATAAAAAAGAACTTTGAAGGACCACCCATAATGAAAGATGAAGTTAGAGCAGCACTGAAAAAGATGAAACCAGGAAAAGCCCCAGGACCAGACAACATTATTACAGAGATGACTGAAGCCCTGGAGGAATTTGGCATAGAAAAAATAACAGTCCTCCTAAATGAAATTTATGACACTGGAAAAATCCCCAAAGATATGACAAAATCAATTTTCATTGCACTTCCAAAGAAGACAGGGGCTATAGAATGCAAACTCCATCGCACAATCAGTTTGATGAGTCATGTAACAAAAATCCTGTTAAGAATAACCATGATGAGGATAAGGAATAGAATCAAAAGAGAAATAGCAGAAGGACAGTGTGGATTTGTGGAGGGGAAAGGAACTATTAATGCCATATACATCCTAAGAACTATCATAGAGAGGTCAATTGAGATGAATAAGGATTTGTATTTATGCTTTGTTGACTATACCAAGGCTTTCGATCGGGTATGACATGATGAATTGATCAATCAACTGGAGAGACTCATTGTCGATGGAAAGATCTACGAATAATCAGGAATATGTACTGGGAAAAAAACGCTGCAATGAGAATAGAAAACAATATAAGCTATTTTCAAAACATCAAAAGAGGAGTCAGACAGGGTTGTGTTTTGTCACCAGATCTGTTTTCACTATATAGCGAAAACATCACGAGAAACCTAGAAGAAGACCCTGGATTAAAGGTTGGAGGGAAAATGATAAACAACATTCAGTACGCAGATGATACAGTGCTAATTGTAGAAAATGAAAGGGACCTACAAAACCTTGTGAATATACTAGAAACAGAAAGCAAAGGTAAGGGGTTGGAACTAAACAGCAGGAAGACTGAAGTCATGGTGATCAGTAAGAAACATGACATCCCCTCCTGCAAAATAACAGCAAATGGCACAACCTTGACACAGGTTAATAAGTTCAAATACCTGGGAACGGTCATTTCATCAGACGGCAGATGCACATTGAAAATAGCTGGCAGAATCGGCCAAGCCAAAAAAGCATTCAAGAAGATGACAAGCATTCTTACCAACAAATGCCTATCAATTAACATCAGAAAGAGAGTCCTTGAATGTTATATAGAACCAATACTGTTGTACGAATGCAAGGCGTGGACAGTCAGCAAGCAAAGCCAGAGCAGGATTGAGGCAGCCGAGATGTGGTTTCTCAGAAGAATGTTGAGAGTTCCATGGACAGCAAAGAAAACAAACGAGACAGTCTTGATAGAGGCAGACACAAGTAGATCACTCATAAGGAAGATTAGGAAAAGACAAGCAACATTTATAGGCCATTTTATGAGGAAGGGGCATTTGGAGCACCTGGTCACAACGGGAAAGCTGGAGGGAAAGAGAGCACCAGGTAGACCCAGGGAGAGAATGCTGGATGGACTTGCAGAGTGGCTGAGGATGAGGAGGGTGGGGGAGATGCTGGGGGCAATGAGAGATAGAGATGGTTGGAAGTCCATGGTCGCCAACGCCATGCGGCAGGGCACCTGATGATGATGATGATGAAAACACTAACGCACAGACTGCCACTCAAAGTCTGTGGAAGGGGGGAGGGACAAGGAGATGAAATCTTTATCCAGTTAGGAATCAACATCAGAACTGCCTTCTTCCAGCCAGGTGACGTGACCAACTGTTCCAACTATGTGTCTGTTTTTAACTAATTGATTCATTCAGTGTTATGACAATAAACTCAAGTATATACCTCACCAGTGTGTGGTCCTTTTTGTGTATCATTAACTGGTTAGCTTTTAGTCCATATTGTAACTTGAAGTAGCTGTTAATTGTTTTAAATGGTAGTAACTATTAACGAGTAACTTTAAGTCAGCGAGGCTATAAACAATGTGATTTGAATTGGTTTAAACGAGTGTGTGCGTTTGTCATGGCTGTTTCAGTAGCTCCCCTTTTTGCCCTTTAGTTGGTCGGCCAGCCTGGCACCAGATGTTAGATATCAGACGTCCGCCCTTTCTCCATAGCTATGTGTTTTTGCATTCCTTAGTCTAGTGGTAAGGGAAACAGAGGATTAATACTGCATCGTACAGTGATTAAGCCATTTTATCATCAACTTTGGCGTTGTGTAGAACGAAATTCTGCATTATCTGTCAATTCAGTTTTTGGAATCCTTATTGTTTATTTATCATTTGACCGAGTGCAGCTATAAATTATTTATTTAGTTGTGTGGTTTGAGTTTGTGCTTCACTTATAGAGAGTAAGTGAGTGTCATCATTGAAGTCACAATAGTTGGTGTAGTTCATATGTAAGTGTCTGTGTAGTTTATGCGGTATATTTTTGCTGTATTTCATCTACTTTTTTATACTGGGCTTATTTCATGTGAAACGGGAGACAGTACGTGAGTGAAAATATTTTTTGGGTTGTTGTTTTTGCTGTTGTTGTCTCCTTTGTTTTTGTTGTGTCTTGTTTTGTTTTTCGTTTTTGTTGTTGTTGTTTTTTTGTTTTTATAGATGTAGGTATGTATGTGGTGTGTGTGTGTGTGTATTGTGTTTTGTGTTTTGTGTGTGTATGTGTGTGTTTCGTTATTTCTTTTAACGTCTATTCACATATGTGCTTTTAGACGGGGAGAAAAAAAAAAAAAAAAGACGCGTAAGGAATAAATGAATCTATGTAATCATGAAGGCATTGTATCAATTAAGGTAACAATTAATGTAACATCAAACAAATTAACGAACAAAAGAAAAACAATCAGAACATTATATCAGTCAGGCTTCATCGGATTTCTCGGGGCTGTGTGGGAGTTACAGGTATAAAACAATTGGGCTGAATCAAAGGAAACGACCTACAGGACTGTGCAGTAAACGTCTAGCAATGTGTAAATACAGAGTGAAATCAGTATGTTTCTGTTTTAAGTTTGTAAATGACGCAGGGAAATAAGGTCGCATTCGCTGACAACACAAAAGGTGATCAACTGTTATAAAATCATCACAGATACATTTGATGGTTTTACTAAATTTAGTTTTAAGTGAATTGAGAGTTAATCTGTAAGCTAAAGTTATTTCTTGTCTTGTAAAACCCTGGTAATTTACCGAGAAGGGGCGAAGTTCACATTGCGCTTTTACTTTGTTTTCTAATATAGCATTCATTTCATGTTCAGAGAATGGTAAATCAAGTTTAGTACTGCCAGCCCTATTCATTGCTGCATTTTTTGCTATTCTGTCGAACCGATCATTAAAAAGGATACCACAGTGTGATGGGATCCAACAAAAAGTAACCTGTGTATTATTTGTTATTAAACAATGAATTAGAAATTTTATCTCAAATATTAACGAACTATTTACTTTATGTTCGCAACATTTTAAGGATTGTAATGCAGATTTCGAATCTACACATAATAGGATACTAAACAAAGTTATGGGTAGATCTACTATATATTTCAGTGCCATTAAGATGGCAACTAATTCAGAAGTGAAGATTGAATGTCCCTGTCCTAAAGAGTAAGCCTTTTCTACTTTAAATTTAGGAATTAGAAAGCCAGCGCCTGCTTTACCATCATCTAGAACAGAGCCATCTGTAAAGATTTTTAAGTAATGTGAATATTTTTTGTGTAGATGTGACAGAACATCAATTGCTAACAAGTGTGGATTAACATCTTTTGTCAGGTCAGTATCAGTGTAGTTGATATCAAAAATAGCATTGGACAGTTCCCAGGGGGGTAGAGGACAACATATCATTTTATGTGAAACTTTGTTAGGTAATACGTGAGAAAGTTTGAAGAGCTCATTTGTGTAAGTGGATATTATTTCTTGTGACTTTTTTGTTCTTGCTCTCTTGGGGAAATGGATGTCAGACCGAATTTTAAGTTCCGTACTGGCATAATTAGCCACTGCATTTGCTCTAACTATATATTTAGCAGTTGATAACTTCCTCCAATCTTCCAAGGGAAGGATGCCAGCTGTTTTATATACTTCTTGTGTTTTTGTATACACCGGTACCCCAAGAGCACATTTAATAGCTTTACTATCTAAGCTTAGAAGTTTTTTCAAATAGCATTTTGGAGCTGAAAAATAGACCTCTTGACCATAAGCCAACTTAGATCTGACTAAAGCTGTGACAAGATGTAACAACGTTTTAGTGTCCTGTCCCCAGGACTGTTTACTAATAATTCTTATTAAATTATAGCTTTTCATAGCTTTACATAACAAGGCATCAATATGTTCTTTCCACTGTAAACTAGAAGTCAATTGTACTCCCAGAAATTTCACGTGAGTAGTATATTTCAGTTCCTCATTACCAATTTTAAACAACGGTACTTCTTTCGGACTTAGACCATTATTAAAAAGCATCATGTGTGTTTTTTCATTGGATATTTCCAGGCCGTTAACTGTCAAGTAAGTGGAAATATTATTAATTTCATGTTGATAGACCTTTTTAATGTATTTTATTTCTCTCAAGGAAGTCTTCCTTTTTAACGAAACATTCATCCAGATTGCTATATCATCAGCGTACTGAGCAACGTTTACATTATTTGAGACTTGAGTTGGTAGGTCATACATCAAAATATTAAATAATAGAGGAGATATTACGGAACCCTGAGGAATTCCCATGTTTACAGATCGTTTTTCAGAGTATGTATTACCTATTTTAGTGACTATACTTCGGTCACTTATAAATGTTTTGATAAAATTATAAAGATTACCGTTGAGACCAATATGTTTAAATTTCAAGAAAAGTCTCGCATGCCAGACTTGATCGTATGCTTTTTTAAGATCAAAGAAAGTAGCTAAGACATTTTTCCTTTTAGCAAACTGATTTTTTATCTGAGTTGTTAACTTAACTATGTGTGTGTGTGTGTGTGTGTGTGTGTGTGTGTGTGTGTGTGTGTGTGTGTGTGTGTGTGTGTGTGTGTGTGTGTGTGTGTGTGTTTGTGTGTGTGTGTATGTGTGTGTGTGTGTGTGCACGCGTGTGACTCTGTTTCGTCGTTTTATTAAGATTTTTAATACTTAAACTGTTTTTTTCCCTGTTATTTGTTGTTGTTGTTACTGTTGTTAGTGTGTGTGTTTGTCATATTTTAGTAGTTGTTGCGTATGTATCTGACGGAAGTGGTAATAAGAACCAGCAAATGGATGTCTGCTGGTTCTGTATTCAAAGAGAATTAGTGTTGAGGCTACATAAGCCTGTATGGTCAGCCTCTGCATTGTGTGAAAGAAGGCTGCTGCCTTGTACTGTGAGAGAAATCTGTACCATATCAAAGTGATGGGGTACTTACTAAACAACCTGATAACGATCCTTGCGGATGACTAAACACTTATTCAATAAGTTTGGTGTTGTCCACAACATGCAGCTAACATCCCTGAAAAGAATGTTGTAAAAGTGCAGGTGCATGAACAGTTTGTCATTTAAATTGGATTTTTTTTTATTTAACATAGGTGGTTTTCTTCTGTCAGTCATCTGATCTTTGCAAGCAAAACATATGTAACATCTCATTCATTTCTGCATGCCTGTAATCAGTTTCTACATCAATCATTCCTGCGTTTGGTTATATTGTTCATATTTCTCTTGGTGAAACTCAGACTTTGTAATATAATGCTTTTGCTACCTACCCATGTACTGCAACACTATAAAAAATTAACTGGCCTTGCTACGAGTCTCGTATCATGGACACCTGCAGTTCCCTTTTGACAGTTCAGCTCGTCGCACTCGCACATTGCACTGTGCAGAGCACTCAACTGGCTAGCTGACACTTGAGAGTCCACATCTGGTTATCATTTATCTCTCCCCTCCCATCCCTCTCCCCTCCACCGCTTCTGCTCTCAAAATAAAATCTTGCTCAAGAACAGCCGTGTTGCATGCACATGTGTGTGTGTGTGTGTGTGTGTGTGTGTGTGTGTGTGTGTGTGTGTGTGTGTGTGTGTGTGTGTGTATTTGCGTGTGTACGTATGTGTGTGTGTGTGTGTGTGTGTGTGTGTGAGAGAGAGAGAGAGAGAGAGTGTGTGTGTGTGTGTGTGTGTGCGTGTACGCGCGCGCGCGCACACGTGTGTGTGTGTGAATGAATGAGTGCACACACACGGTCATGTGCTTGTGCGTATCTATGTATCTATCTATCTATGTATCTATCTATCTATGTATCTATCTATCTATGTATCTATGTATCTATGTATCTATCTATCGATCTATCGATCGATCTATCTATCTATCTATCTATCTATCTAATCTATCTAATCTATCTAATCTATCTATCTATATCTATCTATAGACATATATATAAATATACATACACACGTACATACATACATACATACATACATACATACATACATATATACATACATACATACATACATACATACATATATACTCATTTATTATGTGTACTCAAATATGCACACACAAATACACGTATCCATACCTTGTTTTCCACCAATGAAACTGATTTCTAGTTGTTGAGTGTTAAACATATATAAGTCTAACCAGAACTCGTTGTGAAAAGAGGGGTCCTTCACTGTAATAATGACGAGCATCTCACTGCTGTTGCTGTAAGATGACATAGGAACGGAATCATTACAAATATGGAACAACAGTTTGACTTTGGGCGAGTGTGGAACTGTCATGTTTAACTCAAAGACGGACGTAGCATCATTGTCAGTGATGCAAAGTTGTCTCATGATTCTGGTCATCGTGCCCAGTTTTGGCGTTGAAGTCCATCGAATCCAACATGCCAGATGTTGCAAATTTTCCCTTTTCCCAAGGTGGCTTGACCTTAAGACAATGCCGAAGAGAAAGTTAGATGCATAATGGAGGGAACCGTTTTGTTGTAAGCAGTTCCAGATTTCTGAGGTATCGAGATCGTGAGTAGATTCTAATACTGTTGGAACATAGTTGTGCGGGTGGGAAAGATTTGCTGCTATTTGTTCAGCCAGTGCTAATACATTGCGCTGGGCAGTTTTCTTGTTACTGTCACTACTGGTCTCTGTGTTGGTGGCTGCAGTGTTACTGTTACTGTCAACACTGGCTTCTGTGTTGGTGGCTGCAGTGTTACTGTTACTGTCAACACTGACATCTGTGTTGGTGGCTGCAGTGTTACTGTTACTGTCAACACTGGTCTCTGTGTTGGTGGCTGCAGTGTTATTGTTGCTGTCAACACTGGTCTCTGTGTTGGTGGCTGCAGTGTTACTGTTACTGTCAACACTGGCCTCTGTGTTGGTGGCTGCAGTGTTACTGTTACTGTCAACACTGGTCTCTGTGTTGGTGGCTGCAGCGTTACTGTTACTGTCAACACTGACATCTGTGTTGGTGGCTGCAGTGTTACTGTTACTGTCAACACTGGTCTCTGTGTTGGTGGCTGCAGTGTTACTGTTACTGTCAACACTGACCTCTGTGTTAGTGGCTGCTGTTGCACTGTTGTCGCCCTCAACATTCTCTCCTTTTGTTCGTGACAGTTTTTCTGTCGACAGGTTGTAGACTAATGGTATTAAGTTTCTAGGCAGTGGTTGCCAATAGCCAGGTGTTGTGACAGCAGCAGAGACGGTTTGTGATGAATGATGCGACAGCCAGAAACACTGGATGAGAGCCATGGTGTGAGTTAACACGTGCATCACTGAAACGTGCATCCTGACTGACGTCCTTTGGTTCTTGCTTATTATCACACGATGATGCTGGTACACCTGTTAGTACACAGCAATAAAGTATGTGATGAGATAGATAGATAGATACAGAGGTAAGTAGGTAGGTACGTAGATAGATGGAAAGATAGATAGATAGACAGACATATAGATAGATAGATGGATATATATATAGATAGATAGATTGATTGATAGATAGATTGATAGATAGATTGATAGATAGATTGATCGATCAATAGATAGATAGATAGATAGACAGATAAATGGTCCACGAGCCTTCTCTGTTTCTGGTCCACTTTCCTGGAACAAACTTCCTTTCTCTGTCCGTCAGCAACCTACTTTTGTCTCCTTCAAGTCCGCTCTCAAAACTCACCTTTTCTCCTCTGCATAAAATCCTGACCTCACCCAATCCCCTCTGCAGCCTGTCTGCACTCGAAGGGGAATCACATTGTAATATTGTAATATATAATTGTATATAATATGCTCTCTATAATTTTCCATTGCTTTTATTCTTTCTCCCCATTTTAGCCTTGTGCGTGTGCGTGTGTGTGTGTGTGTGTGTGTGTGTGTGTGTGTGTGTGTGTGTGTGTGTGTGTGTGTGTGTGTGTGTGTGTGTGTGGTGTGTGTGTGTGTGTGTTTTAGCGCTTAGATTTGATTTTATCAAGATTTTACGCTTTACAAATAAAGTATTATATTGTAAATAGATAGAAGCTCGATAGATAAATAGATAGATAGACGGACAGAGAGATAGGTAGATAGAAAGATAGATAGATAGAGGGACAGATAGATAGATAGATATATAGATAATAGATAGATAGATAATAGATAGATAGATAGATAGATAGATAGATAGATAGATAGATAGATAGATAGATAGATGGATATGTATCTGGTAAATGTTGTCAGTTTAATTGATTTGTCTGACTCCATTGTGGACATCATGTCCTATTGCTTAGAATAGTTCCTGTGGAAAAGTTGATGGAAACTGTTAAGAATCTGACGTTACTGTGTCACATTCTGATGACAGTTATATAATGGTGAGGATGACAACGATCACCAGCAAATATACTTCGTAACTCCAATAAATAGATATGTCAGGGTACTCTTTTGGAGAAAATGGTTCTCCATAGACTTTCAACCTGCCTCTGAAGTCGGCATATATAAACGGAAGGCTTGATAAGAAAAAAAGTACGATAAGAAAGGTAATGTACCTACACAGTAATGAATACAAAAATAGATAATTGAATATATAATAATAAACAGGAAAGGAGAGAAACAAATAAAAGCCAAACACAAATAAAAGTTAAAGAAAGGGAAAAAAGGTTATGAAACGAAGAATATATCTAGAATGAGGGGAAGTAACATGATCATCATTATCAACAACAACAATAGCAACAACAAAAACTACAACGACGACGACGACGACGACGACACGACGACAACAGCAAAAAATCAACAACAGCAACAGCAATAAAAGAAAGGATCAAACATTGAAAGCACTGCTGCTGCTGCTGCTGCTGATGATAATGATGACGACGACGACGAATAGAGCAGAATAGAACATGTAAGTGTATATTTCAGACCATTGGAAAACCCAGAAAAGCCACATCACGAGATGGTTAAAACAGAAAAATCACAGTAGACTCCAACGTAAAAACACAATTATGACACAGGTAGATTTTTTATTCAGCACAAAAGTCAACTGACAGAACTCACAAGGGCAAAAGAAGAAGGAAAACGACCAAACTAGTTCAGTTTCAGTTTCTCAAGATGACATCTCCGCGCTCGGAACGAATTCCATGTGCACTAACGTCACAGGTGTCACATTTATGGTGATCATGGTACAAGCCTTAAGCCTGCACATTAACCCATGAGCTGGCCAGGTCCTGAGGTCCTACCTAGACTATAGTTTATGATTAGTGTAAGTTTATACTGGTATTTTATCAGCCTACCACTGGAATAATCTTGGCTACATGTAAATGACATGTGCATCTGTGTATCTTACCTTCAAAAAAGGAACATATGTATTATATAAATAAATAATTAATTAAATTCATCTCACATGACAGAATCCCCCCACCCAAATCAATGCCAAAATGTTCAGTTGTCTATCAACAAGGTAAAGACGATGATTATTTTCTTAATCATAAATAGGTATGTAAGCGAGTAAGTAAGTACGTAAGTAAGTTTGAAGACATATAAATGATCATATTAACAAATCTAAGGAGATACTATGGTCTCGAGTCCATACCTCTGACCGAAACTCTCTCGAAGTTGATCGACTCTTCTCATCGGCGTATGATCCGCTCGGCACTCGGCATCTACTAGCCAGTGAAAATCTCCACCAAGGCGCTCTACTCTCGGACTAAGCTCTCACCCTTGAGCAAGACGCTTCGAAGACGCCGACTGAGACTGATCGGGCACAGCCTTCGAATGCAGACAAGGTGTCCCACTCCCCTGGGTGACATATTGTCTGCCAACCTCAGCGACCGTGTCAACCTTCGACGTGGACAAGGCAGAACCCTGACTCTGAAGGCTGATGTTACGAATGATCTTGACCTCCTCGGCATTTCCCCAGCAATTGTCATGAACATGAACAGCATCCAATTTTCACAATTGATTGGTTCGCTCTAATTTACTGAGCGTTAAATATATATAAGGAGATACAATCGTAAGTGGCAAGAGCGTCAAACTACTCATTGAGCAAATAAGATGCAACCCGAAAAATGTTATTTTATACAGGATTTTCAACCCCCCACAACAGAAGTAAATGGGGCTTCACTATCCAACAAAACAGAAACACCATACATGAAAACAAAAAAAAGTTAACAGAGTAGCACAACTCTAGCCTCACAATGGAGAACAGTAGAATAGAACTAGAACACCTATTCAATGTAACAAAACAAAACAGGCCACAATTTTCAGCCAATTGGCCTTCCTTGAGCATATACAAATAACATCAAAGAATAAATGCACAACACGTCTCACACATACACACACACACACACACACACACACACACACACGCACACACACACACGCACACACACACACGCACACACACACATATACACACACACGCGCACACACACATAGACACACGCATACAAGCAAGCAAACAAACACACACACACACACACACACACGCACACACACACACACACACACACACACACACACAAACACAGACACACACACACACACAAGACACACTATAGACAATTTTCCAAACGTAGCAACCAGCAGGGACAATGGCAGCTCATGAACAATGAGGCAATCACACATGCTCTAAAATGATTGACTTGACCAGAAAATGAAATACATATGTCAAGCCATCATCCTGACTGGCACAATGAACCTACTCCAAAAATGTCAAAATGAGTAATAACCCCATTTTGGCACAAAACAAATAGCAGTATCAGTTCACACGACTTGCATAGGTATGTCGCCACAAACATACTGGTATAAAGAGAAATGAACGTGTCTTCAATCTTGCATCTGAATCTACTACAAGAATGCTGCATATTGGAAAATCAGAATCCTCAGGCACTTAAGATTACACCTTCATTAACAAAACCTGACTCATCTACTGATAATCTTACTCGTTTCAGTTTCAGTTTGTTTCTCAAGATGATGTCTCCGCACTCGGAATGAATTCCATATGCATTAACGTCACAGGTGCCATGTCATGAAGAAGATCCAGAATGATCACAGCACAAGCCTTAAGCCTGTACATAATCCCATGGGCTGGCTGGGTCCTGAGGTCCTACCTAGATAGTTCCATAACCCTGGGGTCGTAGGGGAGTGAGGTGGCAGAGACCTCAACTTTTCCCTGGGGCAGTACCACGAGGGTGGCGTCCATCCCCTCTCTTTCGCTTCAATTAATATTCATGTTCACATTTTTCAACCAAGACTTCAAAAAGGCAAAAAGGCTAATTGGTCTTCAAGGGGTGGGACCTGGGAAATTAATCTATCTGTCTGATGTTTTATACCAAGGCAGCTGGGCAATGCCCTGCTCTTCACGATTTTCAACTACCGTGGGATCTTTAGCGCCCGCAGCCAGAAAGCGCGCGGGCCCAACTCGTTTTTTGTCCCCTTCCTAAAATCAGACGTTCAGTTCAAATTTCTGGTCAAACAGAGGAGATAAGTCAAGGGCTTTACGGGGAGCGAACCCTGGAATCTCGAGTTCATTATTGGCAGGTGAACGTCTGAACCATTCTAATTCTGCCATCTTCTCCCTAAAGAATAGAGGAAGAGGCCATATACCTACCGTTAATGGAATAACAATAGCCATCACTAATCAGACAAAGATCGATACGATCTGTAAAACAACAGTGTGCAGATGTTTGCTGTGTAGAATGAAAAATGTCCAGGCTTTTTCTGAATCAGACAGCAAATAAATTAAAGAAATGGAAAATAAAAGAAATAGTGAGGAGGAAACCGATGAACAAAAAAGTGGGGTTTTGTTTGTTTGGTTGGTTGGTTGGTTATTTATTTGTTTGTTAGTTATTTTCTGTTTTTGTTTTGTTTTTTGTTCATGTGTGTTATGTCCTTGCATTGTCATGTTTGTTTGTTTGTTTGCTGTCTTTGTTTGTTTCTTTCTTTGTGTGACATATCGACCGGGGGGAGTCACTGGAGAAGTTGGGATGACGAAAATAACAAGTTTATCATGTTGGTGGGTAAATGGAAGAAAAACCTCATATTACATGGAGGCGATTTCTTTGAAGTGATTGCATACGAGTTTGGTGAGGTCAGCAATACTAGGGGGAGAACGGATGGTCATCTGACCTTCAGCACTCTGCTCTTCATGGCCAGAAACTCAGTCCTGACATCACTGCACACTGGCTGACAGCTCAGGTGATCTCAGTCTTGGTCAGTAGTAGAAGACACATGTTGGCACGAACGCCTTCTGATCGTCGTTCTGCTCTGCCGGGTTACACTGATTGACCACCATTCTAAACAGGCCACTCTGTTGGCACAAGGCTTTATACCTTGATGCACCTCTTGCATACGTTCCTACACTGTCGTCTCTATACTTTCAGATTCCCTTGCCTTAACACTGGGTTGTTGTTCTTTGACCTCCAATACTCAAGTTTTCAGCAGAGGCACTGTGCGTCTTCAATATGCTCCATGTATGCAGAGGAATGAAGCTTCAGCTGTCACGTGGTATGAGACTGCTGACAAGGGGAGTAACCTCATCATTTCTTGCCATTACTATCAATTTATGTAATGTGATCGCTGATAAATAGGTGAGATCAGTTTCGTCTGGAGGACTGGCTTTGGTTTCGTCCGTTCTATTATTTTCAACATTACAGTTTGATTTGTACATTTCACTACGATGCAGCCCATACTTTTCCAATGACAGACTGATTCAAAGATAAGATGTAAAGCCTATGTCCTGGGTAGGATCTCAAGACGTGCAGGTGTAAGACTCATGCCATAATCATTTTAGATCTTCTCCATCACATGGCATCGTTGGCATTAGAGCACATGGAGCTTATTCCAAGCTTGAGAAATTGAAAGTAAAACTGAATCATACATAGGAGCAGTATTACCCAGCTAAGGAGGGGTTGTTATTTTGTTTCCTGTTGTTATCAGACATTTATCATTAAGCTTTCATAACATTGTTTCAGCTGCAAGATATTATGCCGTAACCTTATGAAGAAATAACTGATGTTTGATTATAAAGATTTAACTTGGTGAAATAGCTGGTTATGTAATAAAATGCATTGTATTTGGTAGTGTTACTTTACACAGTGTACTTTTTATACACAGCCTTTTATCGGTGCAATATTTTGCTACTGGTTAATATCATGTTGAACCGGAATGTGTACTAACAAACACATCCCATATCCATCACATTTTACGAATCGGGTATGTACAGTCTAAGAAAAATCTGCCCGGCATTATCAAACATAAGCTGAACATAATAATAACACAGTTCACCGCAATGTTTCATCAGTACACTTCTCAAAATAAAGAAAACAGAGTGTGAAAATCTTACAATAATGTTTTTTCGTTTTTTGTTGTGAAAATCAGAATCATAAAATAAAAGGTTACTTACAGTTTAAAGTCAGTGTCCAACAGTTCCAAAGGGCAATCCTTCTCTCTAAGAATTTTCTTCCTTCAGTCCAACTCTCCTGAGTCTTCTTCTTCTTGACTCATTTGAAGCCAGTTTTGTCTGCTCTGAGCAGTGACAAATTGGTAGGTGTCTTTGATTTTGACAAATGCTCTCCTGCAGTCAACACTATATGAAGTTGTAGAAGAAATACCTTATAGGAAGTAAAAAACAAGAGAGAAACTTGCTTGCCAATCACAATGCATAAAAACAAACTTCCCTCTTTTTCTCTCCAATACAAACAGCTTCACCTCATCATGACAAAATGTGCCATAACCTGTGACATGATGTTTTGATTCAAAAGTTCAATATCTGTTGTTCTGTTACCAGTATTAGTCTTGCTAGTCATATCATGATAACGTTAGTCAACTTGCTTGTCTGAGTCATTGACACTACTGTGTGACCTGAAGGTTCTTGATCAGTGTCAAACAAATTATGCACCATTAGTTATGACCAATAGGGCTTGGCACCTTCATCGACAGTCCTAAGAATCTTGATTCAACACACATGAATTATGTCTCACTTTGTCGACGTCTGGTGAACATTTTGAGACACCCACACACCCCTTCTCTCTCTCTTAATTCTGCAATATTTAGCATTTTGACCACAGACAGCAACTATCCATAACACCACTTTCATAATATCACTCAATACTCGTTTCAGATCAAACAGAGGCAGCAAATCCATAGACACAGCCATTTGCAAATGTACTGTCTTGTTGTCTTGTTTAAACGTCTGGTTAGGACTGGCTCCTTAAAAATACATTTGGAAACATCAAAGCAAATCATTTAGTTTCCACGAAAAGAATAAAAAAAATGACATTGAATTGCATTAGCAGAACTTGAAAACTAAATGAGATAATACGACAAGCATTTGAAGCCCTTGCTTTTACTTAATTTTGTCACAAAAGCTTGCAACAGATGTTCATTGTGAATATGTTCCTTTTAATGTTTCTGTTTATCCATCATATTCAAATCGTTCGTTCTTTGATTTAACGTCTTTTCACTATAAGTGGTATTAGACGTGACCATATTCAAATGTCTGCCTGTATGGTGTATATGTGTATGTGCACGCGTGTGTGTGCGCGGGCGACCTACGTGCGAACGTGCTTGTGTGTGCATGTGTGTCAGAGTATCTGTCGTCAGTGCAATATTAGTTAAACTAACAGTATAAGGCTGTTGAATTGACCTGAATTCTGAATGTTTGCAATGTTCTATTGAAAATAATGTACATTCGTTGGTGTTGTAATAACAACAGTTTTGTTTTTGAATTTTTATTTCTTGAGTAACGTAACCGTGACTCCCGTCTTCCACCTCTGATGAAAATGTGAAATGAGACTTCGCAATGTCTTTTAGTCATGGGAGATAATGTCTCCTAAAATGGCTTAGTAGTATCCTCTAAAGTGTTCAAAACAGAATATCTGAATTGTTTACACATTTCGCTCCCTGATTTGTCTTTTTTTTCAATCAACGTTGCTAAATGTAGTAAAGGAGGACAATCAAACATAATTATCATCATCATCATGTGCCCTGCCATATGGCATTGGCAATCACGGCCCTCCATACGAATCTACCCATTGTCGTTGCAAACACGTCTCCCAACCTCTCTGTCCTCAACCACTCTTCAAGTCCGTCCAATGTTTTCTCCCTGGGTCTACCTGGTGGTATTTTTCACTCCAACTTTCCTTTTGTCTCAAGGTGCTTAAATTTCTCTTGCCTCATAAAATGTCCTATAGAAGCTGCTTGTCTTAATTGATGGGCATTTGTTGGTAAGAACGCTTTTCAATTTTTTACTGCCGTTTCAGCGTGGCCAATTCTGCTGGCTCTTTTCGGATGTGCATCTGTCGTCTGGCGAGATGACCGTTCTCAGTGTCATGCGATTACTGTTATTTTGCATGAAAGGATTTTTTTTTTTACTGATTACCATGACTTCAGTCTTTAGCTCCTGCCCTTTATTTCTGCTTTCTATTGTATTCACAAGATTTTGTAGGTCCCTTTCATTTTCTGCAGATAAAACGGTCTCGTCTGATTAACGAAGAATGTTTATCTTTTTTTCCCTACAGCCTTTATTTCCAGGGCATTCGTTGGGGTTTTTCATGATGATTTCGCTGTCTTTCATTATGGATGATCCTTCAGCGTTCTTTCTTATTATTATTATTATTATTATTATGAACATTTAGTACGCCTAATCAAATTAATGCCCTAGGCGTTTACAATGGCAAAACATATAACCAGAATCACAAGCACACACACCCACAGAAGCACCCACACACACACAAACACACACACACACACACAAACACACACACAGCATGACATGCAAATACAATGACACATTGACACTAAGACACTATAATGTCACCATTACATTACATGGGGGGAAGGGGGCAGAGATTACCAGTTTTGGGAAACAGGTAAGTTTTGAGGGAGCGTTTGAATGTGGACAGAGAGGGTGAGTATCTAAGAGAGCGAGGTAACTGATTCCAGATGGTTGAAGCTTGATAGGAAAAAGAACGCTGCCCAAACCTTTTAGTGCGGACTATGGGGATACTATAGAGACGGGTATCAGATGAGGACCGCAAAGCTCGAGATGGCGTGTAGAGATGTAACAGATGGGTGAGATACTCAGGACAGGAAGACTCAATAGATTTGAAGCAGAGGCAGGCAATCTTGTAGGATATTCTTTGCTGAACAGGGAGCCAGTGGAGAGAACAGAGCAATGGCGTAACATGGTTAAATTTTGAAGAGCGGAAGATGAGACGGGCAGCATGATCTTATGTATTCTTTGTTTCTGTCAACGCCAAACAGTCTTTAATGTACTCTCTCCAGCTACCTAATGTTTTAACTTTATCCATAATAATCGTACTAGCTTTAGATTTTAAGCAGTCAGTTGGTGTGCATGTCTTTTTCCTGTGGGCAATTTCTTCAATGTTTCTGTACATAACGTGAGGATCTGTTTTGTGTTGGTCTCCTATTTCTTTGCACTTTGTTTCCAGCCAACCTTCCTTAGCTTCATTGCACCTTTTCCTGAGTTCCTTGTGTATCTTTTTGTACTTTTCCTCCTTTCCTTTTGTCTTTCTCCGTTCTTTTTCATCCAGTTCTTCTCTGCTTTTCTTTCATCTCTAGAGATTTCTTCACAAGCTTCATTCATCGAGTTTCTCAACTTTGTCCATTGTTCCTCACTGTCAGTTACCAACGTCCTCCAGAGCACTCAATTTGTTTTGAACATGTACATTATCTTTTTTTCACAAGTCGATTCACATGTCTTTAAGATTCCAAGATTTAGTTTGATGTTACTTTCAATCTGTTTTCTTTCTTCAGTTTCAGCCTAAATCTTCCAATTACAGGGTTGTGGTCACTGTTGCAGTCTGCGCGGATGATGTTTTCATATCAATAAATACTTTTTTAAACCTTTCTATTTATGTATCCTCTAAAGTGTTAAAAAAGAAATACCTCAATTGTTTACACGTTTCGTTTTCTGATTTATGTCTATAATTTTCTTGAAAACAAGGAAAACAACAACATCAACAAAACAACAAGCACAACAACTACTCATGGAAGTTTGTTTTTCCCTCTCATCGTCGGTGAATGTAGTAAAGGGAGTCAATCAAACAGGATCAATGAAGGCTAATTCTATGAACACCTGTGAAGCGAATATTTGAAAGAACACACGATTCACAATGGATCATTTCTAACATTCTTCATCGCGTATTCTTTTAAAAATTGTATAGATCTAGTAGTCATAAAATACAAGTTAACTCATTCTTCATTGCGTTTTGTTCAAATATTGTAAAGATCTGTTAGTCACCACAACAACACACACACACACACACACACACACACACACACACACACACACACACACACACACACACACCATACACACACACACGTACGCACGCACACACGCACACACACAAAAAACACCCCTCCAAAAAAATCAAACAAACAAACAAAAAACTAAAACGTTAAATTATTCTTCAGTATGTATTCTTTTAGACATTCTAAAGAAATAGTAGTCACTACAAAGGCACAGAGCATTATTTTCGTGTTCTTTTCTATGACTTCTCTGAATCAGTCTCTCCTGTGGTTTATAATCGTTGATGTGTATATAAATATGGATTTGTGGAAGGGAAAGGAACTATTAATGCCATACATCCTAAGAATTATCACAGAGTGGTTAGTCGAGTTGAATAAGGATTTGTATTTATGCTTTGTTGATTATACCAAGGCTTTCGATTGGGTAAGACATGGAGAATTGACAAACCAACTGAAAAGACTGAATATTGATCTACGACTAATCAGAACTATGTATTGGGAACAAACAGCAGCAATGAGAATAGAAAACGATATAAGCTCTTTCCAAAATATCAAGAGAGGAGTCAGGCAAGGTTGTGTTGTGTCACCAGATTTGTTTTCAATTTACAGCTACAACATCATGAGAAATCTAGAAGAATTCTCCGGATAAAATGTTGGAGGAAAAATGATAAACAACATTTGTTACGCATATGACTCTGTGGTAATTGCGGAAAATTAAAGGGACCTACAAAACAGAAAGCAAAAATAAAGGGTTGGAGTTAAATAGCAAGAAGACTGAAGTCATGGTAATCAGTTAAAAGAAACAAACTGACAGCAAATAGCACAACTTTGAGACAGGTTGATGAGTTTAGATATCTGGGAATGGTCATCTCATCAGACGGCAGATGTACATCAGAAATAGCCAGCAGAATCGGACAAGCCAAAACAGCATTCAAGAAGATGAAAAGCGTTCTTACCAACAAATGCTTAAAATCAGAAACAGACTTCTTGAATATTATATATACAAACCGATAATGTTATACGGTTGTGAGGCGTGGACAGTCAACACGCAAAGCTAGAAGAAGATTGAGGCAGCCAAAATGTGGTTTCTAAGAAGAATGTTAGAGTTCCATGGACAGCAAAGAAAACAAACGAGACAGTCTTGCTGGAGGCAGACACAAGAAGATCATTGATAAGGATAATTAAGAAAAGACAAGCAACATTTATAGGCCATTTATGAGGACAGGGAAATTACAGCTGGTCACAACAAGAAAGGTGGAGGGAAAGAGAACACCAGGTAGACCAAGGGAGAAAATATTGGATGGACTTGCAGGGTGGCTAAGGACAGAGGGGGTGGAAGATGTGTGTGTGTGTGTATGTGTGTGTGTGTATGGGCGTGTGTATATATACTTTTACATACTCAAGCTCCCATACATACTTACACATGCATGCGTGCATGTATAGCAAGAAGGAGTTTGTGTGTTGCCATTTATAACAGGTAGATGAATTGGGAATGTTTATAGAAGAGTTGTTTCTCTACTTAGAAGTCACACGCACAAGAAGGAGGAAGGAGAGAGACGAGTAGAAACGCACTAAGCATACTAGCAATAAGTTTCAAAAGCAGTCCACACATAGCATTACAAGTCAATATAGTTTCTGTAATTAAACATATTCAACTAAAAGCATAATCATTCATCCTCTTATTCTTATTTGCCTACGTCCTAAAGCAATCCTACGTCTTTGCCTAAAAGCCCTAAACCCTACTTTGAAATAAAATATCAACGTACCTTCACAACATGTTTCTAGCAAACGCTCAGCACCTCTGCCAAGTTGAGTGGCCCATCTCCTAACACAACCATGACTGACTGACCGTGCTGTCTCTCTGTGTCCGTCTTCTCTGTGGGTCTGTATCCCACCCCCCTGTGTTATTTTCTTTTTTCGTTTATAGAGCGTGGATCAGAACACGCTGGGGCTCTTGATCCCACCTATGTTAAGACGACTTTCGAGAAAGTTCTCTACTTGAGAATGCATGAAGGAGGGGTTGACGTGGACAAGCACAGGCCAGACCCTGTCCACTGAAACAATGGACCACTCTCTTCCACTAGGGGGTTCCCCAAACACATCCCCAGCAGTGCCGTATGTACAGCTGG
>CM060313.1:81809218-81831718 GCA_030674185.1 Monoplex corrugatus
CTGGACCTGAGTGATAACCTGATCTCTCACATCACCACGGAGCAGCTGTATAGATCCTCACACCTCACCCGTCTTGATCTGTCTGGTAATCCCCTGACCTCAGTGTTCACGTCACTGATGTTGGGATCTCCTGTCATGGATTCCTTGAAACACTTGGACCTTTCAGGTGTGATGATCAGAGAATTCAACTCCACAATACTCACCTCATTCTCCACATTGGAAACCTTGCATTTGTCTTTCAGTTGAATAGAGCGAGTGACAGGGTCAGGATTTCACGTCCTGGGCATGCTCCATATTCTGGAAGTAAGTGGTTGTCCTTTCCATCATTTCCCTAGACAAGTCTTCAGTGAACTGAACAGGCTTCAATCTTTACATGTAGACAACTATAAGCTTTGTAGTTCTGAGGTTCTTCCAGAAACTTTCAACATCAACCACTGCCATGGACCCACAGGCCTTGTGTCTTCCTGCAAGTCACTGTTGGGGTCCTCACTGTACAGAGCAGTGTTCTTCATTCTTACACTTTCTGTCCTGCTGTGTGACACCATAGGCCTTGTTGGTCATCTAATTCTGGGTAAAAACAGACAGCAGGGCAGTGTGGGGGTGATGATGATTCACTAGGCATGCTGTGATGTCCTGATGGGACTGTACCTGGCCATAGTGACACTGACAGACCACATGTGCCAGTGCTCGTACCTGTGGGAAGACACCACCTGGAGATGCAGTGCTACCTGTCCACAAACGTGCCAGCCTTCTTCACCTGTTTGCTGACACTAGATCTTATCTGGTGTTGAGGTTCTCTCACTCACCATTCCCTGTCTTTCAGAATTCTTCTAGTGTTGAATTATCAATTAGCTCTTCTAGGATGGGCAGAGGTTCGATGGTATCGAGGGATGAGGTGACAACGATGTTCTCCCTTGAGTGTAGCTTTGAGTAATGTTCCACCCATCTCTCCATCTGCTTGCCTTTGTAGATGATCACTTCCCCACTGGTGGATCTGAAGTGGGGGGAGGGGATGGGAGGACTGTTCTACTCTGTGTTGGACCAAAAGTTTTCTTGATGCCCTCGTACATACCTCTTGTGTTGCCTGTAGTTGCTGCAGTCTGGATGTCGTCACCGGGCTGCTACCAGTATTCGTTGGCACATCTTCTTGCTGTCTGCTGCACTTTGGTCCTGGCAGCTCTGAGTGCGTGTAGGGAATTCTCTCTTGATGAGCGCTTGTATTCAGCAAGGGCAGCACGCTTTGCTTCATTAACGGGGGTCACTTGGTTTGACTTGGCCCCAAACCAGTTGTTGCTCTTGGAGCTCTTCTTACTACTACTACTACTACTGTTGCTACTACAGCCGCCGCCGCTGCTGCTGCTACTTCTTCTAGTACTACTACTGTTATTGTTACAATCACTACTACAACTACTATTATTACTACAGCTACTACTGCTACTACTACTACTACTACTTCGATTTATTCATCGTGAATTAGAGAGCCCTCGAGCACTTTAATGTTGGTGATAATTTTATAGAATAGTTATTAGCATAGAAAAACCATTGCATCATACATGCAGACATACAGACACACGGACACACACACACATACACGCACACACACACATACACACACACGCACAAACACAAGCACACACATACACACACACTCAAACTCACGCACGTGCACACACATGAACACACACACATACACACACACGTGCGCGCGCACACACACACACACACACACACACACTCACTCACACATACACACGAACAAGCAAACATACACACACACACACAAACATACACACACAAACATACACACACACACTCACTCACACATACACACGAACAAGCAAAGACACACACACACACACACACACACACACACACACACACAACACACACACACACACACACACACACACACACACATAAAGCAGGTGTATACAGATTGACAATACGCACGTACAAACGCAAAAACGAAAAGAAAACAAGGAAACAAGCTAACAAATTAGCAAAAACGAAAACAAACAAATAAACAAACATCGATTCTTGAATCGTGTTTGTACATTTGTTTTATTTGTTTGTTTTGCTTGCTTCCTTATATTGTCTTGAGCAATTTGTTTATCCACTGCCGGCCTGCTAAGTCAGTCACAGCTTCAGTGGCTCACCACCATCTTTCAGAAAGCTTGGGAGGAGAGAAAAGTACCAGAAGACTGGCAAAATGCAATAGTGGTGCCAATATGGAAGAAGAAGGGCAGCAAGAAAGACTGCAATACCTACAGAGGCATATCACTACTCAGCCATGTAGGGAAAATGTACGCAAAGATCCTGGAGCAGCGCACTCGAGCGAAAACAGAACATCTCCTCAGTGACGCCCAAATTGGCTTCAGAAAAGGAAGAGGGTGCACTGATGCAATCTTTGCACTCCGACAACTGTGTGAGAGGGCGATGGAATACGACCGAGATCTCCATCCTGTATTCGTTGATCAAGAAAAGGCCTTTGATCGAGTCAACAGAGACAAGCTATGGAAGGTCCTCGAGCAGTACGACGTCAAGGGCCAGCTGCTAGACAACATTCGGGCCATCTACGCCAACAGCTGGAGGAGTACAGTCCGTACCGCCTGTGGAACATCTGACTGGTTCCCAGTGACATCGGGAGTAAGGCAGGGCTGTAATCTCTCCCCTCTTCTCTTCGTGATCTATATGGATCAGATTACGAAGGAGGCAAACCCAGACCCTGAGGCACTCAATGAACTCATGTTTGCGGACGAAAACAGAACATCTCCTCAGTGACGCCCAAATTGGCTTCAGAAAAGGAAGAGGGTGCACTGATGCAATCTTTGCACTCCGACAACTGTGTGAGAGGGCGATGGAATACGACCGAGATCTCCATCTTGTATTCGTTGATCAAGAAAAGGCCTTTGATCGAGTCAACAGAGACAAGCTATGGAAGGTCCTCGAGCAGTACGACGTCAAGGGCCAGCTGCTAGACAACATTCGGGCAAACTCAGACCCTGAGGCACTCAATGAACTCATGTTTGCAGACGACCTGGCAATCGAGACCAGATGCCAGAAAGCCAACGCAGTCAGCTACCAACTTGCCCCTCTCCTGAAACACCCCAGCATTCACACCAGCACTAAGGCGAAACTCATCAACGCCATTTTTCTCCCAACGCTGACATACCAGTGCCAGACATGGTCCCTAGCTAAAGTCCTCAAGAGAAAACTGGTCACCTGTGAAATGAAATGCCTGAGGAAAGCAGTAAACAAGACAAGGCGGGACAAGATCAGAAATGAGGTGATACGAGACATGGTAGGAGCAACACCAATCCTACAACACATCGAACATATGAGGATCAAGTGGTTCGGACACCTCACACGTATGCCCCTAAACCATTCAGCTCTTCGGGCATACAACACCAGATACTCTGGCTGGAGAGCCAGAGGAAGACCAAGACGACGATGGAGTGACTCCGTGGCAGACACCCTCAGAGCTCACGAGATGTCCCTTCTCCAGGCCACCCGCCTTGCTGCTGACAGACGACTGTATCTCCCCGCGACGCCCACCGGTACAAGCGGAAGGAAAAAGTAAAGAAAAAGTAATGTAAGTTTGCTTGCTTGTTGGTTTGCTTGGTACTGTTTTTGCTTGTGGAAACAAATCAACACAAAGGACCACAACGAAACAAACACGGAGCGACAATACAGACAAGTATTGATTCTTTAGTTTCCTCGTTGTGGAGCTGTTCCAGTGCTGACCGTGACTGACTGGAAACAGGAACCACACACACACACACACACACACACACACACACATACACACACATACTTACACACACACACACACACACACACAACAGGCATACAAGCACAGACAGATAGACCCCCTCACACACACAAACAGAGACAAACACACATACACACATGCACACACACACACACATACACTCACACATACACTCACACATACACACACATACTCACACACACACACACACATTCAAGATGGCGGAGGTTCCTGACTAGTAGAACTTTCAGCAGTCAAAGACATCGTGAAATTGTCCACAATGACCAAGACGAGACGAGGCCGCCTTGCTCAACAGAGCCAAGAAGCAACATCTGCAGGAATGACCAACCAGGAGAGACGAAAGACCAGCGACGAGGGAGATAAGACCAAAAAGGCAGAGACTGTCCATACGAACGGAGCTTCGACCGCGGTTACCACGGCACGCAGAGTGGGACAACTTCCATCACACCTATTCCCAGCTCTGCGGAACTCGTGAGTACGATCGTTGAACTGAAAAACATCGTACTGGATCTGCGCAACCAGGTCAGTACCTTAGAAAGGACTTTGTGTAACCACTCCTATGATTTGTGAGAAATATGTGATTATATATTGTATGTAGGTATGTATGTATAGGTGTATATGTGGAGTGATTTCACATTTGTGGGTTTTGAGTCAACTTCCAATCTTCCAAAAAACCTTTAAAGCCAAAATACAGATCTTTGAATTTTAATAGAATGAAACACAATAAATACAACTTACAACTATTACAAGTGACCACAATTTGTTCTCACGGGGGATAACCCCTTTTTTGGAAAAAAAGACTGACAAATTAAAACTAGCGGTACAGAGTCAACCCCAGCAGAAACACTTGAGAACCTCAGGTAGCTCTACAACTGATTGCATACATTCATTTGGTCAGTTTTCTATTTCAAGTACATGTAAATCATATATAAGATGTGATTATGACATGATGAAATATGAAATGATATATGATATGATATATGATATGACATGATATGATATGATATGATATGATATGATATGATATGATATGATATGATATGATATGATATGATATGATATGATATGATATGATATGATATGATATGATATGAAAAGCATACAGCAATAAAAGCCAGGACAAATGCTGTAGAGTGATCCATCCAGTATCAAGTAAGCAGCCGCCTGTGTGCATCAGACATTTTAGCCCGAGATCCCACATGAGAGTACTCAGCAAAACAAAGCACGACCTTGGACACCATCAACCTCAATAGTTGACTCTGTATAATATGATATGGTATGGTATGAGATATGACATGATATGATATGATATGATATGATATGATATGATATGATATGATATGATATGATATGATATGATATGATATGATATGATATGATATGACATTATGATGAATAGCCTTAAGAAAAATACAGTTAAATGTTTGAATGAATAATCATGAACTATAAAAAACATGAATAATCCAGTGAAAGAAGAATAATAAACATTAACAGTAGACCACACATGCTTATGTTTCCAATAAACAAAATGAACCCTATTCCACACACACACATGAAATGGTGTGTATCTATCACACCATCTAGGGGGTCTTTACAAAACATTTATGAAAATGATTTTCCTTTCCGTGAACACAATGTTCTTTAAGTATTATACAATTTTGGATTCAAAGTCATGTCTCTTTTGATCAAGATAATTCATGAACAACTATCCAAAGGACTACACAATGATCCGGAGATAATATGTTTGGTTTGTCTCCTTACTGAATAACAGAACCTGTTATTATCCATTTTACAAAAATTCTGTATTCTCTTTTCCACAAAAAATGGTTACTATTTCACATCCACGTGACAATTTGCTAATCAAAAAAGTTTATGAGACCTCTCTATGTTTTTTTTTTGTGTGCAAGTATTTCACAAATGTAATAACTGAACAAAAAAAGTTAGTGTTAACAAACAACTACATATGCTTTAACAGAAAACATGTACAACTAGGCCAAATTTATTTAACCATGAAACTGATAAATTAATAACTGTCAGTGCACCCCAACCATTTTGGTAATCCATCAAATTTTTTCCATAGAATACTATTTTAGTATTACAATGAAAAATGTTCATTCACGTCTTCACTTTTTTCCACAAAAACATTTAAGCAATTGTTTAATATATATAAAAAAAAACATTATATAAATGATCATGTTCGCAAACTACGAATAGGCTGCATATCGGACTAACCCCATCGCTGAATTATTTATTATTTAGCTTTCAAACAAAAAATATTGATTTAAAATTACCTATGTTAAATTCCCATGAATACACTTCAAAAGTGTCTTAATTTCTCTAAAATAATTCAGCTTTAAACCAACTACTACAATGAAAAATTAGCACAAACCTGAATTAGAGTTACTTTGATGTTTCGGGGTTGGCAACCGTTATGGCGAAAGCGCTTACGTTGCTATGGTTCCAACAACACCCAGATGAAATTTAAACGTCATTTCCGGTTTTGTAGCAGAAGAAAAATCGAAAAACTTGTTAGAATTTTTTGACTGGCTACATATACCCCCCCTGAGAAAATGTTTCATTAATTAACAAATTTTGAAATATTTAGTTGGGTTGACTTCAGTTGCTAAGTTTAGTTCAAATTTCAAACAAAATTGATACAGAAAAAATACCAACGTTCACACATGAAAACATAATTATACCCGTAGTTACATCCCAAAAATAAAAATAGTTTTATAGCAACAATAATATGGTGTTATGCCTTTTTATATTACTTTCTTGCAAAGATTATACATGTTGCTTCTGAGATTTTTATGTAGTCCAGCAATGTCTGAGTACCTGTTTCCAGATTGTCCAGCCATTTCATTGCATAACTGAAACTTTCCTCATCACAACAATCAGTACTTTCAGTGTTTTCTGCATATGGTCTTTTGTCTTGCATCTTGGTTGGAAAACGTTTTCTTAAGTTCTCTGATGTAGCCCAATGAACCAGATTCAGCCTATCAACAGGTTTCCTGATTCTAGTAGACCTCCGAGGCAATGATAATAATAATAATAATATATTTTATTTATATAGCGCAAAATCTTGACAAAATCAAATCTAAGCGCTGAGCGTAGACATGCATACATACCTACATACATATGAGCGTATACACGCATACACACACGCCCACACACCCACATACATAAATCTAAGCTGAGCGTATACATGCATACACACATACATACATAAATCTAAGCGTATACATACATACATACATACATACATACATACATACATACATACATACGTACGCACATGCATACATAATAATTACAATATTTATATAGCGCAAATCTCGACAAAATCAAATCCAAGCGCCGAAAAGACACACACGCACACACGCACGCACGCACGCACACACACACACACACACACACACACACACACACACACACACACACACACACACACACACACACATGCATGGCCACAAATGGGGAGAAAAAGAATAAAGCAATAAAAGCAAGAATAAAACCAATGGAAAACCACAGAGAGCACATCATATACAATTATATATTAAAACAAAGTGATTCCCCTCCGAGCGGAGACAGGCTGCAGAGGGGGGTTGAGTGAGGTTAGGATTTTATGCAGAGGAAAAAAGGTGAGTTTTGAGAGCGGACTTGAAGGAGGCAAAAGTAGGTTGCTGACGGACTGAGAGAGGAAGTTTGTTCCAGGAGAGTGGACCAGAAACAGAGAAGGCTCGTGGACCATAGGTATTGAGCTTAGTGCGTGGAAAGCGAAAAGTCAGAGGATCGGAGGCAGAGCGGAGGGTACGTGAGGGAACATAGATCTCAAGTAGGCTTGACAGGTAATCGGGGGCTGCGTTATTGAGGCTTTTGTAGCACATGGTGTCTAGTTTGTACTGTATGCGCTTTGATACAGGGAGCCAGTGAAGTTGTGCCAGGAGAGGAGATATGTGGTCAGCTTTTTTCTTTTTGAGTACAAGGCGTACAGCATTGTTTTGAATGCGCTGTAGGATGTGAATGGTGGAGGCAGGAAGACCAGACAGGAGTGAATTGCAATAGTCAATGCGAGACATTATGAAGGAGAGAACGAGTTTTGCAGTTGTTTCGACAGAGAGATACTTCCTGATCAGGCTTATACGATGGAGATGATAGTAGCAAGATCTGGCAGTTTGAGAAACAAAGTTGTTCATGGACAGGGTAGAGTCAATGCAGACACCAAGGTTTTTTGCTGAATCAGAAATTGGGACTGATGTGTTACATAATGGGAGAGAAAGAGGAGGCAGCTGGGAAAGTTTCTGACGGGTGCCAATGAGGATAGCTTCTGTCTTGTCGTCATTAAGCTGAAGTCTATTGTGTGTCATCCAGTTCTTAATGTCCGAGTAACACTCAGTGGTGCGAGTCAACAGGCGCTGTATATTATCAGGTGAGTCACTATCTTGAAGTTGGGTGTCATCAGCATAGAAGTGGTGTTTTATAGAGTGGGAGTTGATGATGGTGGACAGGGGGGAGGTATAAAGAGTGAAAAGAACAGGGCCAAGGACAGATCCTTGTGGAACACCACAGGTCAGGTATGCAGGTTGAGAGTAAGTGCCATTGATGAGAACAGTTTGTTTTCTGTTTGATAAATACGAAGTGAAAAAGGAGAGAGCAATGTCAGAGATGCCAAAAGTATGATGAAGTCTAGAAAGGAGAATACCATGGTCAATGGTATCGAAAGCTGCAGACAGATCAAGGAGTGTGAGGAGAGAGACTTTGCCAGTATCAGTTGCAAGGAGGAGATTGTTGAGAATGTGTAGTAGGGCAGTTTCAGTGCTATGGCACTGGTGGTAGGCTGACTGGAAAGGATTGAGGAGATTGTTGGCAGACAGGTGAGAGTTCAGCTGGTTGAGGACGACTTTTTCAAGGAGTTTTGACAAGAAAGAGAGATTAGAGATAGGCCTGTAATTTTTCAGTTCATTTGGGTCTAAATTGTGTTTCTTGAGGAGAGGGTGAACAATAGCAGACTTGAAAGAATCTGGGACAGTTCCAGTTTGAAAAGAAGTGTTGATGATGTCAGTGATGAATGGGAGGAGAGTAGGGAGACAATCGGAGTAGAGAGAACCTGGAAGAGGATCCAGTTCGCAGGTTTTGAACGACATGGATCTGATTGTGTTGAAAATTTCTTCTTGTGAGACTGGGGTAAAAGTAGTGAGAGGTATGCCAGAGAAGGAAGGGTCAGGTGGGCATGGTTGACAGGGTGTCCTGTCAAGCCTGTCACGAAGAGTTTGTATTTTGGTGGTGAAATACTTAGAGAATACAGATGGGAGTTCTTCATTTGTATGTTTTGTTGGGAGAGGTAAGTCTTTTCGTGTGCCAAGGAGATGATTCATGGTTGTAAAGAGTTCTTTTGAAGAAGAGGCATTCAGGATTTTGGTTTGGAAATAGCTTGTTTTTGCAGATGCAATGAGGGTGGATACTTTTGTTTTAGAGGCTTGGAAAAGTTGCCTGTGTACAGTGAGTTTGGATTTGCGCCAGCGGCGCTCTGCTCTGCGGCGGGCACGTTTTGCACAGGCAATCTCACGAGTGAGCCAGGGGGTAGGGGGGCGGTCAGGTAAAAGACGGGTTGTGGCTGGAGCATGAGTGTCCAGAAGATGGTGGAGAGTAGTATAGAATTCATCGGCAAGGTTATGTGACTTTTCAGAAAGGAGACGGGAGGCATCAGATGAAAATGTGGAGAGGTCGATAGATTTGAGATTGCGTCGAGTCACTGTGCGCGTGGGACGGGAAGGAGGAGAAATGTCAAGAGAACAGAGAATTGCAGAGTGGTCAGAGGGAAGGGCTGAAGTTAGACGGGTAGAAAGAACTAAGCAGTTGTTAGTAGCTGAATTGTGGTGATCACGAGAAATGATCCAGTCAAGAATGTGACCTTTTTGATGGGTTGGTTCAGAAATGTGTTGAGTCATATTGTGATTGGACAGAGAGTTGATGATATGTCTTGTGTCATAACGGTGAGTGTTGTCATAGTGGACATTGATGTCACCTAGAATGATGAGATTTCCAGGTAAGAGGCAGTAGTGGTCAAGCAGTTGGTCAAAGTCAGAGAGAAACGTGGATGTGGTGAGTTTGTTGGCAGAGCTAGGTGGAGGTCGATAGACACAGGAGAAGGTGATGGGTTGAGGGGTGGATTGGAAGGATACTTCAACGTGCTCGAAAGAAGGATGGGAGAAAGGCAGAGACTGCGAGAAAGATAGGCGGGAATGGAGTGAGTCGTTGTAGAGGATGGCGATACCGCCACCTCGAGATGAGCGATGGAAAGAAGCAAGCCTGTAACCACTCGGAGTGAGGCTAGCATGTATAGGTTCATGACCAAGGGGGTTAAGCCATGTCTCTGTAATAAAAGCAATGTCAACGTGCTCATCAGCGATAAAATCGGCAATGACCTCAGCTTTGCCATCTTTGCATATTGATTGAGCGTTAAAAAGGCATAGTTTAAGTTTATCATATGGCGGCGGCCGAGGTGGCGAAGAAGGCGGCACCGACGGGACAAAAGACGAAGGCGACACCAACGGGGCAGAAGACGAAGGCAGCAACGACGGAACAGTAGAAGAAGACAAAGGTAGCACCGGCGGGACAGAAGACGAGGGCAGCGCCGGCGGGACAGAAGACGAAGGCAGCATCGGCGGGACAGAAGGCGAAGGCGGCACCACCAGGACAGAAGGCGAAGGCGAAGATGGCAGAGGAGGAGACAAAGCCCGCAGCAGCGAGGTCGAAGGCAGGGGCAGTGGAGGAGACGAGGAAGCAGAAAAAGAAAAGTGGCGTCGGGCTGGCACAGCAGGAGGCAGGTTGTGCCAAAGTCGGTGGAGACGTCCACCACGACAGGATCGCGCAGTGCGGGGCTTGCTACACAGCCCCAATGTACGTATGCGCTGGTAGACGCCTCCACCGAGGTAGCATTTGCTGTGTTTAAAAAGTGTCAGTCCAATTTGTTTAAGGACGGACGGATCCATAATTGAGAGCCAGTCAAGAGAGGATGATGTTTGTAGAGAACAACGAAGGTTTGGGAGCTGTAGCGTTGGGCGAACACAGTAGGCTAAAATGTTAACACAGTTCACAGGTTAAATGTCCGATCTAAACGGCAGAATTAAAATGACGAAAAGTAGGCATACGAAACTCTAAAATCAGATTATCCGGTAAAATATTCAAAATTTAAAAAAAATATTTACATCACCATTTGTCGGGACCCAAGAGGAATAAACTGATATAAAATTCAATGTACAAAAACAAATAGAACCACGATAAAATCACTGTAAAATACCACACACACTTTTGCTGCCTGCTGGCGCGACATCTACTCACACACATTATTATGGCATTTCCACTGGCTCATTCTGTGTTTCTTGTTCAGATTGACAGTTTTCATTTAACTCCAAATTTTCCTCAGCTAGATCACTATCTTCATTCACATTTTCAGTATTTTCATGCTCACTCAAATTCATACCCATACTATCTGGTAATGGATTGTCTTCAGGATCACTTTCCACAGCACATCCAGGCAGGCGTGCAGTCTCTTTCACCACTTCTCTTCCTGAGGGCTCTGCATGACCAACAGAATCTGATTCTGGAGATGGTAAAGTGTTCTGTATGTGCTCTGATTTTCCATCTTCAGATTTCTCAGGTGCAGAAACACTTTCTGCAGGCACAAAAACTGGAGCATCGGGTCGAAGTGAACTGGGTTTCCATTTTACCTACAACTTTGGAAGTGTTTCTTCATCATCTGAACTACTGTTCTCCACTTCTGAGGATGTGACTACCTTGGTTTTCACAGTTTCACCCTTTTCTTTTTTCTTGCTCATCTGCTCAATACCTATATCTAAAGCTCCAATGGGTAGTAACAAATTTCTGTGCAGAGTCCTGCTGAGTCCACTTCCTCCTTCCTGCTGCACAGTGTACACAGGTATATCTGCTTTCTTGTCTGTAACGACATAAATGTCCTTCTCCCACCGATCGGAAATTTTAGAGTTTACACGAGGTCCTACTTTTCTGACCAGTACTCTGTCACCTATTTCCAATTCAACAGCATGAGCAGAGGCATTATTCCTGGTTTTGTTCTTGTTCGCCATCTTTTCCATCTGCTGGGTAGCTGAGGCATAAGCATCACTGAGACGTTTCTTTAGATCTTGTACATAGTGCCGTGGAGATTTCTTATTTCCTGTTTCAAGATCAATGCCAAAAGCAATGTCAACTGGCAGTCGAGGATGTCGACCGAAAAAACAAAAAATAAGGGCTAAATCCAGTGCTTGAATGTACACAACAGTTGTACACATGTACGACAGCCGGTAGATTTCTCCGCCAGTCTTGCTTTTTATCATCTTCCAGGCCTCTCAGCAGTTGAATAAGAGTCCGGTTCCATCTTTCAACGGGGTTTCCTGCTGGATGATAGGGTGTAATTCTACATTTAGAAATGCCTGCTACAGCACACAGCTCTTTGACTAGGTTTGACTCAAATGTCTTTTCCCTGGTCGGATAGAATTCTTTTTGGAAAACCGTAGATCATGAAAAACTGTTCCCATAATGCTTTGGCAACCACCTTTGCTGTCTGATTTCGAGTCAAAACGGCGTGTCCAAATTTTGTGAAATGGTCCATAATAACTAATATTGACTGTTTCTGACCTTTGGCTTCTATTGTAAGAAAATCTATAGAAATCAGTTCAAGAGGCTGAGTTGTCACAGAATTTCTTTTATGACTGTTCTGAATTTGAAGAACACTGGTACAGTTTTTTATTTCAGCACTGATGATGGTCACACCCTTTGGTAAAGCTTCTTCTTTTCTTACAAACAACTGAGAATTTTCAGGAACTACTCCTTGTAACTGAATGCTCTGTCCTGGTGTTAAGGTTAATTTGATGTTCCGTAGTCTTACTGGTTTTAATTTCTCTTCTAAGATGTTCACTGCTTGGAATCTTGTTTGTTCTTCTTTGGGGCTCAGACCTGTCGATGTTTGCCCCCTAACATCGACAGATTTCCGTTTCCCGTCTGTCTGTTGTGCCATCTGCTCTGCTCCCTGGACACTCTCTCCCGATCAGGCTCATTTTGACACTCCCTGGCGAAATGGCTTCCTCTTTCCCGCATCTCCAGCATGGACCTCTGGGTGCTCGCTGCTCCAGTTTTCGTTTTTCCTGTCCCTTCAATTTTTCCACCATCCATTCAGCTATCTTGTCCATCTGTTCCTCAGTCAGATTCTGTGGAGATGTACTGGTTCCAGACATGACTTTGACATGAGGTCTGGACATAGTCGCAGTAGCATCTTCTAACATTCGGACAGTGATCAGTAGCTCTTCCAGGTCAGGAGAAACTTGCCCAGGAAACCCAAACTTTCCACGGAGTTCAACAGCGAGCATAGAGTTAATTGCTTTTGAAAAGATGTGATACACCTTCCGGCTGCCTTCACTGCTGTCTAGTATTTTCTCTTCAGTTAGTTTGGCCATCTCTGACCACAGACGACACAAGAATCCGGATGAACTTTCCTTGGGAAGAAGGGACATGGAAACAAAATCTAATAGTCTGTCATCTCCTGTCTTGATGTTGCCATATAAATTTTTGAGCTTTGAAATTATATCCCTTGGGCTGCTACAGCTTTTGACCTGTTCGTAAGGCAAACCTCGCAAACTACTCAACAATTTATCTTTCGGATCGGGAATGGACTTATCATGTAGTAGTTGGTCGGCACTGTTCAGCCAGTCAACAAATGAAACTTCATTTCCTCCAGTTGGAGGGAGTCCTGTGAATGTTTTCAGCCTAATATTGGGTGGTGCAATGACTTGAATTGTTGGTATTGTTGGTGGAAACTGTTGTTGGTGTTGAAAAAATTGCTGCTGCTGATGATGTCGTTGCTGTTGTTGTTGCTGCTCCAGCTGTTGCTGCTTAAGTTGCAGTTCGGAAATTCTCTGTTGGAGACGTTGTATTTCCACAGTGTACACCGACTCTCCTTCTTCTGAATGTCCTTGCTGAGACGTGGATGCTTGTTGGTCATCCGGCGTAACATTTGTACAGTCAAATTCCTCCATCGTGACTGCATGATTGTATGTCACTTGTCTAAAACAAGGTGGCTGTCATATAATATATTTTTATATTTATATATATATATATATTTTTTTTTTTCACTTGTATATCATTTGTCTAAAAAAAATTATTTTTTTTTCAAAGCATTCTTTTTTTTTTTCTTCAGATTTGTTGACTCTCAGCCCCACATTGGGCGCCAAAAATTTGTGTAACTACTCCTAGAGAAATATGTTATTATATATTGTATGTAGGTATGTATGTATAGGTGTATATGTGGAGTGATTTCACATTTGTGGGTTTTGAGTCAACTTCCAAAAAACCTTTAAAGCCAAAATACAGATCTTTGAATTTTAATAGAATGAAACACAATAAATACAACTTACAACTATTACAAGTGACCACAATTTGTTCTCACGGGGGATAACCCCTTTTTTGGAAAAAAAGACTGACAAATTAAAACTAGCGGTACAGAGTCAACCCCAGCAGAAACACTTGAGAACCTCAGGTAGCTCTACAACTGATTGCATACATTCATTTGGTCAGTTTTCCATTTGAAGTAAATCATATATAAGATGTGATTATGACATGATAAAATATGATATGATATGATATGATATGATATATATGATATGATATGATATGATATGATATGATATGATATGATATGATATGATATGATATGATATGAAAAGCATTTATTTATGGGAGGCAGCTGAGGCCGCTCTGCCCAGTGCTGCAGAAAATGCGGCGACGGAGCGTGCCTGCACTACCTCCTCCTCCAGCTTGTTCCAGTCTCAACAGTCCTTGTGAAAAAAGAGCATCCATACTGCTCTGTCCTTGTCTAGGGGACTTTGTAGCCACGGCTGTTGTTACATGCGTGTTTGGCGATAATGTTTGTTGCCACGTGGTCTGCATAGGTCTTCATTTTGATTTTCCTTTTGGTCTTATCCACTGGGGTCAGGTATTTTTCTGGTGGTAGGGCTGGAACCTGACCTTCTGTTATTTTATATAGTGTTACCAGCCTTTGGTGTGTCCTTTGCTGCTGCAGAGAGGACAGACCAAGCTCTTGGAGCATCCTGGTGACGCACCCTGGTTTTTGGGACTTGTAGTCTTGCTTTATGAAGCGTGCTGCCCTTCTCTGTATTCTCTCCAGTCTATCCTGATCTTTTACAGTGGATCCGTACACCAGGGCAGACCACACTAGAGAGATGTAGGCTGTACGGCGGCACTCTTGGGGACAGCTGCCCAAGTTACGACGGAGGAATCCTAGTGTAGTGTTTGCCCTCTTGCAGATGTTTGTTATGTGCGTGGACCACTTTAAATCTGCTGATATTTGTACTCCCAGGTATGGATTTTGCTCTTCATGTTGGAGGATCTCCCCATCAAGCTTGTAGTAGAAGGATGTGCGGTTTTTGGTTGGTAGGACGTAACATTTTTTGGCATTAAACCGCATTCCCCATTTTTTCACCCATTTCTCCAGCTTGGTGAGGTCTCCTTGGAGCAAGGTATGGTCCTGGAACTGGCATATCTCCCAGTACAGTAAGCAGTCATCTGCGAACAGCTGTACTTTTGATGTACTGCTCACGACCTCAGGCAAGTCACTGATGTAGCACAAGAAGAGCAAGGGACCAAGAACTGTGCCTTGGGGTACACCAGACATAACGGCTGTTTCTTCTGAGGTTTCCCCTTCTAGGACCACTCTCATCGTTCTTTGTGTCAGGAACTTTTCAATCCACCTGTGGACTGGGCCTGCTATCCCGTAGTGTTGCAGTTTGTGGAGGAGCTTTTTATGAGGTACAGTATCAAAGGCCTTACTGAAGTCCAAGATCACAACATCTGTTTGCGTTCCTTCGTCATTTGACTTTAGTAGGTCGTGCATAGTTGTGAGCAGCTGCATTTCACAGGAAAGTCCTTTCCTGAAGCCGTGATTTTTATCGGTAAGGATTTGATGCTTGTCCAGGTGTTCTCGGATATGGTGGCTGATGACATGTTCTAAGATCTTACACGCCACAGATGTAAGGGATACTGGGCGATAATTTTTAGGTCTGTTTTGGTCTCCTTTTTTGAATATGCAACTTATGTTTGCAGTCAACCAGTCTTCAGGAAGCTGACCAGTGTCCATTGAGTGGTTGTAAATGCAGGTCAGGGGTGCTGCTAGGATGTCAGCGCAGTTTTTTAAGACTCTGCTGGGGACTTTATCTGGACCACTAGCTTTAGATGGGTTTAGGTTTCGCAACAGTTTTGCTACACCTTCCTCTCTGATCGTGAGTTTGTTTATTTGTGGCTGTTTGGGGTCATCCATTTGTGGTGGTGGGGAGCCATCGTCTGTGGTGAAGACAGAGCAGAACTGATTTAGTAGGATGTTTGCCTTGGTTTCGCTGTCACTGACCAGGTTTGTTCCTTCCTTTAGTGGGGCCACGCTGATATTATCCTGTCTTCTAGATTTGATGTATTTCCAGAAGGGTTTACTATTGTTTTCCTTCAGTCCATTCACAATGATGTTGTTTATGTAGTTTTGTTCTGCTTTCCTCATGGCTCTTCTACATTCTTTTTGGCAGAATTTATAATTGGTCCAGTTGTTGCTTTTCTTTGCCTCTTATGGAGTCTGATCTTACGCCTCAGTAGTTTCTTTTGTGCTACATGTTTGATGCAGGAAGCGAAATTTTGAGTTGTTGCTTTGAGATCTGTATTATTTAGTTCGTGGACACCGCAGTGAAAAACAATACAGTCTGCAGGATTTTCAAAGTTGGAAAGTGTCTTGTCTAAAGAGCTATTTTCTTTTCCTTCACTATTTTTGCTGGCATATTGCTGTTAGTTTTTGTTGCGTTTTGCTTTTGTGCCTGTTGGTCGTCCTGCCTGCTATATATATTACGAATGTCATTCACAGCAACAGGACGACCATCAGGCACAAAAGCAAAACGCAACAAAAACTAACAGCAATACGCCAGCAAAAATAGTGAAGGAAAAGAAAACCAACGAAACCTATGTTAAATTCCCATGAATACACTTCAAAAGTGTCTTAATTTCTCTAAAATAATTCAGCTTTAAATCAACTACTACAATGAAAAATTAGCACAAACCTGAATTAGAGTTACTTTGATGTTTCGGGGTTGGCAACCGTTATGGCGAAAGCGTTTACGTTGCTATGGATCCAACAACACCCGGATGAAATTTAAACGTCATTTCCGGTTTTGTAGCAGACGAAAAATCGAAAAACTTGTTAGAATTTTTTGACTGGCTACATGTGCTTGCGCAGATCGAGGCCCGGTCGACAGCAACCGCCTCCATCAAGCCGACCAGCAACAGTTACAGACAGGCAGATTCCAGTTTAACAAATCCCACGTACGTAGACGTTCTGAAACAAAAGCACACACGCAGGCAGGACGACCAACAGGCACAAAAGCAAAATGCAACAAAAACTAACAGCAATACACCAGCAAAAATAGTGAAGGAAAAGAAAACCAACGACGGGAAAGAACATCATGACGTCAAAAACGCTAAAAACGTCACCTCACAGCCCAAACATAAAACGTCACACACTAAAAAGATACCAGATCAACGTAAAAAGAACTACGACCTCCCAAATGTTGTAATTATCCACGACTCGGTGTTGAAAGGTATCAACTCCAAGAGACTGGGACGATTTTATGGTTTCGAAGGAGACTCAAGTGCTGTGAATGACATTCGTAATATAAATAGCTCTTTAGACAAGACACTTTCCAACTTTGAAAATCCTGCAGACTGTATTGTTTTTCACTGCGGTGTCCACGAACTAAATAATACAGATCTCAAAGCAACAACTCAAAATTTCGCTTCCTGCATCAAACATGTAGCACAAAAATATCAAAATTTAAAGATAGTCATCAGCAAGGTCGCCCCTGTACAACATGCACGTATGGAGGTTCGGCGGAATTTGTTCAACGCTTTTTTATCTGCTGAGCTTGTTGACATAAAAAACATATCATTTGTCTCATGAAAACCTGCGTACTAACCAGCAGTTTCTTCACGATAATATTCACCCCACTGCCGGAGGAAGCAGCGTGATAGCGGGGAACCTTGGAAGACAAGTTCGGGATCTGTTTTGGGAGACCCCTAGGAGACCAGGAGGATCACGATCTTCACGGCTACACGCCTCTAGATTCCCCCGAGGACCGTACCCCTATTTTGACAGCTGTGAACCAAGGTGGCTGTCATATAATATGTTTTAAATGAATCGTCTTAGATCTACAGTTATCAACATCACAGGACTTTTTCCTCGACATCTCTGACAGTTCTCTTGTTGAAAGTGTATAAACGCTAAGACTCAATCAGTCAGGACTCTATACATTTGAAGGCGTGTATACTATTGTTTTATTTATTTGTAATTTGTTTCTGTTCTAAATCTAACTCTTATCTAGATTAGTAGGACTTCTTTTCTCCATAGTTTTACTACATTTTTTTTCTACCCAAACTTCGTAGTATAAGCAATCAAATTTTCCCTATTTTCCTCGTACACAGAAAACCAAAGCATTCGTAATTATCAAACAAATCACCGTTAATTGAAAAATAAGAGATTAACCAACAATGAAAATCAAATTTTTACAGTGGAATTGTAGGTCTATTTCCACCAACTCAGCATACCTGGAACATTTCCTCGCCTCAAATCAGTGTGAAATCTTGATTCTGCAGTCGCTTAATGTGATACCAATCAAACTTCCCAATTTCCCAAATTATTATTACCCACCAGTGTATGACTATGAGAATCCCGGGAAGAAGGTAGCCACTGCAATTTATATACTTAAAAAGTTACAGTATCACATAATTACTTTCCCAGTTTTAACATCAACTGAAGACTTACACGCTTGTGCCACCGCAGTACAATTCGGTAATTCTTTTATCCTGAACGTTTTCTCAGTCTACCTGCCAACAGGTCCAAATGACCACAACACAGAATGGCTGCGCACAATTCCGGACCTGCAACACGGTAAATGGCTAATAGGTGGAGACTTTAATTCCCACTCCCCGTTTTGGGAAAAAGATTGTTGTACTGTGACAAGCAATCGTTTAGTAGAAAATATAGTTGACAGTGCGCTTTACCTTTTGAATGGTGGGAGTGTCACTAGAATTCCTGATGTTTCCAAACAGCCATCGACCTATCTTTAATTTCACCAGAATTAGTACCCTGCTGTACCTGGGACACTCACTGAGATACTTTAGGAAGTGATCACTTACCTATCCTCATAACACTAACTAACGAAAACATCAGGATGAAAGACCGCAGTCCTGATATTATACCAAAATATAATTACACGCGCGTTGATTGGTCCTTGTTTCAGACTGCTCTTGCCAATCAAGATTACACACATTATGAACATGAAAATATCGACGTTATGTTTTCTAAATTCCAGGAGTCAGTTCAAGCGGCTGCAGACCTATCCATCCCGAAACTCAAAACTTTTAAATCCAATAACCGTTTGGGTAATGTTTGGTGGACAGAGGCATGTGAGCAAGCAGTTCAGAATAAAAAAGAGAAATACAAACTCTACATCAAAAGCAGGAGACCTGAAGATCATATGGAAATGAAAAAAGCTAACACCCAGTGTAATAAAATCATTGCTGAAGCAAAGAAAAATTATTGGGCATCATACTGCACTAAAGAAATTTCAGATTTCAAAGATTTTCATAAAGTCTGGACAAAAATGAATCAAATGAAAAATGGAGCCGATTTACCTAGGTGTCCAATAATGATTGACACATGTCACAAATTTCCTTCTGACATGGACAAAGCTGAAACTTTTGTGGAATTTTTTGCCGAAAATAGTAAAGTAGATGGTTTGTCTCCTACCTGCAAACACCACAGAGAGATGGCAGCTAACAACCCTATCTATACTGATCCCATACCTCAGAATGATCGCTGGTTTAATTCTCCATTCACCTTAGAAGAGCTAAAAAACACTATCTTGTCTCTACACAACAAAAGGAATTCGGTAGGTATCGATGCAGTTTCAACTGAAATGATTAAACATCTTCCAGAAAACTATATTATTTTCTTACACAAAATTTTTCAGAAATACTGGGTTAGTGGAACTATACCACAGTTATGGCAAAAGTCTATTGTTATACCAGTATTAAAAGCAGGAAAGCATAAAAACAATAAAAATAGTTACAGACCTATTGCGTTGACGTCCCATACGAGCAAACTAATGGAAAAATTGGTATTGAACAGACTTGTACATTACTGTGATAAAAATAACGTTATTCCAGTAAATCAGGCAGGTTTTAGAAAAGGGAGATCCACAGTTGAGCACCTGGTTAAATTTACAACTCACATCAAGAAACAGTTTGCCCACAGAAAAAGTCTTTTAGCTACTTTTTTGATGTGAAAAAAGCTTACGATCAAGTTTGGCATACGCGTTTATTGTACAAGCTGAAATCTATTGGTTTATCTGGCAATATGTATGATTACATTAAGTCTTTTTTAGCCAATAGAACTATTCAGGCAAAAGTGGAAACTAGTTATTCTACTTCACAACATCTTGATATGGGAATTCCACAAGGTTCAGTGATAGCACCGCTTTTATTTAATATCCTTATACAGGATCTTCCTAAAGCACTCTCAAATCATGTTGTGTTGGCACAGTACGCTGATGATATATGTATTTGGATGAATATTACTTTAAAAAAGACAATTCCACAGAGAGCGCAGAATTACATTAGGAAAGTGTATCAATCTGATCTTGATAATCTTGGAAACTACATGTTAGAAAATGGTCTGTCGCTGTCAGCGGGAAAAAACTAACATGATGCTATTTAATCCAGGTAGTACTTTAAGTAATTTGCCTACTTTCAGATTGCTTGGTGAAGTGTTACATTACAAACAGGTTGAAAAATTTCTGGGACTCTTTATAACATCGAAATTAAACTGGAATGTCCATTTTGATTATATTTCAACAAAAGCAAGAAAAGTCTTACATTTTCTAAAGATAATAAGCAGATTACCTTGAGGAATGGATACAAACATACTAATTCATCTATCAACAGCACTTGTACGATCTAAATTATCCTATGCACAAGAAGTGTTCTTCAGTGCACCAAAATATTTATTACAGAAGATACAAAGCATAGACTGCAAAAGTATTAAAATTGCTCTAGGTGTCCCTACTCATGCTTCTAATCTGGAAACGTACAAAGTTGCTGGAATTCTGCCTCTGAACAACTATCATGAGCTAGCAACAGCAAAATTTGCGGTTAGAACTACTTCACAAACGGACAACTTTGTGAGTAAGGAAATTAAAATCAGGTCTGATGTTGACTTTCCAAAGCGAGCAAAAAGCATTTCATCACAAATGACTGTTGCAACTTACATTTCTGACTTGGTCAAACAATCTAACATAAATATGGAAGAAATAGCTGAGACACCATCAACAACGCCTATCCCTACAAGGGAAATGCTAAAAGCCTCTTTTGATATTGATTATACAGACGTTAAGAAATCTGAAAACGTCAACATTTCGATATCCACAGCAAGAGAACACATCGATGAAAAATACCATGCCCACCTTCATACTATTACCGATGGATCAGTCTTAGAAAATAAATGTGCTGGAGCAGCATTTTATGTTCCAAAATTTGAAACAAAAAAGTCATTTTTCGTTGGGGCAAACATATCTATCTTTACAGCGGAATTAGTCGCTATAATACAAGCATTGCAATATCTAGTAAATCTTATACCCATGCCTTTCAGAATAGTTCTCTTTGTTGACTCAAAATCTGTATTATATGCCTTACGGTCTTTTGATACCGACACAAGACCTGATTTAATTACTGAGGCAAATCATCTTATACATCGTTTAAGGGTCATAGGTACAGATATCAGTTTATGCTGGGTGCCTTCACACGTTGGTCTTCACGGCAACGAAGTAGTTGACAGAGCAGCTAAGCAAGGAGCACAGAATTCTGATAATTCTATAGAATTATTTGTTACTACTTCGTAAAAGAAGCTTGCAACTTGTGACAATGGACTCGATTTCATGAACATTTCAATGAACAGTCTGTGTCACAACAAATGATAAAACTTACCGTTCAAAATGTATGTAAAAAATTACAGTATTCTTCCATGTATTATTTGAGATCGATTGTTGCTGTTCGTTTTCGTATTCAGCTAAACGCGTTGAAAACAAAATATTGTAAAAATGTCAAGTGCATTTGCGGCGAACAGTTCACACTGTTTCACTGCCTATTCTACTGCAAAATGTTACGTTCCTTTTTACCAAAAACGTTTACCCAAGAAAAGTATTCTGAAACTCATTTCCAAAAAGTTACATCAGATCAATCTTTATTAGGTAAAATTTCAGAATCATTAGTTCACAGTCCTGTTAATGCATTACTTTAACTTTATGCAGTTTGTGTATTAGTGTTACAATTTCCCTTCATATTGTTGAAGTTAATTGTTAGAGTTAAGTTTTCGTTCCATTTTCCTGTTCTCCCACCTATTTATGTCTTTTTACTCTATCTCCCCTCTGCCCCAATCCAACCCGCCCAACTATCGTTCTACATTTTATTTTATTTATTCATTTTTTATTCCCCTCCCCCGTCTAATATCACTTATAGTGAACAGACGTTAACATACACACACACACACACACACGCACACACACGCGCACACTTCTTCCCATCCCTCTGAA
>CM060313.1:81836718-81839218 GCA_030674185.1 Monoplex corrugatus
CAGGTAGTTACAGACCTATCTCGCTTACATCCCATGTTTCAAAACTAATGGAAAAAGTTATAGTGAATAGACTGAGTTACTTTTGTGAGAAAAATAATATAATACCTATCAATCAATCTGGCTTTCGAAAAGGTAGATCAACATCAGACCATTTAGTTAAGTTAACAACTCAAATAAAAAATCAGTTTGCTAAAAGGAAAAATGTCTTAGCTACCTTCTTTGATCTTAAAAAAGCATACGATCAAGTCTGGCATGCGAGACTTTTGTTGAAATTTAAACATATTGGTCTCAACGGTAATCTTTATAATTTTATCAAAACATTTATAACTGACCGAAGTATAGTCGCTAAAATAGGTAATACATACTCTGAAAAACGATCTGTAAACATGGGAATTCCTCAGGGTTCCGTAATTTCTCCTCTATTATTTAATATTTTGATCTATGACCTACCAACTCAAGTCTCAAACAATGTAAACGTTGCTCAGTACGCTGATGATATAGCGATCTGGATGAATGTTTCGTTAAAAAGGAAGACTTCCTTGAGAGAAATAAAATACATTAAAAAGGTCTATCAACATGAAATTAATAATATTTCCACTTACTTGACAGTTAACGGTCTGGAAATATCCAATGAAAAAACACACATGATGCTTTTTAATAACGGTCTCAGTCCGAAAGAAGTACCGTTGTTTAAAATTGGTGATGAGGAACTGAAATATACTACTCACGTGAAATTTCTGGGAGTACAATTGACTTCTAGTTTACAGTGGAAAGAACATATTGATGCCTTGTTATGTAAAGCTATGAAAAGCTATAATTTAATAAGAATTATTAGTAAACAGTCCTGGGGACAGGACACTAAAACGTTGTTACATCTTGTCACAGCTTTAGTCAGATCTAAGTTGGCTTATGGTCAAGAGGTCTATTTTTCAGCTCCAAAATGCTATTTGAAAAAACTTCAAAGCTTAGATAGTAAAGCTATTAAATGTGCTCTTGGGGTACCGGTGTATACAAAAACACAAGAAGTATATAAAACAGCCGGCATCCTTCCCTTGGAAGATTGGAGGAAGTTATCAACTGCTAAATATATAGTTAGAGCAAATGCAGTAGCTAATTATGCCAGTACGGAACTTAAAATTCGGTTCGACATCCATTTTCCCAAGAGAGCAAGAACAATAAAGTCACAAGAAACAATATCCACTTACACAAATGAGCTCTTCAAACTTTCTCACGTATTACCTAACAAAGTTTCACATAAAATGATATGTTGTCCTCTACCCCTCTGGGAACTGTCCAATGCTATTTTTGATATCAACTACACTGATACTGACCTGACAAAAGATATTAATCCACACTTGTCAGCAATTGATGTTCTGTCTCATCTACACAAAAAATATTCACATTACTTAAAAATCTTTACAGATGGCTCTGTTCTAGATGATGGTAAAGCAGGCGCTGGCTTTCTAATTCCTAAATTTAAAGTAGAAAAGGCTTACTCTTTAGGACAGGGACATTCAATCTTCACTTCTGAATTAGTTGCCATCTTAATGGCACTGAAATATATAGTAGATCTACCCATAACTTTGTTTAGTATCCTATTATGTGTAGATTCGAAATCTGCATTACAATCCTTAAAATGTTGCGAACATAAAGTAAATAGTTCGTTAATATTTGAGATAAAATTTCTAATTCATTGTTTAATAACAAATAATACACAGGTTACTTTTTGTTGGATCCCATCACACTGTGGTATCCTTTTTAACGATCGGGTCGAAAGAATAGCAAAAAATGCAGCAATGAATAGGGCTGGCAGTACTAAACTTGATTTACCACTCTCTGAACATGAAATGAATGCTATATTAGAAAACAAAGTAAAAGCGCAATGTGTTCTTCGCCCCTTCTCGGTAAATTACCAAGGTTTTACAAGACAAGAGATAACTTTAGCTTACAGATTAACTCTCAATTCACTTCGAACTAAATTTAGTAAAACCCATCAAATGTATCTGTGGTGATTTTATAACAGTTGATCACCTTTGTGTTGTCAGCGAATGCGACCTTATTACCCTGCGTCATTTACAAACTTAAAACAGAAACATACTGATTTCACTCTGTATTTACACATTGCTAGACGTTTACTGCACAGTCCTGTAGGTCGTTTTCTTTGATTCAGCCCAACTGTTTTATACCTGTAACTCCCACACAGCCCCGAAAAATCCGATGAAGCCTGACTGATATAATGTTCTGATTGTTTTTCTTTTGTTTGTTAATTTGTTTGATGTTACATTAATTGCTACCTTAATTGATACAATGCCTTCATGATTACATAGATTCATTCATTCCTTACGCATTTTTTTTTTTTTTTTTTTTCCCGTCTAAAAGCACATATGTGAATAGACGTTAAAAGAAATAACGAACACACACATAATCTCCCTTGTTGTCTTCTCTTTTTCCTTCCCTCTTTCACTCACTTAGTCTTTTTTATTTTTGACCAAGACTTTAG
>CM060313.1:81846718-81869218 GCA_030674185.1 Monoplex corrugatus
TCATCAGAGATATGCGGAAATGGTTTAAAAAAAAAAAAAAAAAAAAAAAAAAAAAAAGAGTAAGAGGGGAAAGTAGGGCATATAGATGGCTAGGGAAGCAATCAGTGTCAGACGCCACACCATTGTTAAACTCTCTGTCTGTCACTGTTCATCATCTGTGACCCGATTTGGTGGCTCATTCATTTCACCAATTATTCCAGACACTTCGCTTCTGAACAATCCATTCAGTCATACGTAGCTGATGAGATGATGGAAGCGGTGTAAGCACGAGAAATGAGAATTTCCACTGGAATCTGGGTGGTACTGTCATTTGATAACGTCCTCTTTTGCTACTGTTGGTGGCTGTGACGAAAAATATCATACATTAATCACTGAGAGAATCTTGATTTCTGCATTGTTGTTTCTGCCAATTTTTTTTTACTGCTTTTGATAACGTGCCATATGTTGAACGAGTGAATAAAATAAGCCAAAATTATATTTGGGAAACACCACTACATTATATAGGCTATAGGAATGATAGTTTGATGATCTTCTTTGTGAAAAAGTTTGAGATTTCAGAACAGATTTAAATCTCCTGCACTGATCCAGTTTTTTAAGGTCAGTCTTTAGGATTCTGGATACAATGCAGTGTTATTTTCTTGTATTGTTGCTGTTACTCCCTCTTCTCTCTCTCTCTCTCTCTCTCTATCTATCTATCTATCTATCTATCTATCTATCTATCTATCTATCTATCTATCTATCTATCTAGCTATCTATCTATTTATCTATCTATCTATCTATCTATCTACCTATCTATCTATCTATCTATCTAGCTATCTATCTGTCTATCTATCTATCTATCTATCTATCTACCTATCTATCTATCTATCTATCTAGCTATCCATCTGTCTATCTATCTATCTATCTATCTGTCCCCCCCCCTCTCTCTCTCTTTTTCTGTCTGTCTGTCTGTCTGTCTGTCTGTCTCTGTCTCTGTCTGTGTCTCTCTCGAGACCCTTGCTCATTTTTTCTCATTTGATGTTACTGTCATTTCACGTTTCATATTTTCAGTATGACGCTGGCATTTAGTGAAGAAGTAAATGTCTATTGTATTGTATCGTGATTTTTGTTATGTTTCTGTAGTTGGATTTGTAATTGGATATTTGTTACCATTCCTGTTATTGGTTGTTGTTATACCTTTTCTTTTTTTCTTCTTTCAAGTGCATGGCATTTCAGATATTTCAGCTTTAAGATTTTTTTCAAGAGAGTCGTGCGGACAGGCCATATTAGTAAGACCGAAACGGAGATGCAATTTGTGGAGATTCTTTGCTACCTTTGGATTTTAAGTGATTTTGTTTGTCTGTGTTTAGTCTCCCCATTTCAGTGATCAGGGTGGAGGTGGCTCGTGATTAAGATTACCATGCATTATCTTTGTGTCAGATCTCCATGGTGTAAATCTTCCATATAAACGCTTTGTTTCTGTTTTTTAAAGACGAAGCGGACGTTTTGAAATGCAACATAGAGGTGTTCAAAATCTTTGAGGTTGCCACAATGGTGATGTCTTGGATGGGGGTGGAGAAACGTCATATGAGGGGAGATAAATTCCAAGGGGCCAATCAGTTTGTCAGGAAGGGCGAATTTTGTGACTAATATAGGGCCAAAGAAAGTGATTACTGTAGTTCACAGAAAAAGGAGATGGAGTAGGCAGGAGAGCGGGGGTCATATGGCTGACAAGGAAAGCAATCAGTGTCAGCTCGACAGCAGCATTCTTTGAAGGAGATTAAGTTGTCTGGATTTGTTCTTCCTTTGGTAGTACAGAGATATTAGATACAAATATCTTTGTACAACGGCCGGGTCTGTGTGCTCAGCACTAATATTTTACTGTGTGTAAGACACTGCTTGTCTTCAACGAGCTTCTTGGCCCTTACTTATTTTAATGGCAGTACACGAACCTTACAATAAATTTAAAAGATAAATGTGATGTGGAAAACTTAAAAGTTAACAAGTTTTGTCGTTGTGTCGTTTCTATATCCCCACATCAGTTGAGAAGTACTTGTAATTTCAAAATATGGCAATAAAATCCCAAGAAAGCTGGAACTGACTTAAGGAACTTTCAATCAGCCAAAGCTGTAACAGAAAACCCAACAGAACTCTTGTAAGCGGACAAGAAGTCAAACTGATGTGACATGGCACTTTACTGTTACAAAAAGCTCCATCTACAGTATGTGTGTTTGATTTCAAGAGACTGGATAACGAGAGACAGATTCCAAATCTGCCCTAAGAGAAATCTTTTCATGCGGCAACCTTCGATGGTCCAAGCGTTCCCGGAGTGCGCTCTGCTCTTGGCGGAATCATCCACAGAAAGCTGCACTCTGTAGGATTAATAGTGTGAAGACATCTACTGTGTCTTGTAGTTTGTGTGTTGATCCAAAAGGTGTATTTTAAAACTTCTCTTCGATCCGAACCATCTCTGTGTGAGACTATGGGCTGGACTGACCCTTAGAACACAGATTACAATACTTTATATGATCAGTCGGAAGAAGAGCGACCACACTATTTAGATTTATCTACTTCATAAAATGTCTTTGCAATTACTGTCAAACAAGATCAGCAGTGCTATTGTTCTTTGCGTTCTACATCGAGTTGAAACCACTGGCTTTAATGGTAGTAAATCATAATGTAGTGTTTGGTTCCATTTCATTTGAAATAAAGTTATGACAACCTCATTAACGTCCCTTGCCCTAAATCAATAATCATGGCATTGTAAAAACAGTAATATTCTGTGGCTCACATTCTTGTTTTCATCGTCTTTGTTTGTTTCTGTGACATAGAAGATGAACAGCGATAGTCCATCGCCACACAGAAAGTCTGTGCATGTCAGCATTACAACATAAAACAACTTGCATACGCCACTATAATCCTAAATCGACTCTCAAAAATGGAAGGCCAAACATTCGTTTCAGTGGCGTGACTTCTTTTTTAGCACAGCACAAATTGCACGAGGGCTGGAGAGGAATGGTGTCGTCTGTTACAGAATTGTCAGCCGACATCATGAGAATTGAAAGGATGAGACATTCCAACATGATGATGGATGTATAATGGTCAGCATTACAATCAGCTCCACTGAAAAAGAACAAAATTTATTTTCTTTCTTTCAACGCTGTGTATTGCTACAGCAGCAAGTAGCCCTCCGCCAGAGTCCTCCAACTTCCTGTCTTTTGCTGACCTTGACCATGTTGTTCCCCTTTGCCACCTAATGTCAATTTTCCAATAACTTTTCGGTCTTTCAATTATCTTGCTGCCTCTATTATCTGCCAGTCTGTGCTTCTGATCGTCCATCTATTGTCTTTCAAGCGAGCGATATGTCCAACTCATCTCCTTTTTGCTTTCGTGACATATTCGCTTATGTCTATCACTTTGGTTCTTTGTCTCATGGTGGCGTTTCAGATTCTATCTTTTAAATCTATACTTAGCATTTTACATTCTATTGATCGTTGGCTTGTTTCGAGCTTCTGTATTGTGTTTTTATCAGAGATCACACCTGGCATCCATATGCAATTGTTTGTGAGACACATTGATTGAAGTGTTTCCTTTTAGGCTAATGGAAATGTGCTCACTAGAAAGATTTTTCTATTTTCTTTTTTCGAAAACGTTCCATCATGCTTTTATTCTTATCAAAATTTCATTTCTTGTTCTGTTTTACATTGCTATTGCCTGTCTCGTATACCCTTAGTTGGTCACCTTTTCTATGTTTCTTTTTTCTATTTTGTATTTCGTCTATTGTATCCATATATGTCATGATGTTTTTCTCAGTGTATCTTGAGACTGATCTTTAGTTATCTTCATTCACAGTGCTTAAATGATGTTCCGTGTCTTAGATCTTTCTGTTGTCATGGCTTCTTCATTTACACATCTTTGGTCTCACAGCCTGTCCCACTATGTTTTTCCCTTTCTCTTCTAGCTGGGACTTTCTGAAAACAAACAAACAAACAAACAAACAAAACAAACAAACAAACAAACATACAAACAAATTTGTAGTTTCAACGTCACGACACCTATGAACAAGTTTAATCGCACTACAATTCTAAAATTCAACGATTTGATTCAACACAGGCTTTCATGTGGAGGCGCATGATGTGATGTCTTACAAATTTGTAACATTATAATGTTTGTTCACTATTCAGCTAATGCCGTGCGTGTTTGTGCTTATGTACTTTGTCAAATGATTCCATTTCGTGAACGTATTCACTTACTCTGTAAAATGTATTGATGACTGTTAAGTGTTTGGAAGTTTAAATCCTCCGATGCAATTATAACTATGCTTTGCATAAAATATATGCATGTGTTCTTTCTTTCAAAAGCTTAAAAATATATTTAAACAAAGAAAATACTTGTGAGTGTCAATTTTCTTCATGGATCGAACTCTGCTTCGAATTTACAGAAGATCAGAAAAATAAGATAACAGTTGTCCCGTACACTAATATCGCAGGGGATTGAGGTGGTAGAGACCTCAAAAAACGATACCTCAATAAAACATAGTTAATAAACAATTTCTATTTAAAGAACACAGCATAAAACACACATATCCGTCTTTTTACCGTACGAAATTACTTTTAATGGTCAGAAAGGATTGCAGATGCAATACTGAAAGTAAAGAAACTAATCGTGTCGTACTCCGACGGCAGTACTGTTGGTTTAATGATTCCATCAGCAGACAGAACAAACGCTGATGAATGCCTCCGACTCTGCTGGAAAATGGACTTAAAAATATGAATGGAAGGTTCAGCAGACCTAAAAAGTCTTGTGTGCTTCAGTGACCATCCAAACATGGGTCTACACAGAAACGTTCACCAACTGAAGGGATTTCACTCTGCCAAACTTTATCATTTTGCTACTACTGCGCTGAAAGAAGTAACTCTCAGTTGAATATTTTATGACTGCAACAGGATAACGATCTTCAAGCAGGATAATCAACAAAGCGTAAAGTGTACAAGGGTGTGTGACTATTTACACAAAAGCATCAATTTTGGACGATGTGATTTATTTAAGTGGAGGAGAAATGGGACGGGAGTGAGATCTAGACGCAGAGAAACCATAGAAAGAATAGATAATAGATCGTATTGCAGTTAAGTCCCACTGGGCCTCTCTGAGAGCTACTCTTCATCTTTCTACGATATGCATATCATGTCTTTTAAGTTTTCGTAAGTAAATCTCTCTCTGTGTCTGTCTCTCTGTCTGTCTGTCTCTCTGTCTCTGTCTCTCTGTCTCTTTCTCTGTCTCTGTCTCTCTCCATAAAAAGTACACAAGCATTTTGGAATTCCAATTTTGTTAACAGTTCACACCCATTCAATGTCTCATCTTTTTTGTCTATAGACTTTCAAAGCACGATTTGAGAATGTCTTACTTTTTTTTTTACTATCCTCGTCCGTCTTTCTTTCTGATTCTGCCTCAGTGTGTTTATCTATGTCTGCCTGTCTCTGTTTTCTGTTGTTTTTTTGTGTGCCTGATATCTCTCTCTCTCTCTCTCTCCCTCTCTCCCTCCCTCTCTCTCTCTTCACCCTCTTTGCTTATTTCTGTCTGTATGTTTGTCTCACTCACTCACCCTCTCTCTCTTTTGAAAAGATCTCTCTCTCTCTCTCCCTCTCTCTCTCTATCTCTGTGTCTCTCTCTGTGTCTCTCTGTGTGTCTCTGTCTCTGTCTCTTTCTTGTGCCTCTTTCTCTCTCTGTTTGTCTCTGTCTGTCTGTCTGTCTCTCTCTCGCTCTCTCTCTCTCTCTCTCGCTTTCTCTGTGTCTGTCTGTCCATGCATCTGTCTGTCTCTCTGTCTGTCTGTCTGTCTCTCTCTCTCTCTCTGTCTCTCTCTCTGTATCTCTTTCTCTCTCTCTCTCTCTCTCTCTCTCTCTCCCTCTCTCTCTCACACACACACACACACAAAACGTTTCGTTTCCACAGCCTTGAATACAGCCCATGGGTCAACCGTATTCGGAATGATAGTATAGGCAAGCATCCTCCATTTCCTGCTTGCCCGGGGCCACAACTTAAAAGGAGATACGTTGCTCTATTTCCTTTCACTCAGCCATGCTCACACTTCAACGTGGCTCACGCCCTTCGGTTCTTTTATTCTTCTGTGCCACGTTCAGTGTTTACCTTTCTCTTCACTGAAGGGCCGAACGTCTTGCGGTGAAGATGGTATATGTATATATATTTAACGCTCAGCAAATTAGAGCGAACCAATCAATTGTGAAAATTGGATGCTGTTCATGTTCATGACAATTGCTGGGGAAACGCCGAGGAGGTCAAGATCATTCGTAACCATCAGCCTTCAGAGTCAGGGTTCTGCCCTGTCCACGTCGAAGGTTGACACGGTCGCTGAGGTTGGCAGACAATATGTCACACAGGGGAGTAGGACACGAACTGAGCGGACGTGTTTTTGTGATCCTCTCCTCAGTTGTGTTCTTCGTTTGGATTTACTTCGAAGCCTGAGAAGTCTATCTGTGTTTGTAGCTACTCTTTTTACAGTTACAGAACAAGAAATAATGCTTCTTTAGACAAGAGAAAAGTTTTAAACCTGTCCTAAATATCTAAAATTACTGAGGTTAGAGGGTTCACAGCAGTATTCACGACTTCTCTTTTTTCCGCCATGGTTCTGGTTCATACCTCCTTTGGACCTGCCTGTCATAGTGCGGGTCAAAGTGGTTGTACCACCCATCGTGGCAAGAGAAGTGTACGTGCTATGCGCGAAAGGCGTCGAAAACATCGAATCGCCAAAGCACTTGAAATTCAACTAAAAAAACAACAACTGTTGGCTGGCAACCAAAGTTTGTCTAACCCCCGCACTCAACAATCTAATGTGAAAATTGGTGAAGATGGTGTAACATGCTAGAAGATGGTTTGTGTTGATATGTCAGATGTGATGATGTACGAAGACCTCAACATTAAATAGGGCCTCGCTTGAGAAATCTGCAAAAGTAAAAGATCCAATAGTTTTGTACAGTCCTTTTAAATCTTGATTACCGCACTGTACCCACAAGTTAAAATTTAATACTTGATTATCATCTTCAGCAGTTCCTTGCATGGTCGCAATGCAGGTGCTGCCGCCCAGAGTGCAGAGAGTCAAACGTTATAATCACTTCAGAAGCTTCAAATGATTCTTTGATTTGATATGTGCACAGATTTAAATGGTTCAAAGTTAACTCAATAGTCTAAATCCATGGCTTCTTAGAAATAGTGGGCAGACTGTAAGCTAGATACAAAGCAAATTTAAAAAAAAGAGAAAGAGAGAGACAAGAGAGCAAGAAAAGAAGAAGAGAGCAAGAAGAAGTAAGCTAAAGAACAAAGCAGAAGTGAAGAAAAAGAGAAGAAGATGAAGAGGAAGAAGAGAAAGAAGAAGAGAGAAGAAGAAGAAGAAGAAGAAGAAGAAGAAGAAGAAGAAGAAAAGAAGATGAAGAAGAAGAGAAAAAGAAGACAGAAGAAGAAGAGAAGAGAAGAGAAGAAGAAGAGGAAAAGAAAAAGAAGATGAAGAAGAAGAAGAAGAAAAAGAAGACGAAGAAGAAGAAAAGAAGAGAAGAAGAGAAGAAGAAGAAGAGAAAGAAGAAGAAGAGAAAAGAAAGAAGAAGAAGATGAGAAGAGAAGAAGATGAAGAAGAAAAGAAGAAAGAAGAAAAGAAGAAGAAGAAAAGAAAAGGAAAGAAGAAAGAAAAAGAAGATGAAGAAGAAGAAGAAAAAGGAAGAGAAGAAGAAGAAGAAGAGAAGAAAGAAGAAGAAGAAGAAAAAGAACACGAGGAAGAAGAAGAAAAAGAAGATGAAGAAGAAGAAGAAAAGAAGACGAAGAAGAAGAAGAAGAAGAAGAAAAGAGAAGAAGAAAAGAACACGAGGAAGAAGAAGAAAAAGATGAAGAAGAAGAAGAGCAGAAGAAGAGGAGGAGACAACAGGAAAACAACACTTTAACGAACGAAACGTTAGCACGACAGCAGCACGAATAACTCTGGCAAATTGTTTCACTCCTGTCTTGTTTTCTGTTCTTTCATTTAGATTCTAATTGTTTTCTCCCATAACAAATTTTGTACAATTTTCTTTTTGGCTTGAGGGGAAAAAAGAACTTTCAAATAATGTACCTCTGTCTCGCCAAAAACATTTCATTCTGATGCCCTCAAAGCTTATGTACAAAACCTATTGATAATTGAATGCAAGGTTTAGCGTGTTTCTGTCAAAACAGTCTACAGTTATTAGTGAATTAATCAGTAAATGGTTGAATGATGCAATCACCCAATCGACTAATCGGTGAAGCCTCTAGAATCTGATCAGAAGGTCCTAGGGAGGGGTGTGGGGGTGAAGGTGGGTGGAATTCTCGTTAATGACTATACACACGGAACCGCGCTTTCCGTCTGCCAGTGGAGGCTATATGTCACACGAGCAGACGGTAGGCGGTCTTTTTGAAGTATGTGCGTGTGTGTGTGTGTGTGTGTGTGTGTGTGTATGTGTGTGTGTGTGTGTGTGTCCGTGAGTGTGTGTGCGCGCGAGTGTGTGTGTATGTGTGTGTGTGTGTGTTTGTGTGTGTATGTTTGTATGTGTGTGTGTGTTTGTGTTTGTGTTTGTGTGAGTATGTTTGAATGTGTTTGCGTGTGTGTGTGTTTGTGAGCGTGTGTGTGTTTGTGTTTGTGTGGTTGTACATTTGTATGTGTGTGTATGTGTGCGTGCGTAAATGTTTGTGTGTGTGTTTGTGTGTGTTTGTGTTTGTGTGTGTGCGTGTGCGCACGCGAGTGTGTGTGTGTATGTGTGTGTGGCGCGCGAGTGTGTGCGTGTGTGTGTATGCGTGCGTGCGTGCGTGTGGTGTGTGTGTGTGTGTGTGTGTGTGTGTGTGGTGTGCGGGCGCGTGTGCGAGTGTTCATGTGTGTGTTCGTTCGTTTGTTATTTCTTTTAACGTCTATTCATATACATGCTTTTAGACGTCTATGCACATACGTGCTTTGTGTGTGTATGTGTGTGTGTTTGCGCGTGCGACTTTGTGTGTGTGTGTGTGGGGGGGGGGGCGTGTGTGTGTGCGTGTGTGCGTGTGTGCGTGTGTGTGTGTGTGTCTGTGTTTCCTGACCTGTCCTGTGTATGCGCTCACACTCGCTCCGGTCGTAGTGACCATTGCAATGCTGGAACAAAAAGAGTAGGCTTAGCTGATCAAAGAGCCTGTACGGCTGTTCTTCTCTTTGAGTCTGACGAGCGCCACAGTTCCCTATCATATAGCTCGCATGATCGCATCTTTCTGTTTTTTCCCCATTTCAGTGCCTTTTGTCGATAAGATTGCTTTTGTGCTTTGTTCATTTATGACCGTTCAATATTTTCATATAAAAATGATATACTTGGTGCCACAACATATGCATTATGACGCAGATGGTGTGCATCGATGAGGACATTTTCACAGTGTGAAAAAACACTGAGCACTATTGTATATTTGGATAATTATGTACTGTGTAGTGTTGTATTGTGTTGAATAATATTATCTTATACTGTAATACATTGTAATGTGATGTAATGTTGTGGTTGTGTTATGTAATGTAATATAATGTTATGGAATGTAATGCATTGTGATGTATTGTATTACATTGCCGAAGTGCATTTTCTCTGTAATATTTGTACTGTTATATTTGTACCTCCGCCCCACGGAAAAATCAATCACCGCAGGAAAGTGTCACCATTTTTTTTCTTTTAAAGTGAGCGATGAAATATTTGAATTACTACTTTTATAATGTCTCTCCGTATGTGTATATATGTGTGTGTTGGCTCGTATGTGTGACTGTGCGACACAGACGTACAGAGCGGTCCTGCAAAGATTTATTATTATTTACATGTAGGTTTTTACCAAACGTGAACCACGAGCCTTGTCTGACAGGCGCTGGCAATTGCGAGAGTTGGAATAGAGATTACGTGCGTATGTGCGCAAGAGAAATCAACCTGGTGTTTGGCAGCCAAGGCCGCTGTCCTGGCGTGTATGATTGTTCTTCATGATTAACATGAAAACAGCTAGCATGCGCACCCTCTGAAGACGGACATGCGGCTATAGCATCATACCTTCTGCGTAGTGTGGACAAAACAACGGGCATACATGTCATCATCATCATCATCATCATCATCATCATCAGGTGCCCTGCCGCATGGCGTTGGCGACCATGGACCTCCAACCATCTCTATCTCTCGTTGCCCCTAATATCTCCCCCACCCTCCTCATCCCCAGCCACTCTGCAAGTCCGTCCAGCATTCTCTCCCTGGGTCTACCTGGTGCTCTCTTTCCCTCCAGCTTTCCCGTTGTGACCAGGTGGTCCAAATACCCCTTCCTCATAAAATGGCCTATAAATGTTGCCTGTCTTTTCCTAATCTTCCTTATGAGTGATCTACTTGTGTCTGCCTCCATCAAGACTGTCTCGTTTGTTTTCTTTGCTGTCCATGGAACTCTCAACATTCTTCTGAAAACCACATCTCGGCTGCCTAAATCTTGCTCTGGCTTTGCTTGCTAACTGTCCTCGCCTCGCATCCGTAAAACAGTATTGGTTCTATATAGCATTCAAGGACTCTCTTTCTGATGTTAATTGATAGGCATTTGTTGGTAAGAATGCTTGTCATCTTCTTGAATGCTGTTTTGGTTTGGATGATTCTGCCAGCTATTTCCGATGTGCATCTGCCGTCTGATGAAATGACCGTTCCCAGGTATTTGAACTTATTAACCTGTGTCAAGGTTGTGCCATTTTCTGTTATTTTGCATGAGGGGATTTCATGTTTTTTACTGATCATCATGACTTCAGTCTTCGTGCTGTTTAGTTCCAACCCCTTACCTTTGCTTTCTATTTCTAGTATATTCACAAGGTTTTGTAGGTCCCTTGCATACATGTATCCGAGAAAATCGGGGCTGCGTGAGAAATACTGGATTATTTTACAAGATGAATAAATGGCTGGAGATAAAGTTGGCTGCCCAGTCTAAGATAAGGGAGGTAAATGGCGAAGGTCACCAGTAATGTCGTTGAAAACGAGTGAAAAAGCAAAGGGAAGGAAATGTGGGTAAGAAGGGAAGCAATCAGTGTCAACTCCACACCATCGTAAAACTCTCTGTCAGTTGCTGTTCGTTTCTGGCAACCCACTTTCCCCAGCCTGTTTCACGTCATAATTATTCCACAGCTCTCTTGTTTCAGGCCATTCGCTTTCTGACGAGTGTGGGCAAAAAGCAAGGGTGTAAACACGACGTACAGGACTTCCCACTTAAACTTAGGTAATACAGTCATTCGATAACGTGCAGTTTTGCTACTACCATCATTGACTGCTGTGGAAAAGGTAAGCTCCATAATGGAAGGACTGACTTACTGTGTACTTTCTTCTTATGTTCATGAACAATGTGCAGTTTATCAAATGAATAATTTACGAGAGTGAAAATCATACTAAGTGTAACTGAAACTCATAAATATTGGTTATAAAATAACTTATACATCAAGACAAACAGCCGACTTTTCTATTGTTGTTCTTGTTGTAAAATTTTCAGTCATATTCTATTGTAATTTTCAAACTATGTTGTAGCGGTTGTCATAGTTGTTGGTGCAGTTTTAATAACAGTGGTGTCTACTGTTAGTGTTGTTCTTAATGTTCTTGCTACTCCTCTTGTTTTGTGTTACTGTTGTTCGTCTTCGTCTTCTTATCCTCGACCTCTTTCGTTATTCTTCTCTTTAATTTTTGTTGTTAAAGATTTTAGATATAATTGTTATAATTTCTGTTTGAAAGAAATTATTTTCAACGATAGGCAAATGTCAATGTCTAGAAATACCTCAGAACTGGGAAAGCAGACCAGATTGACCATGTATGTGCTACCTAATATTTTTGTTATTTTTCTTCATTGTGGTTTTGAGTTTTTGTTTCTTCTTCTTCTTCTCCTCCTCCTCCTCCTCCTTCTTCTTCTCCTTCTGCTTCTTCTTCTTCTTTTTCTTCTTCTTCTTCTGCTGCTGCTGCTTTTCCTTTTCCTTCTCCTCATTCTTGCTTTCTTTTCTCAAAATTATCTCATTTTAAATTTCACAGCATCCATAAATTCCCTTGATAGTTATGTTAGTTTGGTGAACTGATCATATCAAAACAACCATCAGTTGCTGCTTGTTGACACGCATGGTTTCTGTTTGTTTGTTCGTTTGTTTCTCTCTTTTTTCTTTCTTAATGCAGTTTTCAGATTCCACTTCAAGGATGAGAGGTGGTGTAGGTAATGATTCAATTTGAACGTTGTCGTACATGTTGTTGTTGTTGTTTGTTATTCTTTCCTATCCTCGCATTGTGACTATGCAGCTGATCTTACGGTATATAGCTTAAAGGAAACAAATAGAAAACAAATTGTTATGCTCAAACCATTGCGTAGAGAAACGCTAGAACGATCATTTAGCTGGAAGGGAGACTAGGTGATGACAGATAAATGCCACTGTCCAATCCGATTTGTCGCATCCAATCCAATTTGTCGCAAAGGACGAATTTTGTGATTAAATGCGGGAAAAGAAGGCGAGACTACAGGTCACAGATAGAGGACGGGGAGAAGGACATGGCTGGCAAGAAGACCAATCAATGTCAAGTCAATAACTACATTCCTCAAAAGAGACAGAGTAGTCTGGGCTGGTTCTTCCTTTAGTACTACATAGAGATGTGACGCATGTATATATCGGCCAGCGTTGTGTGCTCAGTACCATTAGAGCGTTGCCTATCACTATCAGTCTCTTGTCTCCTACTACATCCAAGCTCCCGTGGTTCTAATCTACTTCACTGTATCCATTTTATGGCTTAGAGCGCTCTATTTCCCATACTCACTAGACATGGGAACAGGGGATGGGCTTGTCAACGTACAGCCTTGTGACTTTGCCATTCGTATCTTTTAAAAATGAAGAAGCACCGTGGTGAATACCATGTGACGAACCGTTAAGTATCAGACACCTTGAATGTTGGAACTTGTATGATGGGAGACATAAGCACTACAAAGCGGACTCCTTAAAGGACCTCTTCAGAGACGTCCCTCCGGATGCAGTTTTCTGGTTTTTACAAAAGATCAACGTATTTCACCTGATATGATTTTACGTATGAGTATGTTAGTCTTTAAGCGTAGTTTAGACTGGCAAGGATAACGGTGATCACGGTTTTAACTGACTGTTGTCTTTTTATTTTCACCTGCATATCGTTTTTGACGTCGTGTTAATCCTGATATGGCTGTAAAAGCCGGCTGGGCTATAAGCACTATGAACTTTTCTGTCTGGTCATTCGTTAGACTGAGGTTATCTTTCTTGTTCTTTTTTTGCATGCTTTTCATTATTGCTGCTTATCATTATTTCATTGTTATTGCAGGTATAGCTGCTTTAGTTTCAGATTTGCCTGTGATTTCCCTGCAAAAAGGAAAGGAAATATGAAAAGCAAACCAGTTTGATCGACAAGTTTAAAGTTTGCATATTGTTTATCGCTGTACAAATAAAAAAATAAAAAAATATATAAACTATAAAAGTCCCAGCAGTTTTAGAATTCAACGTTTCTAGAAATAAAAAGTGTTTAAAGCCTCTAGGCTAAGCCCACGCTGCTTTAGTTACAACTTTGCCTGTGATTTCCTTGAAAGAAGAAAAGGAAATATGAAAGGCGAACCAGATTGATCGTCAAGTTTAAAGTCTGCATGTCGTTTGTCTTTGTGGAAATTTAAGAAAACTTTCAAAAGTAGATAAACTCTGAATATCTCAGATCATCAGCAGTTTCAGAATTCAACGTCTCTAGAAATGAAAAGAATTTAAAGCCTCTAACTCCATGCTGCTGGATAGATATGAACATTGGATCTCCATGGTTGATACAACCAAACGCTCCAAAAATGTATAACATAAATTAATGGCTTCGACATCTGTTTCTGATTTTTCGGATTGACCACAAGACCGCCAACATTGCTAATACAAAGTCATCTCACTACCACACCAGAGGAAAAACCTTTTCTTGGCGACAATTAATAAAGAGGATGTGATAAGTGTCAGTTTCAATTTCAGTTTCCCAAGATGACATCTCCGCGCTCGGAATGAAGTTCATATGCACTATCATCACAGGTGCCATGTGATGGAGAAGATCCAGAATGATCACGGCACATGCCTTAAGCCTGCACATAAACCCATGAACTGGCCAGGTCCTGAGATCCTACCTAGATAGTTCCATAACCCTGGGGTCGTAGGGAGCGAGATGACAGGACATCAACTTTTCCTGCGGCCAGCACCACAAAGGCGGAACCAATCCCCTCTCCCTCGATTCAAATACATAGTCATATTCATTTTTAAACAAGACATCAGAAATACATGAAGGCTAATTCATCTTCAAGGGGTGGGACTTGGGAAATCAACCTATCTCTCCGATATTTTATGCCAAGGCAGCCGGGCAATGCCCTGCTCTTCACGATTTTCAACTGCTGTGGGATCTTCAGCGTGCGCAGCGAGAAGGCACACGTGTCCAACTCGTTTTTCGTCCCCTTCCGAAGGACTAGATGCATGTTCAGTTCGATTTCCCGGTCAAACTGAGGAGAAAAGTCGAGGCCTCTACGGGGAGCGAACCCTGGAACCTCGATTTTAGTTACTGGCAGACGAACTATTCGGCCATTCATCTCCCTATGGATTTGATCATCTTGTGAAAAACGGGAGATTATTTCTAAACCAATTTCAATGACGCGATAAGGGTGTGATAAGCACCACGATACTCTTTGTATCCAAGGTGACCCTGCAATAAGTCCTAGACAGAAGCAGATGCTGTGGTGGACAGTCATAGAGCTGGGCTGACGGTGTCAACGAATGGGCAGTCCAGAAGTTAACAGTACTAACTCGAGTTTGAGAGAGGTCTGTTTTGACGGCACTAGCTTCATCAACACTTCACATGCCCCCCCCCCCACCTCCAATGCCAAAAGAAAAAAAATAGACCACCACCATCACCACCACCTCCACCACCTCCACCACCACCACCAACAACAAATACAACCAAACATGGGAGCAAACAAACAAAAATGGAAAAGCTAATTTAACTCTGCCATCTGGCTTTCATGTGTGGGTTTCCATGGTTTCTTACTACTTTCTTTCTTTCTTTCTTTCTTTCTTTCTTTCTTTCCCTTTCCCTTTCTTCATTCTTTCTCTTTCTTTCTCTTTCTGTTTGTCTTTCTTTCTTTCTTTCTTTCATTCTTTCTTTCTTACTTTCTTTCTTTCTTGATCTTTTCTTTATCTATTTCCTTTCCTTTAATATTTTTGTTTGCGTCTTCCTTTCTTTTTTCCCTATTGTTTGAATTGTTAGACGTTTCAATAAAATGCATGACATACGCTTTGATCAGTGCAGAACATAGGGGCAGAAACAGACATGTAAACCACACAGAAACCATAGACAGCGTGGAAATAAGGAGATGTTTGATTGAAATCGATTCTTGTAAAAGCAGGATTCCATGGAAGAAAAGCTATAGAAAGCGCCACGAGAATACATTTCAAAGAAACACATTTCTGATGTTTTCAACAATTTTTACAATTTTGTAAGCTGTTGTGATGATCTGTAGAAACAGAAAAAATACACACGATAAATCAGTGAGGCATTGTAATGCTTGTGGAGAGTAGTTCATTCATTCATTCATTCATTCGTTCATTCATTCATTCATTCATTCTTTCATTCATTCATTCATTTATTCATTCATTTATTCATTCAATCAGTCAGTCAGTCATTCATTCAGTCATTCATTTTCATCATTCATTCATTCATTCATTCATTCTTTCATTCATTTATTCATTCATTCTCATTCATCAATCTGATTGATTGTCAATTTTGCTTCTCTGTTGTGTAAAAGACACTGGAGACAATAAAAAAGATTGTCCATCCATTTTATTAATCCCGTGTTTTACACGTAACACACACACACACACACACACACACACACACACACACACACACACACACACACACACACACACACACACACACACACACACACACACACACACCCACACACACACACACACAATTTTCTGTCGGTTTTTTTTACCTGTGTGACCATGACATTCGTGACTCCTCTATAGTCTGCACCTTTGATGCAGATGTTAAAATCCATGCAGAAGCAGCTGGAAATTCCTGCTAACACATTTTTGTCACACAGACATACATACAGACAGAGAGACCGACCGACCGACCGACCGACCGACAGACAGACAGACAGACAGACAGACAGACACTGATCAATAATATGAAATATACTTCTCTTCAAAAAAGAATTTATCACAATTTGTCAGACAGCAGAGAGACAGACAGACAGACAGACACTGATCAATAATATGAAATATACTTCTCTTCAAAAAAGAATTTATCACAATTTGTCAGACAGACAGACAGACAGACAGACAGACAGACAGACACTGATCAAGATGAAATAAACTCCTTTTCAAATCATTTTTCCTTCACAATCATTTATTTACCTGAGCAGGAGAAAATTGTAACGATAAGGAAAAGGAAGGCAATTGATACGACGAAGGAGAAGGAAAAAGTATTAAATTACAGAGTGAGAATCTTCAAACTTCAAAATTTCAAAACACTTCATTACTCAAGAACAGTAGCATCAGGCCCTGTTGGACAAGGATTATAACTTGTCCTTGCTACTCAGCGGGGAGAGAGAGGGAGAAGGAGAGAGAAAGAGAGAGGAAGAGAGCGAGAGGAAGACAGAGAGGAAGAAAGAGAGAGAGACAGACAGATATATACAGAGAGAGGGAGAGAAAGATAACAGAGAGAGAGAGAGGGGGGAGAGAAAGAGAGAGAGAGAAAGAGAGAGACAGAGACAGAGGGAGAGAGAAAGAGAGAGAAAGAGAGAGAGACAAAGACAGAGGGAGAGAGAAAGACAGACAGAGAGAGATCGATAGATAGAGAGAGAGAGGGGGGGAGAAAGGGAGGAGAGAGAGACACAGAGATAGATAGATAGATAGAGAGAGAGAGAGAGAGAGAGAGACAGACAGACAGACAGACAGATACAGAGAAAGACAGAGACAGAGACAGAGAGACAGAGAGAGCACAACAACTATCATCCCCAAAGTAACATTACAAGAGGCGATGGTTAAAACAGAAAGACACCCAACAGTTACCAGGCGAACAACTCGGCGCTGCTTCATCGCACACTGACGATTGAAAGTAGGGACTTGTCTCCCCAAGGACGTTTGTAGGCATGAACTGGGCGACCCTCCACTTCTGTTCCACTTTCATTGTCTCTTGTGAAATCTCAATGTTGACTTCGTTGAATTCTTTTGAGTCCTGCTATATCTATCTATCTATCTATCTATCTATCTTTTATCTATATCTATCTATTTATCTATCTATCTTCTGTCTATCTGTCTATTCTGTTGTCTTCTATCTGTGTCTCTATCTGTGATAATCTGTGTATCTATCTATCTATCTTCTATCTATCTATCTATCTATCTATCTATCTGTCTATCTTCTATCTTGTCATCCTATCTGTGTATCTATTCTGTTGTTATCTATCTATCTATCTATCTTCTATCTATCTATCTATCGATCGATCTATCTATGATGGAAGAAGACATCCTATCCATGCTATTATTAAATCTGGTCAGATGGAGAAGGAAAGGCACAGCCTTTATCTATTGTGAACATGTCAGCTTCTGTTTAGCTGTCCATTTCTTTCCTGTAGCGTCTGTTTGTGTGTATATGTCTACCTTCCTGCTTCTCTCTCTCTCTTTCTCTCTCTCTCTCTCATTCTCTCTGTCTGCTGTCTGTCTGTCTCTCTTTCTCTCTCTCTCTCTCTCTCCTTCTCTCTCTCTTTGTCTTCTGCTTTGCTTTTGCCTCCTTTCTTTGTCTGTCTCTCTTTCTCTCTCTGTGTCTCTTTCCTTATGGTTCTTTCTGGAAATAAAGCGAAAGAATGTTATCTTTCTTCTCTCATTTTTTCTCGTTCTATCTTTTTTATTTCTGCCCCTCTTTCTGAAGTTCAGTATTTTTCAAATCAAGATTTGGAACCTATGGGGGTTTTGATTTTTAGCATCTTAGTTGTACGGAGCGTGATAAAGGATGAAAGATGCGACGGCTATGCACGAACATATTTGTACATATGGCGTGATGTAAAATATGAAATACACCTATTGCTGACAATTCCAGGCTACTACCCACCAAAATGTGTTTTCTTATAATACACAGTGTGTTCTCCACAAGCGATCATTTTTCATGGTTTCACTGGCTGGGCTTAATCGAGTAAAACAATTAATTCTGTGTGAAGATATATTGGATCATTTCCCGGGATGAATGAAGGGGCAGGAGGTAACTTTGGCTTTCTAGTCCAAGGAAGAGATAGGGGAGGTAAATGGCAAGGGTCACCAGAGGCAGTTTGAGAAAGCGTGAAGGAGTGAAGAGGGTAAACTTTGGATAGAAAGGGAGGCAATCACTGTCAACTCCACGTCATCGTTTAACTCTCTGTCAGCTGCATTTTGTCTCTGGTAACCCTCTCAAATCTCGTTCTTTTTCACTGCATATCGCAGACAGCTCTGTTTGTTCAATGTAGCTATGCCTCGTTCGGAGGTGATGGGCTAGAAGATATAGCGTAAATACAAGGAACAGTTCTCCTCTCCCCACCCCCCTTGAACATGGAGATGCAATAATTTGATGAAGTGCATTTATGTTTATGACCCTCAGTGATCGCTGTGGAAAATAAAACTGGCTCCTTTGATAATGAATTAATATATTGTGTGATTTCTGACTGAATCCATAAAAGATGCGGTGATTATGAAATGGATGACACAACAGAGAAAACCATGCTAAGAAAATCATATTAAGCTAAACTGGGTGTAAGGTTTGTGACATTTAATGTTAACACAAAACTGACATATTAAGAGAATAGTTCTAATTTTGTGTCGTTGCTTTAGTTGCGGGTTTTGCTATCATATTATTCAGTCGTTTTCTTACGCTTTTGTAATGGTTGTTGTTGCAGTGTTAATGGTAGCAGTAGCTGTTGTCTTTGTTGTTTTAGTTAGTTACTGTTGCTGCTGCTATTGCTACTGTTGATACTGCTGTAGATATTCTCCTTCATGTTCTTTTTCTTCGTCTGACTTTTTTTAACGTTTTCCTTACCTATTATCTTCTGCTTTAATTATAATACAAATTTAAACTCATATTTTCTTAAAATTTTGGATGAAAAATCAATGACTAGAAATGTGTTACTACTGAATTTGAAAACATTCCAAGTTTGTGATATGTAGTACACTTGTTTTTTGTTGTTGATGAGTTTCATTTTATTCATTTGTTTTTTATTTGCTTTTTCTTTTCCTGTTCCTCCTGTTTCTACTGTTTTCTTCCTTCAACGTTATCATGTTTTGGACTTCTTAGTGTACGGATTTCGTCAATGTTGCGTGGAGTCAAGGAACTGGTCAGATCAGAATAGTTATCAGTTTTGATGACAGTCTGTACAGCTTTCTGCTCTGATCCAAAATGCTCTTTCTTTCTGTTTTTCTGTTTTTTTTTCTTTGAAAACCTTGTTTCAGCTTCGTTTTAGGGATGTGAGGAGATGCAGGAGATGACTGAGATTAAACTTCTTGTATACCTTACTTTTTCTCAAGTTAAATATTGTGAGCATCTTGCCAAAATGCAGGTTTAGCTTTGTGTCTGTCCATATACCAAACAAATGGTTAGAATCAAAAGACCGTGTGGGGACATGCTACGAGGCTGATAGAAAGACTATACAGGGGGGTGCAAAAGTAGGTATACAGTTATGAAAAAAGAAAACACGTACAATACTCATTGCTTTTATTATACAAACAAATGAATATTGCATATACATGTAATAACAAGCACAGCCTTAATCCCTCAGATACTGAAACTGCTTGCCGTCGGTATTCACACACTCCTCTAATCGAGAGCGGAATTAAACATTATAACAATGATGTGATACTTACTGTATACCTACTTTTGCACCCCCCCCCCCCCCCCTGTATATTGAGAGATGGATGCCATTGTCCAATCGGATTTGTCCAAAGGACGAATTGTGACTAAAATACGGATAACGAGGTTGACTGATACAGATCACAACGGGAGGATGAGGAGAATGAATGACATGACTGGAAAGGAAAGTAATCAGTGTCAACTTAACACCTGCATTCCTCTAAAGAGACAGAGTGGTCTGGATTCAAACTTTCAGAGATGGAGGACATACGAGTACAATGGCAAGCTTTGAGTTCAACACTGTCATTGCATTGTGTTTCAGTTGCTGTTTGTTTCACAGCCCCGCTTGTTTTGATGCATTTCGCTTCTATCACTACTGGAGCATTTTCTTTTCTCGTGGAACTGTTCGTGTTGGTAATACTACTTAAAAAGAAAAGTCAGAAACGAGAAAACAGTGTGAAAGGAAAGTAAGTTTGCTTTAAACGTTTCAATCTGCGTGTGTTTAATTTTCACTGTCACAGTTAAAGAAAATTGTTAAAAATAGGACACACTTTAAGATACCAAAGACATCAGCATTCTAATACTGAAACAGAAATCTAAAATGGATACACTTTAAGATACCAAAAACATCAGCATTCTAATACTGAAACAGGAACCTAAATGGATACACTTTAAGATACCAAAGACATAAGCATTCTAATACTGAAACAGGAATCTAAAATGGATACACTTTAAGATACCAAAGACATCAGCATTCTAATACTGAAACAGGAATCTAAAATGGATACACTTTAAGAAACATAAGACATCAGCATTCTAATACTGAAACAGAAATCTAAAATGGATACACTTTAAGAAACATAAGACATCAACATTCTAACACTGAAACAGGAATCTAAAATGGATGCACTTTAAGAAACATAAGACATCAGCATTCTAATACTGAAACAGGAGTCTAAAATGGATGCACTTTTTAGAAACATAAGACATCAGCATTCTAATACTGAAACAGGAATCTAAAATGGATGCACTTTAAGAAACATAAGACATCAGCATTCTAATACTGAAACAGGAGTCTAAAATGGATGCACTTTAAGAAACATAAGACATCAGCATTCTAATACTGAAACACAAATCCAAGGCCCTTGTCTGCACATTGCCTTATGAATATGAAAGTTGGATGCTGATGATTGATTCGAGCACAACTGAATTATTGTATGAGACAAATTGATTTACGTACTTCCTTGTGTTTTATTTGACTGTTCACAAGACCACTTACCTAGATGATAATCACGTTATCTAACTAGCTACCCCTCTCTATCTAGCAGCATCCTTTTGGCGACAGCCAAAAAGTAGGATTCGTGTAGTTATGTCAAGCACCGTGGCACTCTCTGTCTAAGGTGAAAAATGCAGTAAACGCTAGCAAGTGGCTGATGGAGAGATGTGCAGACAAAAGAACTGACTGGACAATGGCAAAGAGCAGACATTCTAGAAGCTGACACTGCTTGCCATGAATGTGTACAGAGAAATCTGTTTTAGGACAACTGGCTGCATCAACATGCTGCAGTTACACCCACCTCCCCACTTAGAAAACGAATGAATAAATCATTCTGGTCGCTAAAATAAAGATGTAATAAGCATTCCTATTGGAATAATACTGAGCTTATGTAAACTAGTTATCTTCGTGGTCTATCAATTATCAGTATATTACGTTTTGCTGTCTCTGTCATTTCATGTTGAGTTGTGGTACCTTCCTTTCCATGTTTCTTTGTATTTTCTCTTTTTTCTTCAGATGAATAGATATTTTAAAGAAAATTGCATGTCATACATTCTGATGGGGGAAGAACATATGAGTTAAAAGAGACATGCAAGACACACAGAATGCACAGGTTACTTGGAAACAGGGACACGAAAGATTGCAACTGATTCTTTTAGACCCATATGCATTATGTACAGACAGCATCATTAGGGTACATTAAAAAAAAGCAGTATAGATGGGCTCAATACTTCCACAAATTTACAATCTGTTTTGAAAATATGTGAACGAACAAAGGACAAAAATCAGTTAGGATATTGCAATGCTTGTGGATAGTAATTTTTTTCGCCTAGTTGACAATACTTTTTTTTGCCTAGTTGATTATGGATTTTGTTTTTTTATGTTACATATTTGGCCTAGATACCTGTATTGTGTAAAAGAAAATAAGATGTGGGGAAAAATCACTTCTGTTGCTATATTGCACTGAAGTATGCACAAACATACAGATATGAAACCAATCACCCATGAACAATGATTTACATGAGTGCTCAATGAAGGAAAAGATACCGAGGGAGAAGACGATAACGATGTAGATCTAGAATGCTAAGAACGGTAGAGAGAGAGAGAGAGAGAGAGAGAGAGAGAGAGAGAGAGGAGAGAGAGGAGAGAGAGAGAGAAGGAAAGAGAGAGAGAGAGAGAAGGAAGAGAGAGAGAGAGAGAGAGAAGGAAAAGAGAGAGAGAGAGAGAGAGAGAGAGAGAGAGAGGAGAGAGAGAGAGAGAGAGAGAGGATCACTCCCAAAGTGACGGTAAAGGAGGTGGCTGTTAAAACAGAAAGCCATCAAGTGTTTCCAGGCGAACAACATGTT
>CM060313.1:81881718-81884218 GCA_030674185.1 Monoplex corrugatus
GTACTGGATGTGGATTGTTTTGTAGGAACTCCCCTCACGGCTTTTACGCCCGTCTCAGAAGATTTTGTTTTGAGCGTCTTGAAAAGTACTGTGCCAAAATCATGTGAGTTAGACCCCATCCCCACCAAACTTTTGTACGAAAACATTGATGTTGTTCTCCCTACCATCACAAGCATCATCAATGATTCTTTAGCTTCCGGTTCGGTCCCTAGTGATTTCAAGACAGCAGTCATTAGACCTTTGCTGAAAAAGCCTTCTCTGGATAAAAACGTACTGAGCAATTACAGGCCCGTATCAAATTTACCTTTTTTATCTAAAGTTTTAGAAAAGGTCGTGCTGAGTCAGCTTCTTGGTCATCTGGAAGCCAACAACCTGTGTAACCGTTTTCAGTCAGCCTACCGTGCTGGCCATAGCACTGAGACCGTCCTACTTCGTGTTGTAAACGATATTCTGTCTGCTCTTGACGAAAACAAACTCTCTGTTCTTTTGCTCTTGGACAACTCCGCTGCTTTCGACACCATCGACCACAAAATTCTCATTTCGCGACTTCAAAACGTTTTTGGCATCTGTTCCACAGCCCTCCAGTGGTTTCATTCGTATCTGCTGGATCGAAAACAGTATGTATCGGTCGATGGTCATAATTCTTTATCACTTCCTCTTGATTTTGGTGTTCCGCAAGGCTCGGTGCTAGGGCCAGTTCTGTTTGTCTTGTATACCACCCCCCTGTCTGAGGTCATTGAGCGCCATGGAGTTAGTCACCAGCTTTTTGCAGACGACACACAGCTTCAACAGGCATGCAAACCTGCAGACATTGACAGTACCATACAGACACTACAGACATGCACGGATGATGTAAAGACATGGATGACTGACAACATGTTAAAACTTAATGACAGTAAGACTGAAGCTCTTCTGTTTTCTGGTTCTTCAGACTATAATCCTCCACTTCCAACTTCTATCACTGTTGGCTCTTCTGACATCTCTTTCTGTCCAAAAGCTAGGAACTTAGGTTTCATTCTTGACTCTTCTCTCTCCATGAAAGATCACGTTTCCAAAGTCTGCCAGCTTTCTTATTTTGAATTGAAAAGGATTGGATCTATCAGAAACTTTCTCAGTGTAGATGCCACCAAGATTCTTGTCACTTCCTGTATTCTGTCGAGACTTGACTACTGTAACTCTCTCCTCATGGGCTGCCCGAACACTGTTCTCTATCCTATGCAGAAAGTTCAAAATTCAGCTGCACGCCTTATTCTTAAGGCATCCCGTCAACAACCTTGCACTCCTTTGCTTCACCAACTGCACTGGTTACCAATATCTCAGAGAATTAAGTACAAGACTGCTTGCATCTGCTTCAATTCTATCTCTGGTTCTGCTCCTGAGTATATTTCTGATATTCTGCACTTGTATACTCCATCTCGGTCTCTCCGCTCTTCCTCTGATTCAAGACTCCTCAGGCAGATACAGTATAACCGCAAATCTCATGGCTTTCGCTCACTTTCGCATTTCGGTCCCCAGTTTTGGAACTCTCTTCCCAAGAAATTACGCCACTCTCCGTCCATTTCTTCTTTCAAGTCAAACTTGAAAACACACCTTTTCCAGCAGTATTTCGACATCTGATCACTTTTCACCACATCACCTTGTCGGCTGGCTGATATGTGTAATTGGATTTTGTGTATGCGCGTGGGGGTGGGGGGTAGTAGGGAAGGGGTGGAATAATAGTTTATATGGAGTAACTGAGTGAAAAGTGTTTAATTGGAATGAATCTGATATTTGATTGAATTGCGTGGTATGCATATTTTGAAGATTGCGAATGTAAATCATTATGTTATGTGATTATGATGTATGTATGTATTTGATTGTCATTTGATGATGTGTAAGTTGTTGTGTAGTCTTGTATTTACTGACTTCCTATTATATCTCCCATTCCCCAGCGCCTAGATCCAGTGGCTTAGTGCGCTTTATAAGTCCTAGGTATTATTATTTATTATTATTATCAAGTAACAATCAAACCATATCATCAAGTAACAATCAAACCATATCATCAAGTAACAATCAAACCATATCACCAAGTAACAAACTATATGATCAAGTCACAATCAAATCTTATCATCAAGTAACAATTAAACCATATCATCAAGTAACAATCAAATAATATCATTAAGAAACAATCAAACCATATTATCAAGTAACAATCAAATAATATCATCAAGTAACAATCAAATAACATCATCAAGTAACAATCAAATAACATCATCAAGTAACAATCAAATAATATCATCAAGTAACAATCAAATAATATCATCAAGTAACAACCAAACCATATCATCAAGTAACAATCAAACCATATCATCAAGTAACAACCAAACCACATCATCAAGTAACAACCAAACCATATCATCAAGTAACAACCAAACCATATCATCAAGTAACAATCAAACCATATCATCAAGTAACAATCAAACCATATCATGAAGTAACACTCAAACCATATCATCAAGTC
>CM060313.1:81889218-81896718 GCA_030674185.1 Monoplex corrugatus
AACAATAATTTGACATTTAATCGAGGAAGAGCGATTTTTTTTTAATTGACATACACAATAGGAGAAAGAGTTTTAACTGTCAGTTCGTCTGTCACACACACACACACACACACACACACACACACACACACACACACACACACACACACACACACACACACACACACACACACACACACACACACACACACACACACGCACACACACACACACACACACACACACACACACACACGCACACACACATGCATTGCAGCTTTCTTTTTCCAGTGTCAACACTGATTCCATTCCGAAAGGATTGTTAAACCAGATTTTTCTTTAACAATCCTAATCCCCTGTTTAAAAAAAAAGGGAGAATGTTTCGTATCAGTTGGAAGGAGGTGTGTATCTGTCTCTGTGTTTGTGACAAAAACTGTGTCAGCAGGATTTTCTCACGTGTTTCTGGGTTAATATTCATCAAATTTGGATCCAAGTCACGAATGCTTGAATTGGAAGTCATGACGACAAGGTGAAGGTCACACGGACTTAAAGAAATATTGCCTACAATCAGAACTTTTCGAGGAAATTGTTAAACAGCATATTCTCTGGAACTCTTGACAATATTTAGAATCTTATTTTGTTTTCATTTTTATAACATTCTGCTATTGTTCTCTCTTCAGGTCAACTTTTGTTTTGCCTGATGCTTTGTCAAGGTCACAGTAACTTCAGAAATACAGCGTGTGGATTTTCTGTAACACTCTGTGGTATAAGAAGAGATACTGTTTGAATGGTTTCACCATTTGTATCAGCATCTTGTTTTATGTATATTTATCAGATGATTGAAGCCCTGAAGGAATTTGGCATAGAAAAAATAATAGTCCTCCTAAATGAAATTTACGACACTGGAAAACCCCCCAAAGATATGCCAAAATCAATTTTCATTGCACTTCCAAAGAAGACAGGGGCTATAGAAAGCGAACTCCATCGCACAACCACTTTGATGAGTCATGTAACAAAAATCCTGTTAGGAATAATCATGATGACAAGGAATAGAATCAAAAGAGAAATAGCAGAAGAACAGTGTGGATTTGTGGAAGGGAAAGGAACTATTAATGCCATATACATCCTAAGAACTATCATAGAGAGGTCAATTGAGATATATAAGGATTTATATTTATGCTTTGTTGACTATACCAAGGCTTTCGATCGGGTAAGACATGAAGAATTGATCAGCCAACTGGAGAGACTCAATGTTGATGGAAAAGATCTACGAATAATCAGAAATATATACTGGGAACAAACAGCTGCAATGAGAATAGAAAACAATATAAGCTCTTTCCAAAACATCAAAAGAGGAGTCAGACAGGGTTGTTTTTTGTCATCAGATCTGTTTTCACTTTACAGCGAAAACATCATGAGAAACGTAATAGAAGACCCTGGATTAAAGGTTGGAGGGAAAATGATAAACAACATTCGATACGCAGATGACACCGTGCTAATCGCAGAAAATGAAAGGGACCTACAAAACCTTGTGAATATACTAGAAATAGAAAGGAAAGGTAAGGGTTGGAACTAAACAGCAGGAAGACTGAAGTCATGGTGATCAGTAAAAAACATGAAATCCCCTCATGCAAAATAACAGCAAATGGCACAACCTTGACCCAGGTTGATAAGTTTAAATACCTGGGAACGATTATTTCATCACACGGCAGATGCACATCAGAAATAGCCGGCAGAATCGGCCAAGCCAAAACAGCATTCAAGAAGATGACAAGCATTCTTACCAACAAATGCCTATCAATTAACATCAGGAAGAGAGTTCTTGAATGTTATATAGAACCAATACTGTTGTACGGATGTGAGGCGTGGACAGTCAACAAGCAAAGCCAGAGCAAGATTGAGGCAGCCGAGATGTGGTTTCTAAGAGAATGTTGAGAGTTCCATGGACAGCAAAGAAAACAAACAAGACGGTCTTGATGGAGGCAGACACAAGTAGATCATTCATAAGGAAGATTAGGAAACGACAGGCAACATTTATAGGCCATTTTATGAGGAAGGGGGATTTGGAGCACCTGGTCACAACAGGAAAGCTGGAGGGAAAGAGAGCACCAGGTAGACCCAGGGAGAAAATGCTGGACGGATTTGCAGAGTGGCTGAAGACGAGGAGGGTGGAGGAGATGCTTGGGGCAACAAGAGATAGAGACAGATGGAAGTCCAAGATCGCCAACGCCACGCGGCAGGGCACCTGATGATGATGATGATCAGATGATGGATTGGTTGTAATTTCGGTTTGCTCACGAAAGCGTTACATAGCAGAGATACTTTCTCATATGTGTTGTCAGTGGATGCACATTTAAACTCTTCATAACAGTTGCAGTACGTACATGCATAAATCCTACATAAAACTTTGTAATGTATGCTGGTCGCCGTCTTCATTTAGACATACACCACAGCTTGTCTCATCCGAAAGATGATAATGTGACGGAGAATGCGAATAATTAGGGGTGAGATGAGTGTGAGGAAAGTGGCCATTGAAGCTGAAGTATTATGTAGCTAATATATTAGGCTGAGACAAAACTCTCTGTGCGTTTCAGAGCAGTACATCACTAAACTCGAAATTCAGCGTTCATCACTTACTATTTCCTCATTAGAAAACCAACCATGCGTCGTCTCATCTTTCTGTTGCTTACCATTTCTCTGTACACTACGTTTCCAGGTGTGTCGGGAGATTTACGACGCAAGAGACTTTGTCGTCGAACTTATGAGTCCTATTATGAAAAACTAACCGCTACTCCTACGCCTTCTCCTACGCCTACACCTACTCGTGCTCCTACTCCTGCACCTACTCCAGCTCCAGATGAACCATGCAGTCAAGAATATCTGTTATTTGACTTTACTACAACAGAGCCAGCCAGCAAAGTGAAAGAGCGCTTTGAAAACTTGACGGTCCCCTACAGTTTTAAGGTAAGTGCTTCAGGTCAAACGTGATGAAACAGAAAAGAGAGAGAGAAAGAGAGAGAGAGAGAGAGATAGACAGAGAGAGAGAGAGAGAGAGAGTGTGTGTGTGTGTGCGTGTGTGTGTGAGTGAGTGAGAGAGAGAGAGAAAAAGGGAGAGAGTGTGTGTGTGAGAGAAAGAGAGAGAGAGAGAGAGACAGGCAGAGAGAGAGAGAGAGAGAGAGAGAGAGAGAGAGAGAGAGAGAGAGAGATAAAGCAATAACTATTGTCCTGTCAGTTTACAATCAATTCAATACAGTTTTTAGGTCAAACGTGATGTGTGTGTGCGTGTGTGTGTGTGCGTGTGTGTGTGTGTGTGTGTGTGTGTGAGAGAGAGAGAGAGAGAGAGAGAGAGAGAGAGCCAGACAGACAGAGCCAGACAGACAGACAGACATACATACATACAGACAGACAGAGACAGAGAGAGACAGAGAGAGAGAGAGTGAGAGAGACAGACAGACAGATAGACAGACAGTCAGACAGACAGAGACAGAGAGACAGAGAAAGAAAGAACTATTGTCCTGTCAGTTTAAAATGAATCTAGCTTGTTCTTTGCTGTACATACTCTCAATCTCCCCTTCCCCTTTTCTCCCTCTTTTTCCTGCCACTCCCTCTCTGTGTCTCTGTCTGTCTGTCTGTCTGTCCTCCTCCTCTCTCTCTCTGTGTCTGTCTGTCTCCCTCTCCGTATGTGTGTGTATGTATGTGTGTCTATGAGTGTGTGAATGTGTGTGTGTATTTGTGTGTGTGTGTGTGTGTGTGTATGAGTGTGTGCATGAGCGTATGTGTGGGTGTGTGAGTGTGTATGTGCGCGCGTGTGCGCGTATGTGTAAGTGTGTGTGTATGCGGGCGTGTATATATGCGTGTGTGTGTGTATGCATGCACGCGCGCGTGTGTCTTTCTCTCTCTCTCTCCCACTCACTCAGACACTTAAAGATTCACTTTTGTTTTAACACAACTACAACGACAGTTAAGATAGCTATTCCAAGAATTATCTTCTTTACGTCCAGCCAATCCTGAGCATTCAGAAGCTACAACTCTGGAACATACTACTGGAAAAGCTGTACGGGTATCTCACTTTTGTATAATTAAAAAAACCCACGATACTTCACAAAACTAATAGATTGGTTAGTTTTCTTACCCTCTAACTGTGAGATCTGCCATTGTCACTGCATTGTGGTTAAACACTTTATTGTGCAATGTTGCCAGAAAGTCTTTTTGCTGTTGTTATAATTTTCGTTTTTCCTTTTTCCTTTCTGTGTTAGTCCTGTGTTGTTAGAATTATGATTGCGACGAAGATGATGACGATAACAGCAATAGTAAATAAGATATTAATATATTCGGATAATGGTAATAATAATAATAATAATAATGATGATAATGACAGTAATAGTAACAACAATAACAATAATAATATTATCATTATTACTATTATGCTATTTTTATTAATGATAACAATATCAACAACATCAACAACTACTACTGTACTACTACTACTTGTACTACTGTTACAACTACTACCACTGCTGCTGCTGCTGCTGCTGTTGCTGCTGCTGTTGCTACTACTGCTACTAATCATTATCAAAAAAGTAAAGAAGAACAAGAACAAGAAGAAGAAGGAGGAGGAGGAGGAGGAGGAGAAAAAGAAGAAGAATTGCGAAGAAGAAGAATTGCGAAGAAGAAGAAGAAGAATTGTGAAGAAGAAGAATTGCGAAGAAGAAGAATTGCGAAGAAGAAGAATTGCGAAGAAGAATTGCGAAGAAGAAGAATTGTGAAGAAGAAGAAGAAGAATTGCGAAGAAGAAGAAGAATTGCGAAGAAGAAGAAGAAGAATTGCAAAGAAGAATTGCGAAGAAGAAGAAGAATTGCGAAGAAGAATTGCAAAGAAGAAGAAGAATTGCGAAGAAGAAGAAGATTGCGAAGAAGAAGAAGAATTGCGAAGAAGAAGAATTGCGAAGAATTGCGAAGAAGAAGAATTGCGAAGAAGAAGAAGAAGAATTGCGAAGAATTGCGAAGAATTGCGAAGAAGAAGAAGAATTGCGAAGAAGAATTGCGAAGAAGAAGAAGAATTGCGAAGAAGAAGAAGAAGAAATCCGAAGAAGAAGAAGAATTGCGAAGAAGAAGAATTGCGAAGAAGAAGAAGAATTGCGAAGAAGAAGAAGAAGAATTGCAAAGAAGAATTGCGAAGAAGAAGAAGAATTGCGAAGAAGAATTGCAAAGAAGAAGAAGAATTGCGAAGAAGAAGAAGAAGAAGAATTGCGAAGAAGAAGAAGAATTGCGAAGAAGAAGAAGAAGAAGAATTGCGAAGAATTGCGAAGAAGAAGAAGAAGAATTGCGAAGAATTGCGAAGAATTGCGAAGAAGAAGAAGAATTGCGAAGAAGAATTGCGAAGAAGAATTGCGAAGAAGAATTGCGAAGAAGAAGAAGAATTGCGAAGAAGAAGAAGAAATCCGAAGAAGAAGAAGAATTGCGAAGAAGAAGAATTGCGAAGAAGAAGAATTGCGAAGAAGAAGAATTGTGAAGAAGAATTGCGAAGAAGAGAAGAAGAATTGCGAAGAAGAAGAAGAATTGCGAAGAAGAAGAAGAAGAAGAAGAAGAAGAAGAATTGCAAAGAAGAAGAAGAAGAAGAAGAAGAATTGCAAAGAAGAAGAAGAAAAAGAAGAAGAAGGAAGAAAAGAAAAAGAAGAGAGAGAAGAAGAGAAGAAGAAGAAGAAGAAGAAGAAAGGGAAGAAGAGAGAAGAAGAAGAAAAAAGAGGAAGAAGAAGAAGAAGGAAGAAGAAGAAGAAAAGAGAAGAGAAAAAAAAGAGAGAAGAAGAAGAAGAAGAAGAAGAAGAAGAGAAGAAGAAGAAGAAAAGTGAAGAAGAAGAAAAGAAGAAATAGAAGAAGAAGATTGAAGAAGAATCGGAAAAGAAGATAAAAGAAGAGTAAGAGAATGTAGAAAGAAATGAATGAAGAGAAGAGAAAATATTTAAGAAGAAAGAAGAAGAAGATGAGGAGAATGGCTTCTTGTAGGGTCTCAAAAGGACCGTCGTTTTAGTACCAAAAGATCCGTGTTAAATTAGTGTTCGAAGAAATGATGAGTTTATGCTACATTTAGAAATAGAGGAATTATGATAGTATTTATACTTATTTCAATGGTCGTGGTGTGTGTTGATTTGCTTTACTCTTTTCATGGTTTAAGTGTATTTTTTAAATGTGTGTGTGTGTGTGTGTGTGTGTGTGTGTGTGTGTGTGTGGTGCGTGTGTGTGTGTGTGTGTGTGTGCGTGGTGCGTGCGTGTGTGTGTGTGTGTGTGTGTGTGTGTGTGTGTGTGTGTGTGTGTGTAAGTGTGTGTGTGTGTGATTTTACAAATTGTAGAACTCTCTCAGCTGTCTTTAATGATAAACAGCAGATTAGACATTTTACATGGCAGTCTAGACTTTTAACGAGAGACATCTCATCTTGAATTTAGGCATTGATCAAATCTTAACCAATAATCATGTTGAAATGTACTATATCTTTATTTTCAGGGGATTGGTACTTGCCGCTACATCATTGGTATGTATCTTGTTTGTAGCAAGCTGCAAATGTTGTGACACACTTTCACCTACTGTTCTCTGTTTGTTTGTACGGATGTTTCTGGATTTCACCATTTTCATCTTGTTTCCACTGATGTTTATCTATGTATGTACTTATGAGTACTTACAAAGTCATGTATTTACATATTTCTTTCTTACTTGCTTTCTTGCTTTATTTATTTATTTATCTATTTGTCTTTTTTCTTTCTTTCTTTCTTTCTTTCTTTCTTTCTTTCTTTCTTTCTTTCTGTCTGTCTGTCTTTGTCTATCAAGAATTACTTCCTTTTGTGACGAGCTAAGGATCAATGCAGTTAAGTGATTCATTTTGTGCCCATCTTTTTTCTAGGTTCCATTTTCTATGCTACTGTAATATCCACTGTGACATAATGATGGTTGATATGATAATCATGATGCCCTGGAGTTCCTTTCTGGATTGAGGCTTCAGGGCTGTACCCTACACTTCCTTTAATAGTATATATCCTTGCATCAACCAGTCCCGAGAGATACAGACACCGGTAGTGTTGGTCAGGAAATTTGAAGAGTACCCTAAATGACGCTTATGTGAAGTGAATGTGACTCGATTGTGCGGTTCCAGTGTTTCCAACGAGCCCATAACACACTCAACTTAGAGAAGACTGTAAGGATTGCAATCTACAACCTTCCAATCGTAAGTCCCTTGCACTGATCATTGCACGATAGCGACTGGTCGCCATCATTGATTATTATATGTTTTATGACTTGCAATATTCAGATAATAACTTACATAGAGGCTAGGGCATCTGATCGATCGTTTAGAATGTATTAAATTTTATTGACTTTGAAATGGATAAATAGATAAACGCTAGAAATATATCTGTGACTAGTTGATAGTATCTGATTTCATACATGTCTTAATGATTTTATTGTTCTATGTATCAAACGTTTACTTAAGGTGAATCTTTAATTCAGTCTCAAAGATTTTTTAGTGTGATGCTA
>CM060313.1:81901718-81904218 GCA_030674185.1 Monoplex corrugatus
TTTATGCCCGTTTTTATATATTCTTTGATGTTCTTAGGTATGCTTAAATTTGTATTCAGGTGTGTTTTTAAATCCCCTGTGCGATAAATTGGACGGAGTGGTCAACGCCAGTGGCTGTCCCTAGATTATGTGCGCAAATGCATTGATATGTGTTCTTAATTTTCCTTTCCTTTTTTTTCCTGTTGGAAGTTTCGTATGTTTTGGAGCAGTTGTAGCCCTGATATGGCTTTACGCAGTCGGCTGGGCTTTAAACAACATTAACAATAACAATAACAAGAACAGTAGTCCTGAGCGTCCCTGTCGCACTGTTGAGAGACTTGGACAACATACAAACGGCATATCTATCAGTGTTATCTGCACAATGCATGCATCTTCACGAGGCAACATCGAGTGTCTAACCTAGTTTAAGTGTAGCTTGGCAAGTAGAACATGTCTATTAATTAGATGCTCGCATTGTTGGACAAGAGACGATTGCCTGCAAGAGAGCAAGCTGACAACTGCAGAATCACAGGACATAATCACAATATCATATTTGAACAGCACAGAAAAAAAGCTGTTATTCAAGAGAAGAGGGACCGTTCACACTAAGATGTACACAAACACCTGCATACATCGACACAAATATGCAAGGGCCCTCAAACATTTACATACACGCGCGAGCTCGCGCACGCACACACACACATACACACACACGTAAACACACACGTAACCACACACACACACAAACACACACACACACACACACACACACACACACACACACACACACACGCACGCACGCACACACACATACACACACACACGTAACCACACGCACTCACACACAGACACACAAACACACACGTAAAACACACACACACACACACACACACACATAACTCACACGTAACCACACACACACCACACACACAGTCAAACAAAGACACACACATACACATACACATACACATACACATACTCACACACACACACACACACACACACACACACACACACACACACACACACACACACACACACACACACACACACACACACACACACACACACACACAACACACTCAATACGTATTTAGCATTCTATGGCAGCTTATGATTTTTTTCCCAATTATTAAATGCGAAACCCAGCTGGTTGAATTTTTTCCTCTGTATTTGTCTTCCCTACCATGGTATTATCAACCTTTTGGTAAACGATTATAATTGTGTTGTTTGTTTTTAATCTGGCTAATTTTGGTACTCTCAGGATCTTGTAGAAGTGACTCATGTCATTTTTACGAAATGTAACCTCTATCAATATCACTAGATAAAGAGATCATGACGGTGCTGTCGGTGATGGCGTTAATGGAAATGGTAAGAATAGGAGGAAGAATACCAGAGCCAGTAGCTGTGGAATTGGTGGTAGTAGTACCGTAATAGTTTTTTTTAAGGGTCATCGCATTTAGGGAGATTTTCTTTGTGCTTACTTTTTTCGGGTCCCGTTTTCTAAGCCACCTTACTGGCCACAGAAGCTGGCATGGTTTTTACAGTGCAATGATGATGACGACGATGAGGATGATAACCATGAAGCTCAGGAGTTCCATCTAGGACTGGGATTACGTGATAGGACTGTACTCTACGCTTACTGTCATAATATATCTTAGCGTCAACCACGGCCGAGATATACGGACACCTGCAGTGTTCGTTAGAAGATTGGAGCCACACTTTCAATGCCACATCCATGAAATGGATGAGACTCGACTGTGTGGTCTCAATGAGCCCATTGCAAGCTCAAGTCTGGATAGGAGCGGGATGGAGCCGAAAAATCCCACAGTGAGACCACATAAGGACGGATAGATGCCACTGCTGAATCCAATTTGTTGCTAAGGGCAAATTTTGTGACTTTGAAAAGTGCCAGGAAAGTGACTTGGATAGGTCACCAAGGTTGGTGGAGGAGAAAGGTATGGCTGGCAAAGAAAGCAATCAGTGTCAACTCAACAGCTGCATTATTCGATAGAGACAGAGTAGTCTGGACCCGTTCCTCCTTTAGTAGTCTGTAGACGCCAGACGTTTGTGTATATAATGACTGTGGCTGTGAGCTGGGCACCGTTATTACATTGTCTGTTAGTGCGCTGTTTGCGGGGTTCCTGGCCCACTAGGTTCTCATTCATACACCACTTGTTTTACTATAGACTGTAGAAGTAAAGGTGTCTGTGTTTGAAATTTTCTGGTCGTCAGTTGTCGTTGGATGTTGAACCAGCAATATTCAATACTGTGATTATTCTCTCTCTGGTCACAACAGGAAAGCTTGAGGGAAAAAGAGTACCAGGTAGACCCAAGGAGAAAATATTGGACAGACTTGCAGGATGGCTGAGGACAGAGAGGGTGGAAGAAGTACTTGCAGCGACAAGGGACAGATTGGTATGGAGGGCTTTGATCACCAACGTCATGCAGCAGGGCACACAATGATGATTAATGATGGTAAATCTGTCTTGTCCCAATCTGTCTTGAACAATAGTGTCGG
>CM060313.1:81914218-81916718 GCA_030674185.1 Monoplex corrugatus
TTTTTACGTAAATTGGTGTAAAAATATCTCAAAATATATCTTGCTTGACGAATAACTGGTTGATTTCAATTCTATCCTGAAGTTTAACAAGAGGTGAATGAATGGTGGATTACAGTGGTCGTGAACGACCAGAGTGACCATCTCAAAGCCCTCACTCTGCCTGACGACGCCTCACTCAATGTGGAGGTGACCCCTGTGGAGACTGTAACTCAGTACTTAGCCCGCTTTGGAGTCTTCTTCCGTCCAACTGAGCTTATTCCTCTTCCGGATAAAGATCTCGTCATGATCGAGAGAGTCTGGTTTGCACAAGGTCAGTGGATTGTGGTGGTGTGGTGCTGGTTGAGCCAGTCTAAAGCCCTTGTAATGACAGAGTTGTATTTTTGCTGTGGTTATTGCTGTTCATGTTGTTCTTGCATTTGTTACTGTTGCCATTGACTTGTTTTGGTGGTAATGGTGGTAATGGTGGTGATGATGTTGATATCATTGGGGAAGATGTTTTTATTTTGCTTTTGTTCTTTTTTCCATAATAATCGTACCAACCTTTGATTTTAAGCAACCAGCTGATGTGCATGTCTTTTTCATGTGAATAGTTTCTTCAATATTTCTGTACATAAATTTAGGGTCTGTTTTGTGTCGGTCTTCTGTCTCTCTGCAATTCTTTCCCAGCAAAAGCTTCCTTAACTTCATTGCATTCATTCCTGATTTCCTTATCTAGTCTTTTGCGTTCTTCCTTTTCCCCCTGTCTCTTCCTACGTTATCCGTCAATCCTAAACATTCTTTTCTCGTCCAATTCTTCTTTGCTTTTCTTTCAACTCTGGGGATTTCTTTACGAGTTTGATTTATTGATTTGTTCCTCAGTGTTCCCGACATTTTCCAGAGCACTGGATATGTTTTAGACAGGTACATTAAATTTTTCACGATTTGAATTAGCTGCCTTTAAGCGTCCTCGATTTAGATTGATTTTAATTTTGGTTTGTTTTCTTCTGTTTAGTTTCAGACTGAATTTTCCCATTAAAGGATTATGGTCACTGCTGCAATCTGCGCCTGGCAATGGTTTTGCTATCAGTAAAGAATGTCTAAGCTTTTTATTTTTCTGGATGTTATCAATTTGATTTCTTGTTCTGTCACCTGGATTCATTTGAGTCCATTTTCTCTGTTAGGTTGCTCAATCCAAGTGTTTTCTATTACGAATTCATTTATTCATGTCAATTACACAAGTTTCACTCCCTTTTCATTTCGTGTGGCAAAACCATGAGGTCCAAGTATATCATCCACTTTTTCCTGTTCCATTTTAGCATTGTATGTAAAATCCCACATTATGTTCATAACGTCATGGGATTTACATTGAACCTTGGCTGTCTCTAATTCCACCTGTCTCTAATTCCACATAGAAGTTATTTATTTCTTCCTCTGTACTTGCGGATGTTGGTGCACATACTTGGACGATGTTGGTATCAAATGTCTTGCCTTCAAATGTAACTTGTAAAAGCGCGGTGTGATATATCCCAGTGCCCTTTGATAGACTTTGAAATGTCCATTATGATGCTCACCCTCCTTCATATGTGTCTCTTCCAGAATATGCAATTTCATGCATGTCCAATGTTATCATACCTTCTGTCTTGCATCTCACCTTTCATAGTCCTAAAATATCGATGTTCAATCTTTCATTTCTACCTCGAAATTTTCTAGTTTTTCCTTCTGGAGCATTGTTCTAATATCCCATGCTGCAACTGAAGACTACACAGGAAAATCGAAACCAAAATGCAGGACGACAGCATCAGTTACCAGCTTGCCGCACTCTTAAAACAGTCCACCGTATCAGTTGAGACCAAAGTTAAGCTAATCAGTATGAACCTTCGTTCTCACATCCAAGACTTCAGAAAGGCAAAAAGGCTAATTGGTCTTCAAGGGGTAGGACCTGGGAAATCAACCTATCTCTTTAATATCAACCAAAGGACATAACTCTTGAGAGTCACGTAGGAATTATCTCCCATGTTGTGAAACTTCTCAAATGTAACATAGTTTGCGCTACCCATTCAGCTAGCATAGAAGCAGATACAAAGCACAAAAACTATAAGCTCAGAACACTCCTTTTTAATGTTTTATACCAAGGCAGCCGGGCAATTCCCCGCTCTTCAAGATTTTCAACTGCCGTAGGATCTTTAGCGTACCCAGCCAGAATGCACACGGGCCCGACTCGTTTTTCATCCCCTTCCGAAGGACTTGACGTTAGTTCGATTTTTCGGTCAAATTGAGGAGAAAAGTCGAGGCCTCTACGGGGAACGAACCCCGGAACCTCGATTTTAGCTATTGGCAGACGAACGCCTGAACCATTCTGCCACTCTTCTCCCTCTTACTCACATTAACTTACCAGTGTCAAACCCGGAACCTCACTAAATTATCTCGAACGCAGAATCACGATTTGCAAGACACGTTCTTTGTAGGGGCTGGGAAGCTGCCAACAAGACCCGAGGAGACACGATCCGTAACACTGAGACCA
>CM060313.1:81926718-81934218 GCA_030674185.1 Monoplex corrugatus
CCACTCCAGCTTCTACTCCTGCTTCTACTCCAGGTCCATTTGAACCATGCAACCGACAATTTTTGTTGTTTGACTTCACCACAACCACGCCAGCCAGCGAAGTGAAACAGCATTTTGCAAACGTAACTCTCCTCTACGCTTTTAAGGTAATGAGGTAATATTACAATGACGGCAGTGAGAAACAGGGAGAGAGAGAGAGAGAGAGAGAGAGAGAGAGAGAGAGAGACAGAGACAGAGACAGAGACAGAGACAGAGACAGAGACAGAGACAGAGAGAGACAGACAGAGACATAGATAGAGACAGAGAGAGAGAGAGAAAGAGAGAGAGACAGAGAGAGAGAGAAAGAGAGAGAGACACGCGCACGCACACACACACATAAACACACTCATGCACGTACACATATACACGCACGCACACACACGTGCACAAGCACACACACACACACAGAACACACACACGCACACACACACACACACACACGCACACGCACACACACAATTCATACAGGCACACAGTAAAGGCATAACTTATGGTGAGGGCTGGGATATACAATTGAAGGCAAAAAGACCGATCTATCCTGAGCCAGTGACAACATCATGCATCTGTAAATCGATCCTAAAAGTTCATTTTAGCCCCCTGATCCCCGCACACTGTCCACCAGCATCCTGCACGACGCTGGTGGATAGGATGAAGGAGACAGAGAGTTAAGTTGTTGCAGTTGGTGAATAGGGTGCAGAAATCAAATGACTAATGTAACAACCAATTTTTGTCAGAGAGACCAATGTTCAACTGACTATATGTGACCCTTTTTAACAAAATGAGTCCTAAGGTGAAAATAACAGATCTTAGGATATCATAATTTTCAAAATGGCCAGATTATTAACTTTCTTTTCATATGAAATTTATTATTCTACTCCTAAAAATAAGGATGTTATGGGTGTTTGAAGTGTGTAACATAGCAATCAGCTATTTTGAGAAAATCAAGTTTAAAAATTTTCACCACTTCAGTGAAGTTTTACCAAAGCAACAGGTATTTGTACTTCACCAATCTTTACCAAATTTTGTACCGTGGTAAAACACATCATGCCACAGTAGCACACAAAAATTGGTGTGAAAATCTATTGTAATTGTCTTGTTATTTAAGTTTACATATCCCTTTTTCTGATACAAAAAGCATGCCGTTATCTGGTTAAAACGCATTTTAAGTACATTTTCCGATTGAATTATAAAGTGCTGAGTGAATGTACACGTAATTTAAAGATTAAATATTCCATTTTTGACGAAAAGTAAAAATGGACAAAATCGACCTCATCACACCATTTTCGGGCCTCTACGCTTTTTGCTGCCTGCAAGTCAGGACTCATTTCGTGAAAACGGGTCACATATTGAATTGAAAGTGCCAACACAGAATGATGTTTCTTTTCAGGTGATGGGCACTTGTCGCTTTATCTGTGGTATGTATTCTCTTTGTAACAAAACCTCTTGTTTGTTGTCTTTTCTTAGTACCTGTATTTTTCAGAAGTCTTTTAACTTTATTGTTTGTTTGTCGTCTTTTCTCAGTATCTGTATTTTTAAGATTTTCAGAAGTGTTTTTCTTTATTGTTTGTTTGTCGTCTTTTCTCTAGTATCTGTATTTGTCAGAAATGTTTTCCTTTATTCTTTCTTTGTAGTCTTTTCTTAGTACCTGTATTTTTCAGAGGTGTTACCCTTTATTATTTTTTTTGCCATGGATGTCACATGCTGTTGCGTGTATTCATATACTCATTTATTTATTCATTCGACTATTAAGCTATATCAATTAATACACAGATAATAAATAAATGAGTACATAAACACAAAATCATTAATTGTGCATAAGTATCAATTATCTATTTATTCGTTGGTATGTCTATCAAATTATTTACTCATCTATTTATCTTTTTGATTATCCTTGGTCATGTAAGACAAAAACGTGATGCACCATGATTCGATCGACTGTCGATAATTTAGTATGCTTTGACTTGAGATCAGCTGTAAAGGAAAAGTAGTTGTAGGAGTAGATCTGTAACTAACAAATGGTGTCACTGAATTTTTCTATCTATAGGCAATAAACTAAATGTTTACCGAAACTCGTCTTTGAATGACTCCCAAAAAATGACTACTGATTGCAATGATTTTTTTTATTCTTTTATTTTGTTGTTGTTTTGCGTTCCATAGTAGAGTGTGAGTGCAATTAGTATTGAGATAACTTCCTGTTTCCAAAAACATGAACTATAACTTTAAAACAACTTCAATGTATCTTGTCGATTGAACGTTTACCGAAACTCGTCTATTTGAATCACTCTCAAATAAACAAACATTGATTGCAATGGTCTCTTATTCTTCTATCTTGATATCTTTTTTGTTTATCTGTTTAATGTTTGCTGACAGATTCGAGTGGAATTGGTGTTGACATAACTACCTTTGTTTCTAAAGACACAAACTATGACTTCAAAGCAACTTCAGTGATTCATTTCCGATGTGCCTTGTCCTATCTTCTCTAAATCCTGAAATGAATTGTTGATATCTTGCATGTGTGTGGAAGGTTCGATCTTGTGATGCAGTTGTAATTTTGCTTAGCAGATAGCACTTGTCTTTGATCTGTGTTAAAAAATAAACTTCATAAGCTTGGGGAAAAAGTTTTCGCATATGTCTTGCCCCCCTACCCCCTGGCTCACTCATGAGATCGCCTGTGCAAAACGTGCCCGCCGCAGAGCAGAGCGCCGCTGGCGCAAATCCAAACTCACTGTACACAGGCAACTTTTCCAAGCCTCTAAAACAAAAGTATCCACCCTCATTGCATCAGCAAAAACAAGCTATTTCCAAACCAAAATCCTGAATGCCTCTTCTTCAAAAGAACTCTTTACAACCATGAATCATCTCCTTGGCACACGAAAAGATTTACCTCTCCCAACAAAACATACAAATGAAGAACTCCCATCTGTATTCTCCAACTATTTCACCACCAAAATACAAACTCTTCGTGACAGGCTTGACAGGACACCCTGTCAACCATGCCCACCTGACCCTTCCTTCTTTGGCACACCTCTTACTACTTTTAACCCAGTCTCACAAGAAGAAATTCTCAACACAATCAGATCCATGTCGTTCAAAACCTGCGAACTGGATCCTCTTCCAGGTTCTCTCTACGCCGACTGTCTCCCTACTCTCCTCCCATTCATCACTGACATCATCAACACTTCTCTTCAAACTGGAACTGTCCCTGATTCTTTCAAGTCTGCTATTGTTCACCCTCTCCTCAAGAAACACAATTTAGATCCAAATGAACTGAAAAATTACCGGCCTATCTCTAATCTCTCTTTCTTGTCAAAACTCCTTGAAAAAGTCGTCCTCAACCAGCTGAACTCTCACCTGTCTGCCAACAATCTCCTCAATCCTTTCCAGTCAGCCTACCGCCAGTGCCATAGCACTGAAACTGCCCTACTACACATTCTCAACAATCTCCTCCTTGCAACTGATACTGGCAAAGTCTCTCTCCTCACACTCCTTGATCTGTCTGCAGCCTTTGATGCCATTGATCATGGTATTCTCCTTTCTAGACTTCATCATACTTTTGGCATCTCTGACATTGCTCTGTCTTGGTTCACTTCATACCTATCCAACAGAAAACAAACCGTTCTCATCAATGGCACTTACTCTCAACCTGCATACCTGACCTGTGGTGTTCCACAAGGATCTGTCCTTGGCCCTGTTCTGTTCACTCTTTACACCTCCCCCCTGTCCACCATCATCAACTCCCATTCTATAAAACACCACTTCTATGCTGATGACACCCAACTTCAAGACAGTGACTCACCTGATAATATACAGCGCCTGTTGACTCGCACCACTGAGTGTTACTCGGACATTAAGAACTGGATGACACACAATAGACTTCAGCTTAATGACGACAAAACAGAAGCTATCCTCATTGGCACCCGTCAGAAACTTTCTCAGCTGCCTCCTCTTTCTCTCCCATTATGTAACACATCAGTCCCAATTTCTGATTCAGCTAAAAACCTTGGTGTCTGCATTGACTCTACCCTCTCCATGAACAACTTTGTTTCTCAAACTGCCAGATCCTGCTACTATCATCTCCATCGTATAAGGCTGATCAGGAAGTATCTCTCTGTCGAAACAACTGCAAAACTCGTTCTCTCCTTCATAATGTCTCGCATTGACTATTGCAATTCACTCCTGTCTGGTCTTCCTGCCTCCACCATTCACATCCTACAGCGCATTCAAAACAATGCTGTACGCCTTGTACTCAAAAAGAAAAAAGCTGACCACATATCTCCTCTCCTGGCACAACTTCACTGGCTCCCTGTATCAAAGCGCATACAGTACAAACTAGACACCATGTGCTACAAAAGCCTCAATAACGCAGCCCCCGATTACCTGTCGAGCCTACTTGAGATCTATCTTCCCTCACGTACCCTCCGCTCTGCCTCCGATCCTCTGACTTTTCGCTTTCCACGCACTAAGCTCAATACCTATGGTCCACGAGCCTTCTCTGTTTCTGGTCCACTCTCCTGGAACAAACTTCCTCTCTCAGTCCGTCAGCAACCTACTTTTGTCTCCTTCAAGTCCGCTCTCAAAACTCACCTTTTCTCCTCCGCATAAAATCCTAACCTCACTCAACCCCCCCCCCCCCCCCTGTAGCCTGTCTCCGCTCGGAGGGGAATCACATGGTTATAATATATAATTGTATGTGCTGTGCTCTCTGTGATTTTCCATTGCTTTTATTCTTGCTTTTATTGCTTTTGTTCTTTCTCCCCATTTGTAGCCATGCGTGTGTGTGTGTGTGTGTGTGTGTGTGTGTGTGCGTGCGTGTGTGTGCGTGCGTGCGTGCGTGCGTGCGTGCTTACGTGTGTGTCTGCTTCAGCGCTTAGATTTGATTTTATCAAGATTTTGCGCTATATAAATATTGTAATTATTATAATTATTATATTGTAATTATTAAAAATGAACAACCGTTGGCTTTGCTGACGAGCTGTGGACTCAAGATCTGATGTCTCGTGTTTAATCCCAACAACAACAACAACAACAAGAACAGCAACAAGAATAACAACAACAACAACAACACCAACAGCAGCAGCAACAGCAGCAGCAGCAGCAACAAAAACAACAACAATAACAACATCACAACAACAAAAGAACAACAAAAGCTAGCATATCTGCTGTACATCTTATCGTACCAATCATTCTGATAATTCAGCTGAGTGTTTTACTGATCCTGTTCCTCCCTTTTTTGCCATTCCAAGACCCTGCCAGCCCGTAGGGGTTTGCAAAGACTGTAAGAAATAATAATGGCAGATCTCAGTGGAGCGCATATGGTATGTTTAAATGTGATGAATCTCTCTTGAACAAACTGCAAATAACTTTATACGCTTGAGAAAAAATTAATAACACAAACAGAAAAAAAGGAGAGAGAGAGAGGGAAGGGAGGGGGAGAGAAGTGCCGGAAGAGAGAGAGAGAGAGAGAGAGAGAGAGAGAGAGACAGACAGACAGACGACAGACAGACAGACAGAGACAGAGACACAGAGACACAGAGACACAGAAACACAGAGACACAGAGACACAGAGACACACAGAGACAGAGACAGAGACAGACAGACAGAGAGAGAGAGAACGGTGTTCTCTGAACGTGGTATCTTAAACTGAGCTGCCTGTTACGAACATTAGGTTTATCTACTTGTTTTGCAATACTTCACCGATTTGGTGGACTTGTTCTTACTTGGTGTGATGCAAATTGTCTCAAGTCACATCATTTGTAATGAGCCTTTGGCTGAGCTTCATTTTCAGGTGGACTTTGATTTCGGGACCTTTTAAAATAACTGTATGTTTTACAATAAACATTTATCGACAAACAATGTTGTAACAGAGAATGCTATCCATTTATACACATAGGAAAATGTATTGTAGACATATGAACTATTGTTAACATATAGAACACATATAACAGTATTATACACATACACGCACGCACACACACACACACACACACACACACACACACACACACACACACACACACATATATATATATATATATATATATATTATACATATATATATACATGTACACATACATACTTACATACAGATATAAATAAATAAATGTATATGTATATATATACATACATATTTAGGAAGTTCCAAAGTGAACATCAAGATGTTTTACATGTCATGAAGTTGAATTTGTTTTCCACTGGGAAAAAAATCATGGTTTATAGTTGTGCCATTGAGCTTTGAAAATGGACAAATGAAAGTTTATTCTAACGGTATACTGATCAATTTTGAATTTCAAGTTTAGCAATCTTTTGAAAGTAAGCACTCTCGGAACACATTTGTCAATCTTGTATTTAACAGGTAAAAGATTTTGCGAGCATTAAAATATTACCAAATATTCTGCTTTTATATACAAGATTTTGCGAGCATTAAAACATTACCAAATATTCTGCTTTTACATTTTGATCAATACCAAACAATATACAAGGTACGTGGACTTTAATGAATTGCTCAGACGAGCAACTGGTTACTTACAGTGGTAGAGAATGACCAGAGTGATGCTCTCAAAGCTCTCACTCTGCCTGAAGACGCCTCAGTCAACGTGGAAACCTACCCCATAGAAGCTCTCAGTCAGTTCTTGGGCCGGGTCGGCGTTAACTTTCCTCCACCACGCATGGTCGATCTGCTTGATGAAGATCTTGTTTTCATAGAGAGAATTTTGTTCGCACCAGGTCAGTAGACAAATAAATTCGGATGATAACATTAGTGGTGGTGATGGTGGTGTTGATGTTTGGTACTGGGTGGGTAGGTGGTAGATGTAGAGACCGTGGTGGTGGTGGTGATGGTGGTGTTGATGTTTGGTGCTGGGTGGGTGGGTGGTAGATGTAGAGACCGTGGTGGTGGTGGTGATGGTGGTGTTGATGTTTGGTGCTGTACGTAGAGATAGTGGTGGTGGTGATGGAACTTATTTTTACCTGTATTGCTTGTGTTACTATGCTGTTTACCATGTTGTTGTTCTTATTGTTTTGTTTCCATCCAACTTGGTGTTGAGGACTGGTTGGCGCAGAGGTAGAGTGATCCTTTTCCAGTCTGTCTTTATTAGTTTGCACCTGTGCATATCACGCTTACGGAACTTTATAGATACATGTATGTATAAGCGGTCTCCAGTCTACCCAACTTTCAATGAGTGCCTGAAGTTCTTCAAAGTTAAGAAACATAGAGCAGTGAGGGAGAAGAGATGAGCACCGTGATCATTAATGATGGCCCTAAGAAAAGCTGAAGTCGCTACCACCTCACTCCCCTACGACCACATGGTTGTGGGACAGACTTTTTATCTTCTTTGTCATGTTGTTGTTAATGCGTTACTGTTGTTGTAGTTGTATTGCTGTTTCTCACTTTAGCTGTTGCTGTTGCTGGTTTTGTTGTGTATTTAAATCTTGTATTGTTTTGTTTGTATTATCATTTTGTTT
>CM060313.1:81939218-81941718 GCA_030674185.1 Monoplex corrugatus
CAGCGACTAATTTGATTTACATCATTAGCAGCCAAATTATTCAGACAGGGGATACAATCACGAAGGGGTTGCTGAGGTTATCTGGAAAATGTTAATACTCTTTATCACCGAGACAATTTGATTATGACAACAATATAATATGCATCAAAATAGCAAAATATTTATCATGGCTCCATAAAGATTTAACGCTTATATTAACATACATTCCAGCTACATTCCAAGCCCATACTATCTTCCAAAACCACAACATGTATCATTCACCACATTGAAGAGTTTTTTTTTGTTGGATCTATCTTAAAATGGAGACAATTTCTCGCTTATGGGGAGGTGATTTCAATGCTTCCATTGCTTACTGGTACCTGGGTAAAGGTAACCCAGGTGAAGAACTTGAAGATGGCATCAAAACTTAAAAAACAAATGTGTCAGTCAAATCCAAAAAATATCGAATTTTATTTCCCATTTCAATGAACTCCACACAATGGAAATAAACCAGGTGAGATATGGATAGCACATATACATTTAAAGCTGACCAGGTAAATAGCGTAATCTTCTTTGCTATCTTTGTCGATTTTGTTTCGAAATGCCCATACGTCTGAGTCTATATGAAAGGGAAAATGGACCCCCCCTCCCATTTGCGTAGGAGAAAGTTTCTTTTGGTTCAAATGGGACAGTCAGGAAAGAGATGGATTTATGGAAGCATTGAAATCAGATGAATCAAAATAGAACATGCAAAAACCACTGACACCATAGAAAAGAGTGCCCAGTTGGTTATAGATAAATCCAGTTAATATCTTACTGCAAGCAGGTGGCTGTATAAATGAGTGTTCTGGTTCGACCCTGGTATGACAGGTAAAACAGAAACATAGTATGATTAGGAATGCTCTATAAAAATAATGAAAATCATGAAGCACGACGTGCTTTGAATAATGTTGTACACAACATGGACGACAAAGAAGAATACAAATAACAGAGAACTGATAATACGTCTACTACAGCTATGGAGAAAAAGAAGCACACACGTACACACACACACACACACACACACACACACACACACACACACACACACACACACACACAAACATATGCACACACACACACACATATATATATATATACACATACATACATACATACATACACACACACACACACACATATATATATATATATATATATATATATATATATATATGTATAGAGACACACGCTCACACTAACACACACACATACACAAGCACGCACACACACCGCGCACGCACGCACACACACACACACACACACATCCGTCGATCCATCCATCGATCCATCCATCGATCCACCCATCGATCCATTCATCCATCGATCCATCCATTTAGACATTCATTTTGAGACACACAAGGACTCATAAGAGTTGTCTCACCAGTATGCATTCTGTCACAGGGTTGTTGACATTGTCTGACATTTTTACGATTGACAAATGCTGAACATTTTTTTTATCTTGTGAGAATTTCGTATTCATTCGATGATTGTACGTACATGTGTATGTGTGTGTGTGTGTGTGTGTGTGTGTGTGTGTGTGTGTGTGTGTGTGTAGGTGTGTGTGTGTGTGTGTGTGTGTGTGTGTGTGTTTAGGTGTTTTCTCTCTCTCTATATATATATACATGTATATATGTGTGTATATATATATCTACCCTCTCCATGAACAACTTTGTTTCTCAAACTGCCAGATCTTGCTACTATCATCTCCATCGTATAAGGCTGATCAGGAAGTATCTCTCTGTCGAAACAACTGCAAAACTCGTTCTCTCCTTCATAATGTCTCGCATTGACTATTGCAATTCTCTCCTGTCTGGTCTTCCTGCCTCCACCATTCACATCCTACAGCGCATTCAAAACAATGCTGTACGCCTTGTACTCAAAAAGAAAAAAGCTGACCACATATCTCCTCTCCTGGCACAACTTCACTGGCTCCCTGTATCAAAGCGCATACAGTACAAACTAGACACCATGTACTACAAAAGCCTCAATAACGCAGCCCCCGATTACCTGTCAAGCCTACTTGAGATCTATGTTCCCTCACGTACCCTCCGCTATGCCTCCAATCCTCTGACTTTTCGCTTTCCACGCACTAAGCTCAATACCTATGGTCCACGAGCCTTCTCTGTTTCTGGTCCACTCTCCTGGAACAAACTTCCTCTCTCAGTCCGTCAGCAACCTACTTTTGTCTCCTTCAAGTCCGCTCTCAAAACTCACCTTTTCTCCTCTGCATAAATTCCTAACCTCACTCACCCCCCCCCCCCTCTGCAGCCTGTCTCCGCTCGGAGGGGAATCACATGGTTATAATATATAATTGTATATGCTATGCTCTCTATAATTTTCCATTGCTTTTATTCTTGCTTTTATTGCTTTTATTCTTTCTCCCCATTTATAGCCATGCGTGTGTGTGAGTGTGTGTGTGTGTGTGTGTGTGTGTGTGTGTGTGTGTGTGTGTGTGTGTGCGTGCGTGTGTGTGCGTGCG
>CM060313.1:81946718-81951718 GCA_030674185.1 Monoplex corrugatus
ATAGGAGTTTAGATTGTAGGTATATTTCTAAAAACAATGCAAGACAACGCGAGGTAGAAATATGATGCTTGGCAGAAACGCTATTCTGTAGTCTAAAAGCACATCTGACACTTCTGGCATGATAGCGACGCACCATCCACACCCTCATTCTCACAACTAAGATGTCAATGCTAAGTCAATGCTCATGATTGGCATAAAATGTTCGATTTCAGTACAATGGCATTCAAAATATCATCGCTTTCCTCTGTGGATTGAAAACCTTTCCGTTTTTCTGTTTCAAGCCAATGTCATCATATTCAGTTTGACAGTGTTTCCATGGTATGTCAGTTGTGTCCTCTTGTGTCCTAACTCTACTCTAGCACAATGTTCCTGTAACTAATTGGCTACAGGCTTTTCATCATCATCATCATCAGGTGCCCTGCCACATGGCTTTGGTGACCATGGACTTCCAACCATCTCTATCTCTCGTTGCACCCAGCATCTCCCCCACCCTCTTCATCCCCAGCCACTCTGCAAGTCCGTCCAGCATTCTCTTCCTGGGTCCACCTGGTGCTCTCTTTCCCTCTAGCTTTCCCATTGTGACCAGGTGCTCCAAATCCCCCTTCCTCATAAAATGGCCTATAAATGTTGCTTGTCTTTTCCTAATCTTCCTTATCAGTGATCGACTTGTGTCTGCCTCCATCAAGATTGTCTCGTTTGTTTTCTTTGCTGTCCATGGTACTCTCAACATTCTTCTGAGAAACCACATCTCGGCTTCCTCAATCCTGCTCTGGCTTTGCTTGCTGACTGTCCACGTCTCGCATCCGTACAACAGTACTGGTTCTATATAACACTCAAGGACTCTCTTTCTGATGTTAATTGATAGGCATTTGTTGGTAAGAATGCTTGTCATCTTCTTGAATGCTGTTTTAGCTTGGCCGATTCTGCCAGCTATTTCCGATGTGCATCTGCCGTCTGATGAAATGACCGTTCCCAGGTATTTGAACTTATTAACCTGTGTCAAGGTTGTGCCATTTGCTGTTATTTTGCATGAGGGGATTTCATGTTTTTTACTGATCACCATGACTTCAGTCTTCTTGCTGTTTAGTTCCAACCCCTTACCTTTGCTTTCTGTTTCTAGTATATTCACAAGGTTTTGTAGGTCCCTTTCATTTTCTGCAATTAGCACGGTGTCATCTGCGTACCGAATGTTGTTTATCATTTTCCCTCCAACTTTTAATCCAGGGTCTTCTTCTAGGTTTCTCATGATGTTTTCGCTATATAGTGAAAACAGATCTGGTGACAAAACACAACCCTGTCTGTCTCCTCTTTTGATGTTTTGAAAAGAGCTTATATTGTTTTCTATTCTCATTGCAGCTGTTTGTTCCCAGTACATATTCCTGATTATTCGTAGATCTTTTCCATCGACATTGAGTCTCTCCAGTACAGGCTTTTGCCTTGTACAAAACAAACAAGTTTAGCCTGGGGGGGGGGGGGGGGGGGGTATTTTTGTGTATGTGAAAATGTCCAGCAGATACAGCTTGACCAAAATCATTATTTCTCTGACGAGAAAGCATTTTGAAAACATAGTTCACGTGAAACAGGAAAATCTGACGAAAGTGGATTTACCTGGAGCTCGGTGGTCAAGCGTTGTGTCCTACCAAGCGTTGACACCGAAGAAGCATTGGTACCCAATTCCTTGCAGGTATGAGAAATTAGCAAATCACCAAGAAGTGAAGGTGGCGATAGTCAAATGGGCTAGACCTCAGCACCTGGCCAGCTCATGGGTTTTGTGCAGGCTTAAGGGTTGTACCTCGATCACCGTCAAGTGGCACCTGTAATGTTAGTGCATATCGAATTCATTCCGAGCGCGGAGACGTCATCTTGAGAAACTGAAACTGTATGACGTCAGACATCCAATCAGTTCAGTCCTTTTTAGCTACCTCCTACCTGGTGAGTAATACCTGGAGATTTATCCGATCTCCCGTGTCAGTATTTGTGCTCACCTGTTCGTGTATAAACTCCTTTCGTGTGCATACGCTTATGCACGCGGAACATCAAGCATAAATAGTCCTGAAAGTCATGACAGCATCCAATGAGCGTCGGATTCACATACTAATGGTTGTGGGTTCGAATCCCGGTGTGCGCTACATTAGAATTGGCCTTCTCACTGTCCCATCTGAACATTTTTGTTGTTCTGGTGGTGTCAGTGTAGGATGAGATAAGTCCCCCTTACCCGTCAGCCATATCACTTGAGGTGGGTGCTGACATACAACGGCATCAAATCAAATCAATCAATCAATCAATCAATCAATCAATCAATCATCAATCAGTATCCAATCCTTATGATAAAAATGAACACGCTCAACACGCACATCCACCAGAGACGGAGTATGCAGTCTGTGCAGCAACATACTGCCTACGTAGTGTGGACAAAACAATGTGCATACACGCGTTCGGGAAAACTAGAAACTCTTAAAGAAAAGGTTATAACAAGGTGTCTTCAAGCGACTTCTTTACATGAGATACAACGTTTACCCACTTAGACTATCATTTTAAAGTTTTCATCTTTGCAAGACGTTTATGAAATTGACAGGTTTTCTTTCGCTTAACGATATATATATATATTATATATATATATATATATATATATATATATATATATATATATATATATACAGAAGTTTAGTAGTGTCATAAACCATTAGTTGCAGGATATCTTAGAATCAACATTCCAAATAGGATTTTTAGACTTTTGCCAGGGATTTCAGATTTTCGCCTAGGTTTTTCAGACTTTTACCAGCGTTTTGCAGACTTTTCTCAGACTCTTTTGCATAGTGTGATGCCAAAACTGTACACGTGACGTACATTTTTAAGGCCTGTGTGATCTCATTTTGCTCCTGGATTTTGAATACTAGAGTTGGTTTCTTGCTGACAGTGGTGGAGAATGACCAGAGTGACTACCTGAAAGCCCTCACTCTGCCTGACGACGCCTCAGTAAACGTGGAAGTCATCCCCATAGAGCCTGACAGCAGTTCTTGAACCGCTTTGGTATCGACTACTTCCCCATTCGCCTGGATGAGTTGCCCGATAAAGACCTGGTCTTTGTGGAGCGAAGGTGGTTTGCAAAAGGTTCGTAAAGAATGAAACTAATTGACCCTTTGACTCCCGCACCCTGTCCATTAGCAACTTGCTTTACCAACCATACCAGCAAAGCAAAAGCTTAACCCTTTGACTCCCTCACCCTATCCATCGGCTTCTTGCAGGAAGCTGATGGACAGGGTGATGAAGTCAAAGGGCTAAGTTTTTGCAGTTGCTGGAAAGGGTGATGAAGTCAAAGGTTGAGTTTTTGCAGTTGCTGGAAAGGGTGAAGGAGTCAAAGGGTTAATGGTGGTATGTGTGTTGTTGGGTGGGATGTAATGATAGACATGATACTGTTGGTAATATTGCAATGTATTTCTATTGCCTCCTTTTTTTTTTATCGTATTTTGGATTGCCGTGTCATTGAGTCGTATGTTTTTCATTCATGTTTTATAAGAATAACAAAGGACGATAATACTGATGATACGAATAAGTGTTATAATGATGATAATGACAATAACAATGATGCTGATAAGAATAATGACAATAATACTATGGTATAATAACAATATAATAACAACAACAACAACAACAACAATAACGACAACACCACCAACACACTACCTCCAACAACAACAACGACAACAACAAAAACGCCGCGACGACGACAACAACAACACTAATAATAATGATGATAATAATGATAGTACTAACAATAAATGATAATAATAATATGATAATGATGATGATAATAATAATGATGATAATAATAATAATAATTATGATAATAATAATGATAACAATAATAATGATAATATTGACGATGATGATGACGATTATGATGATAATAATAACAAATACATTTGTTATTACCATTATTATTATTGTTTCTTATTCATGATAAAACCATGTAAATGATGAGATGATGATGATTATGATGATGATGATGATGATGATACACAAAAATGATTAGAATGATGAGTCATAATAAGAATGAATAATAAGACGAAGAAGACGAAGAAGAATGCGAAAAAGAAGAAGAAGAATGCGAAAAAGAATGCAAGAAGAATGCGAAGAAGAATGCAAAGAAGAATGCGAAGAAGAAGAAGAATGCGAAGAAGAAGAAGAATGCGAAGAAGAAGAATGCGAAGAATGCGAAGAAGAATGCGAAGAAGAATGCGAAGAAAAGAAGAAGAAGAAAAAAGAAGAAGAAGAAGAAGAAGAAGAAGAAGAAGAAGAAGGAAGAAGAAGAAGAAGAAGAAGAAGAAGAAGAAGAAGAAGAATGCGAAAAGAAGAAGAAGAAGAGAAGAAGAAGAAGAAAAAGAAGAAGAAGAAAGAAGAAGAAGAAGAAGAAGAAGAAAGAAAGAAGAAGAAGAGAAGAAGAAGAAGAAGAAGAAGAAGAAGAAGAAGAAGAAGAGAAGAAGAAGAAGAAGAAGAAGAAGAATAAGAATAAGAAAGAAGAGAGAAGAAGAAGAAGAAGAAGATGATGATGAGATGACGATGAAAATAGAAGAAGAGAAGAAGAAGAATGCGGAGAATAAGAAGAAGAAGAAGAAGAATGCAGAGAAGAAGAAGAAGAAGAATGCGGAGAAGAAGCGGAAGAAGAAGAAGAAGAAGAAGATGAAGATGATGATGATGAGACGATGAAATAATAGAAGAAGACGAAGAAGAATGCGGAGAATAAGAAGAAGAAGAAGAAGAAGAAGAATGCGGAGAAGAGAAGAAGAAGAAGAAGAAGAAGAAGAATGCGAAGAAGAAGAAGAAGGAAGAAGAAAGAAGGAAGAAAAGAAGAAGAAGAAGAAGAAGAAGAAGAAGAAGAAGAAGAAGAGAAGAAGAATGGAGAAGAAGAAGAAGAAGAAGAAGAGATGAAGAAGAAGAAGAAGAAGAAGAAGAGAAGAAGAAGGAGAAGAAGAAGAAGAAGAAGAAGAGAGAAGAAGAAG
>CM060313.1:81956718-81958999 GCA_030674185.1 Monoplex corrugatus
ACATTGACACTAAGACACTATAATGTCACCATTACATTACATGGGGGGAAGGGGGCAGAGATTACCAGTTTTGGGAAACAGGTGAGTTTTGAGGGAGCGTTTGAATGTGGACAGAGAGGGTGAGTATCTAAGAGAGCGAGGTAACTGATTCCAGATGGTTGGAGCTTGATAGGAAAAAGAACGCTGCCCAAACCTTTTAGTGCGGACTATGGGGATACTATAGAGACGGGTATCAGATGAGGACCGCAAAGCTCGAGATGGCGTGTAGAGATGTAACAGATGGGTGAGATACTCAGGACAGGAAGACTCAATAGATTTGAAGCAGAGGCAGGCAATCTTGTAGGATATTCTTTGCTGAACAGGGAGCCAGTGGAGAGAACAGAGCAATGGCGTAACATGGTTAAATTTTGAAGAGCGGAAGATGAGACGGGCAGCATGATTTTGAACTTTCTGAAGTTTGTTAATGAGATGAGAGGGGGAACCAGAAAAAAGAGCATTACAGTAATCGAGACGGGATAGAACAAATGCACAGACAAGAGCCTTTGTCGTGTCTTCTGAGAGGAGGTGGCGGATAGAAGCAATTCGGCGGAGTTCAAGAAAACAAGTCCGACAGACGTTGCTCACATGCTGGTGGAAGGACAGGGTTTGATCAAGAGTTACACCAAGGTTACGGGCAAAATGGGAGAGAGGGATAGATGAGTCAACAAGTGTGACAGAGGTTGGAAGAGAGGGGTGATTTTGGAGTTTGGGTGGGGTGATCAAGATCAATTCGGATTTCTCTTCATTTAATTTCAGTTTGTTTTCAGTCATCCAATCCTTCAGGTCAGCTACACAAGATTGGGTTTTCTGGATCATGATGGGAAGGTCAGGGAGAGGCCCAGAGACATACAGCTGATTGTCATCCGAGAAAGAATGATGCTGAAGCAGGTGTTCTTGGACAATAGAGGAGACAGGGTAGGTGTAGAGAATGAAAAGTAGGGGGCCCAGAACAGATCCTTGTGGCACTCCGTAAGTCAGACAGGAAGGATTAGAAGAAAGACCATTGACAGAAACTACTTGCAGACGATTGGTGATGTAAGAATGAAAACATTGTTTTGAATGCGCTGTAGGATGTGAATGGTGGAGGCAGGAAGACCAGACAGGAGTGAATTGCAATAGTCAATGCGAGACATTATGAAGGAGAGAACGAGTTTTGCAGTTGTTTCGACAGAGAGATACTTCCTGATCAGGCTTATACGATGGAGATGATAGTAGCAAGATCTGGCAGTTTGAGAAACAAAGTTGTTCATGGACAGGGTAGAGTCAATGCAGACACCAAGGTTTTTAGCTGAATCAGAAATTGGGACTGATGTGTTACATAATGGGAGAGAAAGAGGAGGCAGCTGGGAAAGTTTCTGACGGGTGCCAATGAGGATAGCTTCTGTCTTGTCGTCATTAAACTGAAGTTTGTTGAACGTCATCCAGTTCTTAATGTCCGAGTAACACTCAGTGGTGCGAGTCAACAGGCGCTGTATATTATCAGGTGAGTCACTGTCTTGAAGTTGGGTGTCATCAGCATAGAAGTGTGTGTTTTATAGAGTGGGAGTTGATGATGGTGGACAGGGGGGAGGTATAAAGAGTGAAAAGAACAGGGCCAAGGACAGATCCTTGTGGAACACCACAGGTCAGGTATGCAGGTTGAGAGTAAGTGCCATTGATGAGAACAGTTTGTTTTCTGTTTGATAAATACGAAGTGAAAAAGGAGAGAGCAATGTCAGAGATGCCAAAAGTATGATGAAGTCTAGAAAGGAGAATACCATGAAGCAACCAACCCGCATATGGGAACTGTCTACCATTAATTCTATGGTTCTGGTAATATAATTCTTTTCAACTCTAAGCAAAGGTTTTTCTTTTCCAAAATAAAAATTAGACTTGAGGATGTGCGTGTATGTACATTCAAGAAAGATATGTATGAATGTATGAGCGATTTAAAGTAAAATTTGCAAAGAGGATCCATATCAATCGTCAAGAGTGCCCCCCCCCCCCCCCCACAAACACACACACACAAGGTGCACTTAAGTTAAACTCCAAACGATGATGATTGATCAACGTGCTCTTTATAACCTATGCTGATTTGACACTTTTCCTTGGGCCAACTTCGATGACAAAAAAAAAAGAGTACAGCGAGGAGAAGATGGTTGAAAGAAATATGGAGAGAGAGAGAGAAAGAGAGAGAGAGAGAGAGAGAGAGAGAGAGAGAGAGAGAAGAGAGAGAGAGAGAGAGAATGTTGGCGTGAAAACT
>CM060313.1:81961599-81981599 GCA_030674185.1 Monoplex corrugatus
GGATCAATATCAATCTCAAGAGTACCCCTCCTCACACACACACACACACACACAACACCAAACACCACACAACACACACACAACACAACACACACACACACACACAAGGTGCACTTAAGTTAAACTCCAAACGATGATGACTGGACAACGTGCTCTTATAACCTATGCTGATTTGAAATATTTCCTTGGGCAAACTTCTTTGTCAGCGAATGAGTAAAAAACACTGACAAAAAAAAACGTACAGCGAGGAGAAGAGGGTTGAAGGAGATATGGGGAGAAAGAGAGAGACAACGTTGACGTGAAAACTGTAATTATATAAGGCAGAGCCAGCAGTCCCCTCCACACACACGCTGTGAATTTCAGTTATCATCTTGTGTTCTATCACAAGGACGACAATGTCTTGCTCTGTCTTGCTGTTGGTTGTCATCTATTTCTGCTCCATGCTTTCGGTTGGGTCGGCAGAAACAGTGTACAATAGATTTAGAAATCGACCTTATAACTCGTACTTTAACCGGCCAGCTCCTAGTACTTACTCCTACTCCTGCTCCTACTCCTGCTCCGGATGAAGTGTGCACCGAGAATTTCTGTTGTTTGACTTCAAAACAACTACGCCTGCCCGTGAAGTCAAAAAGCTGTTTTCACAGGTGTTGGTCATCTACAGTTTTCAGGTAACTTTAAAAAAAACATTAAGAGTTAGGGGAGAGAAAGAGAGAAAGATAGAGAGAAGGGGGGAGAGAGTGACAGAGAGAGAGAAGAGTTAGAGAGAGAGAAAGACAGAGAGAAAGAGAGAGAGTGACAAGAGAGAGAGAGAGAGAGCGTGACAGAAAGAGAAAACAGACAAAGAAGAAAGAAAGAAAGAGAGAGAGAGAGTGAAGAGAGAGAGAGATAGAGAAGAGAGAGAGAGAGAGAGAGAGAGAGAGAGAGAGAGAGAGAGGAGAGAGAGAGATGAATCTTGATAGTTGCAAAAAGAAACACGTAACAGATTTTCATAAAAATTTAGCAAAGAATTATATTTTGTCATTGTTCATGTAGTATATGTAAGTATATATATATATGTACATATACATATATATATATATGTATATACACATCTGGGTGTGTGTGTGTTATATATGTCTATATACACATATATATTTATACATATATATGTGTATATACATGTATATATACATATGAGAGAGAGAAAACTGAAACTGAAACTGTTTATTGTCATTACCCGAAAAGGTCTTTTGACAAGGGGGATAACAATTTTCCAGTAGTGCGACACATAATCCACTCTTTGTATGTGCGCAAATTCTTCACACATAATCAAAAAAAATATCGAACATCCATTCCTTGAACAGTCGAACATATTCAAATCATATATAATGAACAATCATCCATTTTACCACTACTACATAATGCAAAGAAAACAACAACAAAAAATATCAGAACAGTGTTCCCACATTCAGGCCAATAATTTGTCTAGGTTTAGACAAACCAAAATCTTTTTCACACACCCACACCCACACACACTCACACGCATCCATATACGCTCACACGCGGGCGCGCGCTCATGCGCGCACACACACACACATCAAAACTGTAATATGATGAAACATCTGGGCTAGACCACCCAAACCTTACATTTAGTGATAATAATATAATCTTCACATAACTGCCCCAAAATACTCTGTTAACAAGGGACATCACTATGCCTTTTATTTATTTGTTTTTGGTTTGTTTGTTTTTTTGTTTTTGTTAACATGTATAGTAGACCCTTAAGTGTCTATATACCCTTTCAATATCCACATCTAACATATTCTACAAATATACCATTATTTTCATATTATTAGCTACTCTTAAATTATCGGCAAACAAAGCAAAATAAAGCAAATGAAAACAGCTCTTTACAAAACAGAGTCTATAATAAAGCGGCTTCTTTTGGAGTTAACGTGATATAGCCCACATCAGTCAAAAGAGATTAAATTAATCCCAGTATGATATTGTCTAGCACTATTGTCGGGCTTGTAAGTGTTTATGTCTTATTTTTTGTGCTTCCGCAATGTATAGTGCCACTGATTTGATTATGACTTCGTCATCAGATGACAAAATAGATACAACATCTTGTCTTTTGGCCATGTCGGATTCAAAAACTTTGCATTTTCCACGTATTGTGTCAAAAATTTGGCATTGGAATAAAAAATGTTTTTCATTATCGACATTGTTTCCACATAAGGGGCAAGGATATACTGTGGACGTCCCAGGTTGAAACCAATTTTTATTTGCATTGAAACCAAGTGTTCTTAATCTAAATCTTGCGTAATTAGTTCTTTGCCATTTATCCGTAACAACACTGAGATATTTTTCGGTTTGAAAAACATCTTTAAATGAGAAGAACCAACTATATTTTTCTTTGTTTTCCATATCTGAGTGCCAATTTTGTTTAAACGAACAAATAAGCCTGTCTTTAAATTCATTAATAAACTGACACTCATTTCCTACTCCCTGGGACAACCACACGATTCCAAACCCAAGTTCTGATAAAGCCTTTTTTACCTGATAGGCCCAGTTCTGTTTTCCTATTTCCATTTGAGTAACCATCATTTCATATGCCTGTTTACATAACCGAGATTGTGGAAGCCTTAACAATTTCAACCAGTATTTAATACTCTTCACAAAGGTTCTAATGTATAAAGGATATATTCCAGTTTCTCCATATAAAACAGTATTAGAAGAGTGAATTGGTACAGCCAAAAAACGTTTTATAGCATATGTATGCACTTTTTCCATATGTGGATTTACAGTAAGACCCCATACTTCAGCTGCATATGTAAGTAAAGGTTCTATCTGTGTATCAAACATTTTCCAATATAAATTACAATCAATAGAATTGAGCTTCCGTAAGGATTTTAGAATTTCAATAACACCTTTTTTCCCTTTATTACAAGATTCTTCCCATGCATAATTTAAACTTAATTTTGTCGAAAATATTATTCCTAAGTATTTATAAGAATTAACAACTTTAACCTCGTTAATTCCATAGAACCATTTTTCGTGTTTTGATAAATGTCCACCCTTCCTGAAAATCATAATATTAGTTTTATCCATGTTAACTGTTAAAGCTAGTCGATCCGATTCTTCCTTTAAGACATTTAACTGGTTTTGTAAGCCTTTGACTGTACCAGAGAGAAGAATAACATCGTCTGCAAACAGCAATAGGAATATCTCAATAACCCCAGGGATAATTTGAATGCCATGCCTGCCTTTTCTTGACAGTTCCACTGCTAATTCATTAATGAAAAATGAAAACAATTGAGGACTCAATTGACACCCCTGTTTCACTCCTTTAGGGCATTCAAAATAATCTGAATATACACACTTCTCACGCACGCATGCAAACACTGAGTTATAAACTCCTCTTAGGGCCATATATAATTTTCCATTCACACCACTTTTACGTAATATATTCCAAAGATTATTACGATTCACAGAATCGAATGCCTTCCTAAAATCCACAAATGCAACATAAAGTTTCTTATTTAAAAGTAAATGCTTCTGCACAAGGGAGTAAAGTGTGAAAATATGATCAATTGTACTGTATTTTGCTCTAAATCCAGCTTGTTCTTCAACTATTTTCTCTTCTTTTTCTGCCCACTTTGTTAATCTCTTATTCAAAATATATGTATAACCTTTACTCACTATACTTGTTAGAGCGACTCCTCTATAATTATCTGGATTATTCACATCTCCTTTTTTATGAATTGGGATTATTATGGACTTTGCCCATTCTGTCGGAAAAATGCCATTATCAAAAAGCTTGTTACATAAATGGACAAGGAAATCAATTACATTAGCATTTGCATGTTTTAACATTTCGCTGATTATTTGATCTGGTCCTGCGCTCTTTCCTGCTTTCAAATGCCTGATACTTGCAGTCACTTCTTCTTTAGTTATAGGCTCATTGAAAAGGGGCTCAAAATTATTTTCTTCCTCTACTATATTACTCTCTTGTGCAGTATTTCCCCCGATATCATTGAAAACACTGCAGAAATGATTGTACCATTGTTCAATAGAGATTTCATTGTACACAAAGGCCTTTCTATTAACAGATCTTATTATTGACCAGAATGTCCTGGAGTCATTGATGGAATCTTTGAGTGTTCTTATTTTCTTATCTTCGTATTCCCTTTCTTTCGTTTTCCTTAGTTTAACATACTCTTTTCGTGATATGACATATGCTTCTCTTTTTTCTTTTTTTTCTTTTTCTGTTTTGCATCTCTGGAATCTTTTCAGTAGCCTCTTAACTTCTTGTTTCTTTCTTTCACATTCCTTATCAAACCAATCATTCTGTTTCTTTTGTCCTTGTCTCACTGTTCGTACCATACACGCAGCTGCCCCGCATAAAGCCTTAGTAAACTGCTCCGAACTGTCATTCACATTATAATCTAACAAACCGAAAGCTGTCTGTAGACAATTGTTGAACTCAGAACCATCAAGCTCTTGTACAAATAAACTTGCTAATTCTTCAGACCATACAATTTTTTCTTCCCCTTGTTGTCTTGCACTTTCTACATCTGTATGATTATTTCCCCTTTTCCATATTACCTCAACAGGTAGATGCCATGAATCAACACAGTTACCTACCCGTAAATCAAAGCATGAGACCAGATTATATGGAACAAGAAAATAGTCAATCACACTACACCCATTTGGAGACACAAAAGTGTATTCACCCTCTGTATCTCCATCACAAAAACCATTCAAAATAACCATATCCAACATGAAACATAAGTTCAACAATGTTTTGCCAAAACTATTCAGTTTCATCTTTAGAACAACGTACATCACATTCATTATACATCCTGTCATACTCAATGTCTTCCAAATAAGTAGTCATGTCTTCAGGCGCAAACTGTTCGTACCTGTTCTAGCATTGAGATCTCCCATAATTATAAAAGTGTTTTTTCTTTTTCAAACTGTTGTAGCATTAATTCTTCCAGCATCAAGATCCCATCTTTAATTAATGTTTCGTTATATCTAGGGCTTCCTTCTGGCGCAACATAGTATGCAATCAAAATCAGATCTTTGTCTAAATCAAATACATTTTTGTTTATTCTGATGGCAATGGTGTTATCATAATCTAACATTATTTCTTTCACACAATTTTCTAAAGTTTTTTTCACCAACAATAAAACTCCACCCGAATTCCTGCCATGGTGTGACAATTTCTTAGCTGGAGCGTAAAACTTCAAATAATCAGTGAACAAACAGCTGAAATCAAACGAAGTATCAAGAAAACATTCAGTAAGACAAACAAAATCAAATTTTGTTACATAATTTATGAAGGAAACGTTCTTCAATTTACTGTACAAATTTTCAACGTTGTAATTCAAAAAGGACCACTGGTTTGGATGGCCATGCCTGTCCTAGAGAGAGAGAAACAGAGAAAGAAGGAGAGAGAGAGAGAGAGAGAGAGAGAGAGAGAGGAGAGAGAGAGAGAGAGAGCGAGAATCTATGGCTTTTCACGCATACACACACAAACGCTTGCTAGCACGCGCGCACACACACACTTACAGCGACTCCATCAGTGAGTTAAAATCGTTGGTACTCACGATGTCCGACCGGATTCTGTCTTTAGAGAAACTTTTTAGTGACCATGTACAAGAGATGGGCAGTGGGGCACTTTCAAGTGGAAGGATGCCGCCGGTCTGTGTGTTGGTTGGGACACAAACAGACCCCAACCACACAGACAAACCACGTCCGTCACCGCTGCCCATCTCTTATGCAGAGGCAGCTAAACGGGTGACTACAACATCAGTCACCCCACCACCAACATCTGCAATTCCACCAAACCTTACAAAAACATCAAAATCAACAAAACAACGATCAAACAAATCTAACGACATGGGGAACAAAATCACGCGCAAGGAAAATGACGTCAGGCCGATGACGAAAAAGACATCAAAACAACACATGGACGGGAAAGCTGCCTCTCGCGTCACATCCAAAAAATACACAAAAAGAAAAAGTCAACACTGCTCTACCATCAGTTCTCCTTCTACACGACACAATATTAAATGATGTTTATGGTCACAGACTTGGTAATTCATATCGTTTCACTGTTGAAACAAAGAAAACTTCTTCTATAGACAACATTTCTCAGTTCCTGAAAGAATCGTCTACCGCTCAATTTGATAGTTTTGTCATACATTGTGGACTGTTCGATTTGAAGACCAGTGAACCCAGAATTGTCTCTGAAAAACTAATGAAAGCCGTGGACGAGATTATGACAACATATCCCAAGAGCAAAATCATCCTTAGCAAAACAGCCCCAGTGAAAGACAAGGTCCTTCAAATAAAAATAGATCTCCTGAACGCCCTGCTTCACTCTGAGCTGTATGGTCGTAGCAACATCTCCTTCTTGGATCATGGAAATTTGAAGTCCAAATTCAACCCTACCTTCAAGGACACTGTACATCCCAATCGGCATGGTTCTTCCATCCTTGCCAGGAACATCGGCAGACATGTCAACAGTGTCCTCTGGGAGTCACAAAAGCGGAAACCTCGTCATCCAAGCAGGAAGTCTCAAAACTACGCGTTCACCACCTATAACACTTGTTATGATCCATTCTATTATTCAGGAACACCCCATGTCAATCTGTCTCAATGTCCATGGTGGAATGGTAACATCTCCAGTCATAATTATTTCCATCCATTGAGAGATTTTTGTGATTGGTGATCCTGTATTTAAGTAATGAATGCACCAGCGTCAACCTGCATATAGTAGCGACTTTCTTCTATTGGTTTTTACTGTCGCTTATACTATAGGCTAGGTGTTCATAGGTGTGTTTCCTTTCGCCAAAGTTATCTTCATCTTGATTTTATTTTCGTTTAATTTTTTTGTTTCTTCATATATGTAATTATCTACTATTGGTTTTGGGTAGTTATGCAAGTCAAAAATCAACATAACACTGGTTTTTCTGTTCTTCAATGGAACAGTCGATCAGTGAATATTAATCATCCTCATCTTCAACAATATTTATCCGTAAGTAAGCATCATATTGTTGCCTTACAGTCACTGAATGTGGCAAATTGCAAATTACCTAAGTTAGAAGATTACCACTTTCCTCCAGTGACACACGTCTGTGACAATACCTCAAAGATTTATGCAGCCGTTTATGTACGCAAAGACGTGGATTATAAGATCATTCCCCTCCTGTGCCAAAGGGCACTGACGGTGTTTATTGCGTAGCTGTGAAAGTGAAGATTAACTCTCTGTGTCATCTATAAACATACTTTCTGTGTATTATCCACGTGGGCCTAATAGTGAAAATAGTGACTGGCTACGGACTTTAGACAACAATGCGAAGTGGTTGATCACGGGGGATTTTAATGCCCATTCTCCATTTTGGGATAAGGATTGTCACTATGTATCTAACAATCGTTTCGTAGAAAATGTCATTGACTCCGGATTAGTCTTGTTAAATGACGGTAGAACAACTAGAATTCCGGATAATCCTCAACATAAGGTTTCTGCCATTGACCTAACTTTGTTATCACCTGACCTTGTCATTAATAGCATGTGGGATGTTACATCTGACTCCCTCGGAAGTGATCACCTGCCAATTGTTACAGTTATAAATGAGCCGTTTGATAACACACCAGAACAAGACGACGTTATACCTCGATATATGTACAAACGTGCTAACTGGGTAAAATACCGGAAGATTTTAATGGGAAAAGATTGCACGTTTAATGAATGCGTTAATATTAATGATATGTATTCCCATTTCACCGACGCACTACATGAGGCAGCAAACAATTCCATTCCAAAAAGGAAAAATGTAAACAAAGGTACTCATGTTGGAAATAGTTGGTGGAATCAATTATGTGAAGAAGCAAAGAATGAAAAAAAGAAAATGTATAAACTCTATTTAAAAACTAAATCTCCAGAAGACCATTACAATATGAAAATGGCTAAGATTCACTCAAACAAAGTTATTGCCCAAGCCAAAAAGCGCTATTGGTCAGATTTTTGCTCTGAACAAATTTCTGGGCCTAAAGATCTTCCTAAAATTTGGAATAAGATCAAAGAAATGAAAAATGGTTTTAATTTACCACAGTTTCCTATTAAGATTAAAGATAAAGACTTTCCTTCGTCATCTGAGAAAGCTGAAGAATTTGTACAGTTCTTTTCAAGAACAAGTAATTCCAGTAGCTTGTCTACTCCATTAAGGGAGGAAAGACGGAAAATTGAAGAGTCCGTCACATACTCAGATCCTGCCCCTGATAGTCACATGTACATAAATTCAAAAATTACATTAAAAGAACTTAAAGATGCCCTTCTCTCGTTGAACAACAAAAAATCGGCTGTAGGACTGGATGGCGTTTCATATACCCTTTTAAATCATTTACCAGAGAAATGGATTGAATACTTACACAATATCATACTAAAATGCTGGGAAAGTGGTCGCTTACCTGACATTTGGAAGACTTCGATTGTGTTACCAATACCAAAACCTAATAAACCCCTTTCAGATCCAGGTAGTTACAGACCTATCTCGCTTTCATCCCATGTTTCAAAACTAACGGAAAAAATTATAGTGAATAGACTGAGTTACTTTTGTGAGGAAAATAATATAATACCTATCAATCAATCTGGGTTTCGAAAAGGTAGATCAACATCAGACCATTTAGTTAAATTAACAACTCAAATAAAAAATCAGTTTGCTAAAAGGAAAAATGTCTTAGCTACCTTCTTTGATCTTAAAAAAGCATACGATCAAGTCTGGCATGCGAGACTTTTGTTGAAATTTAAACATATTGGTCTTAACGGTAATCTTTATAATTTTATCAAAGCATTTATTAGTGACCGAAGTATAGTCACTAAAATAGGAATACATACTCTGAAAAACGATCTGTAAACATGGGAATTCCTCAGGGTTCCGTAATATCTCCTCTATTATTTAATATTTTGATCTATGACCTACCAACTCAAGTCTCAAATAATGTAAACGTTGCTCAGTACGCTGATGATATAGCAATCTGGATGAATGTTTCGTTACAAAGGAAGACTTCCTTGAGAGAAATAAAATACATTAAAAAGGTCTATCAACATGAAATTAATAATATTTCCATTTACTTGACAGTTAACGGCCTGGAAATATCCAATGAAAAAACACACATGATGCTTTTTAATAATGGTCTAAGTCCGAAAGAAGTACCGTTGTTTAAAATTGGTGATGAGGAACTGAAATATACTACTCACGTGAAATTTCTGGGAGTACAATTGACTTCTAGTTTACAGTGGAAAGAACATATTGATGCCTTGTTATGTAAAGCTATGAAAAGCTATAATTTAATAAGAATTATTAGTAAACAGTCCTGGGGACAGGACACTAAAACGTTGTTACATCTTGTCACAGCTTTAGTCAGATCTAAGTTGGCTTATGGTCAAGAGGTCTATTTTTCAGCTCCAAAATGCCATTTGAAAAAACTTCAAAGCTTAGGTAGTAAAGCTATTAAATGTGCTCTTGGGGTACCGGTGTATACAAAAACACAAAAAGTATATAAAACAGCCGGCATCCTTCCCTTGGAAGATTGGAGGAAGTTATCAACTGCTAAATATATAGCTAGAGCATATGCAGTAGCTAATTATGCCAGTACGGAACTTAAAATTCGGTCTGACATCCATTTCCCCAAGAGAGCAAGAACAATAAAGTCACAAGAAACAATATCCACTTACACAAATGAGCTCTTCAAACTTTCTCACGTATTACCTAACAAAGTTTCACATAAAATGATATGTTGTCCTCTACCCCCCTGGGAACTGTCCAATGCTATTTTTGATATCAACTACACTGATACTGACCTGACAAAAGATGTTAATCCACACTTGTTAGCAATTGATGTTCTGTCGCATCTACACAAAAAATATTCACATTACTTAAAAATCTTTACAGATGGCTCTGTTCTAGATGATGGTAAAGCAGGCGCTGGCTTTCTAATTCCTAAATTTAAAGTAGAAAAGACTTACTCTTTAGGACAGGGACATTCAATCTTCACTTCTGAATTAGTTGCCATCTTAATGGCACTGAAATTTATAGTAGATCTACCCATAACTTTGTTTAGTATCCTATTATGTGTAGATTCGAAATCTGCATTACAATCCTTAAAATGTTGCGAACATAAAGTAAATAGTTCGTTTATATTTGAGATAAAATTTCTAATTCATTGTTTAATAACAAATAATACACAGGTTACTTTTTGTTGGATCCCATCACACTGTGGTATCCTTTTCAACGATCGGGTCGACAGAATAGCAAAAAATGCAGCAATGAATAGGGCTGGCAGTACTAAACTTGATTTACCACTCTCTGAACATGAAATGAATGCTATATTAGAAAACAAAGTAAAAGCGCAATGTGAACTTCGTCCCTTCTCGGTAAATTACCAGGGTTTTACAAGACAAGAGATAACTTTAGCTTACAGATTAACTCTCAATTCACTTCGAACTAAATTTAGTAAAACCATCAAATGTATCTGTGATGATTTTATAACAGTTCCTTATTTCCCTGCGTCATTTACAAACTTAAAACAGAAACATACTGATTTCACTCTGTATTTACACATTGCTAGACGTTTACTGCACAGTCCTGTAGGTCGTTTCCTTTGATTCAGCCCAATTGTTTTATACCTGTAACTCCCACACAGCCCCGAGAAATCCGATGAAGCCTGACTGATATAATGTTCTGATTGTTTTTCTTTTGTTCGTTAATTTGTTTGATGTTACATTAATTGTTACCTTAATTGATACAATGTCTTCATGATTACATAGATTCATTTATTCCTTACGCATCTTTTTTTTTTTTTTCTCAAAGCCCTCACTCTGCCTGAAGACGCCTCAGTCAACGTGGAGACCATCCCCATAGAACCTGTCGGTCAGTTCTTGGGCCGGGTCGGCGTTAACTTCCCTTCACCAGGTTTGGTCGATCTGCCTGATAAAGATCTTGTTCTCATAGAGAGAATTTTGTTCGCACCAGGTCAGTGGACAAATACATTCAGTGGTGGTGATGGTGATGTTGATGTTTGGTGCTGGGTGGGTTGGTGGTGGAGGTAGAGATAGTGGTGGTGGTGGTGATGGTGGTGTTGACGTTTGGTGCTTGGTGGGAGGGTGGGTGGTGGAGGTAGAGATAGTGGTGGTGGTGGTGATGATGGTACTGATGTTTGATGCTGGGTAGGTGGGTGGGTGGTGGAGGTAGAGATAGTGGTGATTGTGATGTTGATGTTTGGTGCTGGGTGGGTTGGTGGTGGAGGTAGAGATCGTGGTGGTGGTGGTGATGGTGGTGTTGATGTTTGGTGCTTGGTGGGAGGGTGGGTGGTGGTGGTAGAGCTAGTGGTGGTGGTGGTGATGGTGGTGCTGATGTTTGATGCTGGGTGGGTGGGGGATGGAGGAATTGATAATGGTGGTGGTGATGGAACTTATTTTACCGTTATTGCTGTTGTTTCTATGGTGTTTACCATGAGGCTGCTGTTAATATTTTGTTTCCATACAACTTGGTGTTGAAGACAGCTTGAAACAGAGGTACAGCACTCTTTTTTAGTCTGTATGTATTAGTTTGCACCCGTGTAAATCACGACTATGGAGCTTTATAGATATGTACAAGGAGCCTCCAGTCCACCCAGCTGTGAATGAGTGCCTGAATTTCTTCAAAGATAGGAATAGTAGAGCAGTGAGGGAGAAGAGATGAGCACTACGCTCGTTAATGATGGCCCTAAGAAAAGCTGAGGTCGCTACCACCTCACTCCCCTACGACTTCATAGTTATGGGACAGACTTTATATCTTCTTTGTCATGTTGTTGTTAATGCGTTACTGTTGTTGTAGTTGTATTGCTGTTTCTCACTATAGCTGTTGCTGTTGCTGGTTTTGTTGTGTATATAACATTTGTATTGTTTAGTTTGTATTATCTTTTTGTTCACTTTCTTTCTATTTTGTTTTTCCTTTCCTGTTTTTTTTGTTTCCGTCATTCTGGTGGCGTCAGCTTTAATTCCATAGATCCATTCTTCCCCTCCCTCCCCCTTCACAATTTCAAAACCTTGCAAGTGCATAAGGTTGCATTTCATAGGTTCTTCTCCCCACTCCCCCGTTTCAAGACCTTGCCAGCACACAGGGTTATGCGCAAGCTCAAGAAATCTGCCAGATATATACTGGTAGATGTGGGTGGATCGCATTTGGAATTGTCCGAGTGCGATGAACCCCCCCCCCCACCCCACCCCTCTTGAACAAGCCCCAAACGAACTCCAAACACTGCCTCAAAATATGCTTTGTTGGGTACAGGTTTGAACGAAGAGCAATTTGCAGCAGCGCTGGCCAAGCAGGCATAACTGATCAGAGAAAGTGAGAATGTGGAAAGGCTTCTTGGCTTTGCAGCTGTGGCTACCTTTCCAGCAAGGGTAGGTTATATAGCGTTTGAACGTGTTAGTATGTTAATGTGTTAAATTGTGTGTGTGTGTGTGGTGTGTGTGTGTGGTGTGTGTGTGCGCGCGCGCGCGCGTGTTTAGTGTGTGAGCGAATGTGAGTGTGTGTTAGTGTGTGAGCGAGTGTGTGAGTATTAGCATGTGTGTGTGTCTGTGTGTGTGTGTTGTGTGTGTGTGTGTGTGCTGATTGTGTGTGTGTGTGTGTGTATGAGTGTGTGCTGGTGTGCTACTGTGCGTGTGTATGTGTGTGTGTATGTGTGTGTGTGTGCTAGTGCGTGTTAGTGTTATTGTTAGTGTGTATGTGTGTGTGTGTGTGTGTTAATGTTTGTGTGTGTGTGTAAGTGTTAGTGTGTGTGTGCTAGTGTGTGTATGTGTGTGTGTGTGTGTGAGTGTGTGTGTGTGCTAATGTGTGTGTTAGTGTGTTAGTGCGTTAGAGTGTGTGTGTGTGTGTGTGTCTGTGTGTCTGTGTGTGTATGTTTGTGTGTGTATGTCTGTGTGTGTATGTTTGTGTGAGAGCGTATGAGTATATAGAGCGAGCGGGCCAGCCAGACAAACAAGACACGGACGATGTCTGCAACACTGTCGTTTTTATCTTTAATTTAAATAGTTCACGAACAATGTCACCCTTTAAAAATCTCCCTATTAAAATTTGATATTATATAGGAGGAGAATGTGTGTGTGTATGTGTGTGTGTGTGTGTTTTGTGTGTGTGTGTGTGTGTATGTGTGTGTGTGTGTGTGTGTTTGTGTGTGTATGTGTGTGTGTGTGTATGTGTGTGTGTGTGTATGTGTGTGTGTGTATGTGTTGTGTGTGTTTGTGTGTGGATATGTGTGGTGTTAGCGTGTCTGTGCATGTCACAAAATGTGTAATCTTTTCACAGCTGTATATCAATACGGATTCATATATTTTATAAACACACACACACACACACACACACACACACACACCACACACACACACACACACACACACACACACACACACACTACACACCACACACACACGCACGCACACACGTACACACACACATACGCACACACACAGACACACACACACAGACACACACACAGACACAAACACAGACAGAGACTCAAAGACAGACAGAAAAGAAGAGAAAGAGAAAGAGAGAGAGAGAGAGAGAGAGAGAGAGAGGGGTGTGTGGTGTGTGTGTGTGTTGTGTGTAGTGCGCGTGTATGTGTGTCTGTCTGTCTGTCTGATTGAGTGTGCGTGTGCGTTTGTGTGCGTATATCAACCTTTTCTTTGTTTGTTTTGTTTCAGTTACTTTTCTTTTGGAATCGTAACGACTGTGCAGTAGCAGAAACCATTCTAAAAAACAGCGATCCTCTGGGAGACATTGCTGCTACTTCAGTAAGAATCGTGAGAATGGTCAACATCTAATTCCAGAAAAAGGACAATTTCCTAAATCCTTTATTCACAGTTGATCACAACGGTGATGCTACGTTTATTGCAACGATAAAGATTTTTGTGTCAATAGTTGTGCAAATATCAAGTTTCATTTTGTCGAATAAAATATAATGCTCAAATTGCTACATGACGCTTTTTGAAGTGTGCGGATCTGGCGTAACTGCCAAAAAAAAGGCAAGGTGCAATTGTGTTTTGTCAGGTCAAAACTTGGCTCTCTCTGTCTGTCTGTCTGTCTGTTTCTCTGTCTGTCTGTCTGTCTGTCTGTCTCTTCTGTCTGTCTCTTTTCTCTGTCTCTCTCACGCTCTCTCTCTGTCTCTCTCTCACTCTCTCTTCTCTCTCTTTCTGTGTGTCTCTGTCTCTCTGTCTCTCTGTCTCTCTCGTGTCTCTCTCACTCTCCTCTGTCTGTCTCTCTCTCAGTCTTTGTCTCTGTCTCTCTGTCACTCTCTGTGTCTCTCTGTCTCTGTTTGTCTCTGTCTCTCTGTTTGTCTGTCTCTGTCTCCGTCCTCTCTCTCTCTGTCTCCTCTCTCTCTTTTCTGTATCTAATTCTTTCCACTTATTTGTCATGCACTTGTACAAAACATTTCACTTTAGAAATATTGTTATTGTCTAGTAAATGTTAATAAGATTGTGAGAATGCATAATTATGTGCATGCCCTTCTAAGAAGTTGTGGCCTGTATGAATAAATCATATGGAGTCTGAAGACTCTCTCTCTCTCTTCTTTCTTTTCTGTCTCTTTCTCCTCTTTCTTTCTTCTCTTCCTTCCCCCCTCTCTCTTTCTTCCTTTGCGCACAGATTTTCAAAACAAAAAAATCATATAATATGCGTTTTGATTTACATCTGAGAGGAAAGAAGAAATGGGCAACAAGTGTGGTGTGTGTAAATGCTTTAGTGAATGTGGCTTTTAGTGATATTTATTATTCAAGATGCTGAAACAGATATTTCATACTTTTCAACAAGGTTAACTGACTGCGGATGGCAAAAGTGGAATGAACATATACAGACGAGCGCAAGGTACTATTTTTATCGGTCCTTTCGTGAATTCCTGCATCATGAAGCCTTATATTGCCTTGATTTGGGCATTCATTTGAAAAGAGCAATTCCGAAACTTGAGTTTGGTGTGTCAACTTTAATATTGCGTTCCATGGACAGCAAAGAAAACAAACGAGACAGTCTTGAAGGAGACAGACACAAGAAGAACATTGATGAAGAAGATTAGGAAAAGACAAGCAACGTTTCTAGAACATTTTATCAGACAAGATGAATTAGAGCACCTAGTAACAACAGAAAAGCTGAAGGGAAAATGACACCAGGCAGACTTGCAGAGTGAACGAAAACAGAGAGGGTGGAGATGTACTTGCAGCTACAAAGGATATATTCGTATGGAGGGCCATGTTTGCCACGCGGCAGGGCATATGATGATGATGATGATGATGATGTGTCAGCTTTGAATGCAAATTAGTTGAGGTACAAGCAATGTAAAAAATCCGATCTGGTTGTCTTCTATGCATGATGCGAAAGAAGAGGAGATATACTTTGGTCTCTGCTGTCCAGCTTTCGATGATGTTCGATTTATCCCTCAAAAATACACATAAATCCAAACATGTTTAAATTGTGTTTATTATTAAGCTCAACTCGCTATGATTTTGCTAAGAATTTCACTTTTTTTTTTTACTTAGAGCATTACAATAAGTGAATTTGCGATGCCTTAATATGTAACTGCTATTTTGTTGATGTAGTTGATCTTGTTCTCTGATATAATAAGTAACTCTAATGCACTTGCAGCATCCCATCAGTAGGGTCTGACGGCCTTTTTAAATAAAATATCTGAAGTCTGAAGTCTCCTTCTCGTTCTCTCTCTCGCCAACAGCACGAAACAGACCAGACAACGACCACAGATTCCTAACATAAAACACCAGATCTGTTGAAACATACATGTACAGCCAGAAAGCCTCTCGAAAAGAACAGAGCATTCCCCAAAGACAGACATAGGAAAACGATATTCCGGTAGTACCCCATCTAGAAAACTAGGTGGAGGCCTTGAGAAGTCTTTATGGTCGCGCTACAAATCAAGATGGCCGTTCCTCAGGTGATGCTGTACGAAATCTTACACCCTCATCCAGAAGACAAGCCAGATTCCTGGAAGATCCCCTGTGTTTCCATATTGTGAGCCTCACAAACCACCACCACCACCACCACCACCCACCACCACTACCACTACCACCACCACACCAACCACCCACAACGACGACAACAACAAAATCAATAGATAGGGTCAGTACTATTGCACTCACAACATGTCATAAGCTACAGTCAGCCACTAACTCAAATACACGACGAACAAATATGTACGGATGGCAAGCACGCAGCTCGCAACAACAGAGAGAAATTGAAGACAGCAGCAGGGAAGTTTCAGTCTTTTTCTCAAAGTTTTTGTATCCAGTGTTTGTTTGTTTGTAATCTTACGCTTGACAAAGGCCAGTTGGCCAAACATTTGAGCCTGTCTTGTTTTGTTTTATCAAATACGCGTTCATATTCTTCTTTCGTGTTTTTTTTTTTGGTTCCTGTTTGCTTGAACGCGGGCAGTCACACTTGTTTTGGATTTCCTAATATCTGAAGTTCTGATTTGTATGGAATAATGGAAAGTATGGGATCAATTTTGTTGGTTAAATTGGGAGGCAGGCCATTTGATATCAACATCATTCAGGTGTATGTACCAAACTCTGCAAGTACTCAGGAAGACATCGACAACTTCTACGTAAATATTAGAGATGGCCAAGGCCCAATGTAAATCACAAGAAGTTACGTAATAATGGGAGATCTTAATGCTAAAGCGGATAGCATAGGGTGGAGGATATGGTTGGATCTCATAGACCTCATAGCCTTGGTACACAAAATTAAAAGGGAGGAAACTTGTGGAGTGGGCACAGATGAATTAGTTCATAGTAGGAAACATCTGGTTTGAGCAGCCTAACAGAAGAAAATGGACTTGGATGAGTCCAGGAAATAATACCAAAAATCAGATTGACTACATCCTGATTAATAAAAGATTTAAAAATTCTTTACTGTCAGCAAACACACTACCAGGAGCAGACTGCAACAGTGACCACAATCCTGTAGTGGGAAAATTTAGACTGAAATTATGGAAAAGGAAACAGACCAAAAGCAACATCAAACTAAATCTTGGACTCTTGAAGACAGACGAAGTGATACGTAAAAAATTTAACGTACATGTTCAAAACAAATTCAGTGCTCTGGAAGACGTTGATGACAGTGAGGAACAATGGACAAAGTTGAAAAATTCGATAAATGAAGCTGTGAAGAAATCCCTGAAGCAGATAGAAAAGCAGAAAGAACTGGATGACAAAAGAAAGTTTAGGCTTGATGGAGGAACGGAGAAAGGCAAAGAGAAACGAGGAGATAAACAGGAAGATAAACAAAGAAATCAGGAATAGGTGCAATGAAGCTAAGGAAGCTTGGCTGAAAACAAAATGCAAACAAATAGAACACAGACACAAAACAGAACCTCAGGGTATGTACAGACGAACTGAATAAATTGTCCACAGGAAAAAGACATGCACATCAACTGGTTGCTTAATATCGAAAGATGGTACGCTTATCATGGAAAAAGACAAAATACTAGAAAGATGGGGAGAGTACATTAAAGACCTTTTTGAAGATGACAAAAACGAAGAACACATTATAAGAAAGAACTTTGAAGGACTACCCATAATGAAAGATGAAGTTAGAGCAGCACTGAAAACGATGAAACCAGGAAAAGCCCCACGACCACATAACATTACTACAGAGATGATTGAAGCCGTGGACGAATTTAGTATTGAAAAAATAACAGTCCTCGTAAATGAAATTTACGACACTGGAAAAAACCCAAACTATGTCAAAATCAATTTTCATTGCACTTCCAAAAACGACAGGGGCTATAGAATGTGAACTCCATCGCACAATCAGTTTGATGAGTCATGTAACAAAACTCCTATTAAAAATAATCATGATGAGGACAAGGAATAGAATCAAAACAGCAATAGCAATTGAACAGTGTGGATTTGTAGAAGGGAAAGGAACTATCAATGTATCCTGAGAACTATGATAGAGAGGTCAATCGAGATGAATGAGGATTTATATTTATGCTTTGTTGATTATACATGTACCAAGGCTTTCGATCGGGTAAGACATGAAGAATTGATCAACCAACTAGAAAGACTCAATATTGGTGGAAAAAATCTACGAATAATCAGAAATATGTACTGGGAACAAACAGCTGCAATGAGAATAGGAAACGATATGAGCTCTTTCCAAAACATCAAAAGAGGAATCAGAGAGGGTTGCGTTTTGTCACCAAATCTGTTTTCACTTTACAGCGAAAACGTCATGAGAAGCCCAGAGAAAGACCCTGGATTAAAGGTTGAAGGAAAAAAGATAAACAACATTCGATACGCAGACGACACCGTGCTGGTTGCAGAAAATGAAAGGGACCTACAAAACGTTGTGAATATACTAGAAACAGAAAGCAAAGGTAAAGGGTTGGAACTAAACAGCAGGAAGACTGAAGTCATGGTGATCAGTAAAAAACATGAAATCCCCTCATGCAAAATAACAGCAAACAGCACAACCTTGAAACAGGTTGATAAGTTTAAATACCTGGGAACGATCATTTCACCAGACGGCAGATGCACATATGAAATAGCCAGCAGAATTGGCCAAGCCAAAACAGCATTCAAGAGATGAAAAGCATTCTTACCAACAAATGCCTATCAATTAACATCAGTAAGAGAGTTCTCGAATGTTATATAGAACCAATACTATTATACGGTTGTGAAGCGTTGACAGTCAACAAGCAAAGCCAGAACAAGATTGAGGCAGCTGAGATGTGGTTTTTAAGAAGAAAGTTGAGAGTTCCATGGACAGCAAAGAAAACAAACAAGACAGTCTTGACGGAGGCAGACACAAGAAGATCATTCATAAGGAAGATTAGGAAAAGACAGGCAACATTTGTAGGCCATTTTATGAGGAGGGGGAATTGTAGCACCTGGTCACGACGGGAAAGCTGGAGGGGAAGAGAGCACCAGGGAGATTAAAGGAGAAGATACTAGACGGACTTGCAGTGTGGCTGAAGACAAAGAGGGTAGAGGAGATGCTTGAGGCAACAAGAGATAGAGAGACAGATGGAAGTCCATGATCGCCAACACTATGCAGCAAGGCACCTGATGATGATGATGATGATGATGGGATCAAACTACTTCCAGGTCTTGAGAAGACATTTCTGCTGCTATTTGCAGATGATATTGTCCTAATATCGTTTTTGCCCCATTGTCTTCAAAATCAAATCAAAGCTAAAGTACTGCTTAATAGAGGGTGCATTTTTGCGTCGGTGGTATGTCATTTATATAGTATCATATTTAGATGATTATTATCTGAAATTAGCTAAGGGACCGGATGTCTAAAAAAATCAAACTTAACACTTTGAAATTCAGTCATATTTATGCAAGCACTGGGGAAATGCAGATGTGCTAAACCATAATTTTTTCAAGCGATATACAGCAACAATTATAATGATATGGCACGTAATTTATGCAACTATAACATTAAAGACGGAGTGTTTTTTGTTTGGCGATGTCCTGATCGAAGAAAAGAAGTGATTCCACAAACATAGTGGAAACTCCTCAACTTCTCTCGGAAACGGTTGAACAAATAATTAAAAACTCGGCATTGTTTTATACAAACCTCTTAAAAGGTAAGTTATAGTTCAAAGACGTCAATATATGTTTGTATTCTTTTATTAGTAGATTACCTGCATGTATGCTTAACTGTGAATGTCTGAATGTTTTCCACAAAGGATATTTGTGAGATTTTGTCAAACTTTGGGCTGAAAGTTGATCTTGTATTTCACACCCAGTTATGAAGGGCTATGGCCTAAATGAGTCAGGGAAATTATCTGAAGCCTCAAGAAGTGTCTTTCTTTTTCGGTTTTATTCTGTAGACAAATTTTGCCAAAGATACGTCTGGCGTAGACAAAAACACGAAAACTAGTGAAAAGAAAAGTTTTTCTTACCCGGAGATCGCCTTTTCCGTCATGGCATTGAGTTAGAGAGAAGGAGA
>CM060313.1:81984099-82001599 GCA_030674185.1 Monoplex corrugatus
ATCCAGACCAGACTACTGTAATCCTCGTAAATGACTTTTCTGATGATAAGCTATCCAAACACAGCGATTCCAGAACAGTACAGTTCGATTTGTCCTACAAAAGAGCAAATGGAGTAATGCAAAGGCAATCTTGCAAAATTTACATTGTCTACCAATCAAAGAAAGAATTGAATATAAAATTGCCGCAATCTGCTTTCAGTATCTGAGTTCGAAAACAATGTCAATACATACACATGAACATGATGATGATAATGATGATGATGAGGAGGAGGAGGAGGAGGAGTGAAATTTCATTCATACAGCACAACCATACACGTCAGAGAATGCTCGTTTCATTTTACAAAAAGCATTAACATTGCGATGTTAATATAGCAATGCAGAAAAACAATAGGTTGCATGAAATTATACATCATTGCAGCATAAACGTTTCATTGCCAATACATTACAGTGTAGTACAAAAATATAAAAATACACATACATACACACATAAAAGCAAGCATACGTACACAAACACACACACACACACACACACACGCACACACACACATATATACACACGCACACACACATACATACACACACTGTGCATGCACACACACACACACATACCCACGCACACACGAATAGTGCACATATACGCATACATACAGACATACACACACAGAGACGCACACACGCAGAGGCACACACACACACACACACAACACACCACACACACCACACACACACACACCACACACACACACACACCACACACCACACTACACTCACACACACACAGTTAAAGCATCTGGGTGTGTGTGTATATATGTATATATACACATATATATTTATACATATATATGTGTATATACATGTATATATACATATCAGAGAGAGAGAGAGAGAAACAGAGAGAGCGGAGAGAGAGAGAGAGAGAATCTATGGCTTTTCACGCATACACACAGAAACGCTTGCTAGCACGCGTGCACACACACACACTTACATACACACACTTACATAAATACACACAAAGCATGCTCTTTTCCTCTTGTCTCTCCCTGTCTCTCTTTGTTGTTAATTGAAAGCGAAGTCGAAACTACAATGACTGTGTTCATAGTATGTTAAACAGTGACTAAGTCATCTCTCCATAACTGGTTTTAAATGCAATAGTAAATGTTTATTTTCAGGTGACTGGTTCTTGTCGCTTCATCTTTGGTACGTATTTTGTTTTGTTGCCCATTACCTCTTGTCTTCTCTTTCTTTGTTGAAACTGATAAACGTGTTGCTATCTTTTTATAACTTATATGTTATTTATTTATTTTTTATTTATTTATCTATTTATTACTTATTTATTTATTCATTTGTTTGTCTATTTTTCGTCATTTAGCCTTGGACACTACTTCATGTGCTGAATTAAAAAAATAATGTATAGTCGTAGTATGTTCGATAGTACGATGACATGACCAAGCGGCCATGAACTATGACAAAGCATTATTGCTAAAACATACAAACCAGTTAAACATCAGCTGTGAAAACTATGACAAACAAGACGTAAGTTATGTTAGTGTTTGACTATTTGATCAGCTGAACTTCAGAATCAATGGATTAAAAGTTACTCAAACTACAGAATCCCGGTACTTAGATAAGTTATTTACCTAAGTGTGACACATGGACACAGAAATTAAGACCAGAGTCCAAAAGGCAAACGCTGTGAGCTGTCAAGTTTTACCTCCCCTCTCCCCACCCCAAACATCCAAGCATCCCTATGCAAATAGATGTCAGGCTTAACTGTGCAACATTTGTACACGTTCTGATTTACCAGTGCCAGACGTAGACTTTAAATAAAACCCTGGAAAGAAAGATCACAACCTGTGAGAGATCAGCTGTCTCAGAAAAGCAGTGAGCAAGACTAAATAATGATTCGTATGTATAAACTATGAGATCCGAGAGATGGTTGGAACAACACCTGTCAGCCATTAGATCACACATCGGTGGATCAAGTGGTTTGCCCATTTGACTGGGGTGCTGTTCAACCAGCCAGCCCTTTGAACTTGCAACACAAGATGCCGGAGTTTCAGAGACAGAGGATAACCACAGCAGTGCTGGAGAGATGGAGTAGAGAACAAAACTCCGCATCTACAGCACGCTACTACTCCAGACTTCCCGTTTAGTTGCTGACCGTTGGCTTCATTTTCCCACAACACCTCCCAGAACAAGCATACAGAGTAAAGAAAATAAAGGAGTTTAGATTGTAGGTATATTTCTAAAAACAATGCAAGATAATGCTTGGCAGAAATATGATGCTTGGCAGAAACGCTATTCTGTAGTCTAAAAGCACATCTGACACTTCTGGCATGATAGCGATGCACCATCCACACCCTCATTCACACAACTACGATGTCAATGTTCATGATGGCATGAAATGTTTGATCTCAGCACACTGGCATTCAAAATATCATCGCTTTCCCTTTTTCTGTTTCAAGCCAATGTCGTTGTATTCAGTCTGACAGTGTTTCCATGGTATGTCAGTTGTGTCCTCTTGTATCCTAACTCTACTCTAGCACAATGTTCCTGTGCCTAATTGGCTACAGGTTTTTGCCTTGTACAAAACAAACAAACAAGTTTAGCTGGGGGGTATTTTTGTGTATGTGAAAATGTCCAGCACATACAGCTTGAGCAAAATCTTTATTTCTCTGGTAAGAAAGCATTTTGAAGACATAGTTCATGTGAAACAGGAAAATCTGACGAAAGTGGGATTTGACTGGTGCTCGGTGGTCAAGTGTTGTGTCCTAACAAGCGTTGACACCGAAGAAGCTTTGGTACCCAATTCCTTGAGAAATTAGGAAATCACCAAGAAGTGAAGGTGGTGACAGTCAATTGGGCTAGACCTCAGGACCTGGCCAGCTCATAGGTTTTTCTGCAGACTTAAGGGTTGTGCCACGATCGCCGTTAAGTGGCACCTGTAATGTTAGTGCATATGGAATTCATTCCGAGTGCGGAGACGTCATCTTGAGAAACTGAAACTGTATGACGTCAGACAACCAATCAGTTGGCCATATCCCTGAGGGGGGGTGTGACATAAAACTGCATCAAACACTCATCCCACTCACTCCCACCCCACCCTCAATCAACTCACCCCTCACTCACCTTTCACTCAAAACCCAATCAAAATCAATCAATCAATAAATTAAAAAAATCAATAAATCAGTTCCAATTTTAAAATAAAAATAAAAGCCAACACGAAAACGCCCCACGGGAGGAGTTTGCAGCCCGTGCGCAACATATGCCAGTAGTGTGGACAAAACATAGCCCCCCCCACGTTTGGAAAAAAAGGAACTTTAAAAGAAAAGGTTATAAAAAAGGGTCTTAAGCGACTTCTTCCATAGATCAACGTTTCCCCCATTTAGAATATTTAAAGTTTTATCTTTGCAAACGTTTATAAATTGAAGATTTCTTTTCTTAACGTTTAACAGAAGCTTGACTTTTGTTCTAAACCATTAGTTGAGGATATTTAGAATAAACATTCCAAAATGGGTTTTTGATTTTGCCAGGGATTTCAGATTTTCGCTTGATTTTTCAACTTTTCCGGTTTTTTGCGACTTTTCTCAGCTTTTTTGCATAGTGTGATGCCAAAACTGTACACGCCAGGTACATGTTGAAGGCTTGGGTGATTTCTTTGGCCCTGGATTTGAATACTAGAGTTGTTTTTTTTGCTGACATGGTGGAGAATGACCAAGTGACTCCTGAAGCCCTCACTCTGCCTGCACGCCTCAGAAAACGTGGAAGTATCCCCTGGGCCTGCTGCATTTCTTAACCGCTTGGAAATCAATTTCTTTCCCATCCCCGGGTGAGTTGCCCGATAAAGACCTGGTCTTTGTGGAGGAAAGGTGGTTGCAAAAGGTTTCGTAAAAGAAGAAACAAATTGCCCCTTTGACTCCCGACCCTGTTTTTAGCATCTTGTTTTTCCCAAACCATACCAGAAAGCAAAAATTAAACCCCTTTTGACTCTCACCCCCCAGCTTTTGCAAATTTAAACAAAGAAAAATTAATTTTTTCAGTTTTGGGGGGAAAGGGTGATAAAGTAAAGGGGTTTAAATTTTTTGCGTTGCGGAAAGGGTGAAGGAGTAAGGGTTAATGGGGTATTTGTTAGTTGGGTGGGATGTAAGATAGAATGATACTGGGGAAAAAAATATTCCCAATTTTTTTTCTATCCCTCCTTTTTTTTTTTACGTTTTTTTGGTTTGCGGTCTTTGAGTCGTTTTTTTTTAAAATCTGTTTTATAAAATAACAAAGGCGATAAATACTGAGAAATGATTCCCAATGTGTTATAATGAGATAATGACAAAACATGGCGAAAAAAAAATTTTAAAAATCTATGGTGAAAATAACAATAAGAACAACAACAACAAAAAAAAAAATAACCCCAAACACCTCCAAAACAAAACGACAACAAAAAAGGGGTGACGAAAACAACAACACAATAATATGATGATAAAATGATAGTTACTTAAATTAATTTTAAAATAAAAAAAAATAATGTTAATAATAATGTGATTTAATAATTTAAAAAATTTTTAAAATTTATGAAAAAAATAAAATAATTTTTATTGCGTTGATTTGATGACGATTATGATGATAATAAAAACAAATACTTTTTTATTCCATTATTATTGTTTCTTATTCATGATAAAACCTGTAAATGTGTGATGAGGGAAATGATTTGATGATGTTTGTGTGATGATACACAAAAATGAGTGATGAGTCATAATAAGAATGAATAATAAGAGAAAAGACAAGAAGACAAAGAAAAATTTTGGGAAAGAAGAAGAAAAGGAAATGCGAAAAAATGAAGAAGAAGCAAAGGAAGAAAAAAGAAGAAGGAAAAAGGAAAAAAGAATGGAAAAAGAAGAAGGGAAGAAAGAATGGGAAGAAAAATGGAAAAAGAAGGGAAGAAGAATGGAAGAAAGAAAAGAAGGGAAAAAAGGAAAAAAAAAGAAAAAGAAAAAAAAAACAAAAAAAAGAAGAAAAGAAAGAAGGAGAACAAGAAGAACAAGAAAGGAAAAAAGAAGAAGAAAAAAAAAGAAGAAGATGAAGAAGAAGAAGAAGAAGAAGAAGAAAAAAAGAAAAAAATAGTAGTTAGTAGATAGTGTGTAGTAGTGGTAGTAATAGTAGTATAGTGTAGTAGTAGTATAGTATTTTGTACAAGAAGAACAACAAAATATTAAAAGTGTTTTTCCTATTGCCCTAGTTTGAAAAAGGGCAGTACAGGCCGCGGGCAAGTGGTAAAGTTTTTACAAAAAGTGGCATCCGTCAGTCACCTTTTGGGCGTGGACCTGCCGAAAAGGGGTGAGTGTCTGGCGTATGCCAGAGCTGGGATGTGCTGAGAGTGAATAGACACCCAAAAAAACTAAGAGAGAGAAAAAGGAAAGGGGAAAAAAGAAAAAAGGGGAAAAGAAAAGGGAAAAAGAAAAAGGGTTGTGTGTGCGTGTTGTGTGCTCTGTTGTGTTGAGAGAGAGAAAAAAAGAGAGAAGAAAGAGGATATGAGGGAGAAAAAGAGGGGGAAAAAAATGAGGAGAGAGAGAAGTTATGGGTTTTTGTGTTTGCATGCAGAATTACTTTGTTTGTAATCTTTTTTCTCTTTTTTCCCCTTTTCCCCCCCCCTCTTTTCTTTTTTCTCTCTCTCACCCCAACTCACACCTCACACCACACCATACCACACCCACAGAAATGTACGCACCCACAAAACACCCACACACTCACATACAAAAACGCAAGTGCATTTAAACCCTTGACGGTAACTTTTTTTTTTTTCAAATGATTTGATAATAATTGTAATAAAAATAAAGAAAATGCGATATTTAGTAGCGCAGAGTAGAGGCAGTTATAGGGGGTGATTTAGGGTATAGTTTTGTAGTATAGTTGGTAATGTATAGTTATAGTAAAAATTTTTAATAAAAAATAGTGGTGCTAAGTAGAAATTTTGGTTAGTAGATAGCAGCCGCGGGCCCAGCAGTAGTATATGTTGTAGTAGTAGAACGGTTGTTAATTGTAATGTGTGATTTTAAAAGAATTTATTATCCTCTTTTGCTGTTTAAAAATTTTTTCATTAAAGTGTGTGTGGTGTTGGGGTGGGCGTGTGTGTGATGTGTGTGTGTGTGTGTGTGTGTATTGTGTGGTGAGTGGTGTGAGGTTTGTGTTGTTTTTGTGTGTGTGGTTTGTTTTGTGTTTTTGTTTGTTGTGTGTGTGTGTGTGTGTGTGTTTTGTGTGGTGTGTGTGCGTGGTGCTTATGTGTGTGTTGTGTGTGGGGTTGTGGTGTGTGTTTGTGGGTGTGAGTGTGTTTGTGGTGTTTTTGCTGTTTTGTGTGTTGTTTGTGTGTGTCTGTATGCGTGCGTGCGTGGGTGGTGTGAGCGTGGTCCTTTTTTAAGGTGTTCTCTTCGGAATCAATACTGTGTACTGCAGGGGGTATTTTCAGAAACTTTCCCCCTTTAGGAAGCATTTGATGTACTTCAAAAGCGAAAGGATCTTAAATATAAAAACACTGAAAAACTGCTGTTTTGAAGAGAAGATAACCTGGCCCTTGCCCCTGCTTTAAAAAAATCTTGAGATCGTTTCAATAAAAAAACAATGTACACATTTCGATGTGAAAAGTTTACATGGAATTTGGGTAATAATTCTTGTTGAATAAAGTTCGCAAATGTTATATTCTGCGAACTTTCAAAAAACCAATGCTTGCAATTTGTTAATTGTGTGTGTGTGTGTTGTGGGTGTGGTGTGTGTGTGGTGTGTGTGTGTGTGTGTGTGTGGTGTGTGTGTGTGGTGTGGTGGTTGTTTTGGTTTGTCCCTTTGTGTGTGGTAGGTTTGTATGTTTGTGTTTTGGGTGTGTGTGTTTTGGGGTTTGTGTGGTGTGTGTGTGGTGTGGTGGTTGTGTGTGGGGGTTGTGTGTATTTTGTGTGTGTATGGTGTGTTGTGTGTTTTGTGTTTATACGTATCGGTTTTTAGTGGTTTATGTGTGTGTATTTTTGCTTTTTTTTTGTTTACGTTCCATCGCAAGTTTAAAGCTGTTTGCCTGAAAGCATTCTTTGACATGTATGGTTGTGTGTAGAAGAAATTACAACCCCCCCCCCTTTATTTTTTATTTTATATATCATATATATCATCTTTATCAAATTTATCAATACGTTTATAATATCATCCATTCCTTATTTTTAACAAAACAATATAAATTGATCCATGTTATCGGAAAATAAAACCCCCCCCTTTTTAACCCTTTTTTTTTTTTAATAAATTTTTAATTTCGGTTTTTTTTTCAAAAAAAGAAGTTGAAAGATGGGTTAAAGAAATTCAAAAAAATTTTTAAAAAGAGAAAATTTTTAAAAAAAAACAAACAACCAAACCCCCCCCCCCAAAAAAAACACACACACACACACAACCCCCAAAAACCAACCAAAACAACTTTTAAACCAAAAAAAAATCCTTGAAAATCCCGAGATGATAAACTGCCAAAAAATAAGGGGGAAAAATTTTTTGGGAATTTTTGTAGGAAAAAGAAAAAAGGAAAAAAGAATTATAAGGGGAGAGAAAAAGGGAAAAATGGGGAAAAAAAAAATTGGTAAAAAAAATTTTTTTTGCGGGGGCCCCCCCCCCCCCCCTGAAAAAAAGTTTGTTTTTTCCAAAGGACAAAAATTCCCCCTTTTCTGTTTTTGGGCTCTATTTCCTCTCCGCTTTACGGGGGGGGAAAAGGAGTGAAAAAAATTTTTAAAAAACACCCCCCATTATCATGTTCTTTTTTTTTTTCCCTTTTCCCCCCCACGGGGGACCCCAGAATTTTGGGATTAAAAAAAGGGGAGGTGAAGAAAAAATTGTTTTTAAAGGGAAGTTTTTTTGGAAAAAAAGGTAGGAGAGGGGGGGAAAAGGGGGGGGGGAAGAGGGGAAAAGGGGGGGGGGAGAGGGGGAGAAAAAGGAGAAGAGGGAGAGAGGGGAGGAAAAAAAATAAAAAAAAAAAGAGAAGAGAACAAAGGGAAAAGGGGGCGAACGAAAAAAGGAGCAAAAAAAAAAAAAAAAAAAAGAAAGAAAAAAAAAAAAAAAAAAAAAAAAAAAACAAGGGGGGGGGGAAAGGGTTTTAACCTTTTTAATTTTAAAAAAAAAAATTATGAATTTTCCCCAAAACCCCAAAAGGGAAAGAAGAAAAATTTAAAACTTTTTTTTTTTTTAAAAAAAAAAAATTTATTTAAAAAAAAAATTTTTGAGGAAAAAAAGAGAAAGGAGAAAAAAAGGGTGGACTGGGGGAGGCCAAAAGGAACTTCTAAAAAAATTTTTAGTGGGCCCCTGACTTGGAAAAGCGTGCATTTTAGGGAAGATCGCCCGGGGTTTCCCCCCCCCAAAAAAAAAAACAGCCCAAAACACCCCCCGGGGGGAAATGGGGCCCCCCCCCCCCCCCAATTAAAAAAAAAAACCCTTTAAAGGGGGCTTTTTAAACATTTCCTCCCGAATTTTTAAAAAATACAAAAATATAAAATAGAAATTAACACCTGAAAAAAATTTCCTAATTTAAAAATAAAAAGAAAAATTAAAATTTTTTTAATAAACATTAAGGGGAAAAAAAAGAAAGGGGGGGGAAAAAAAAAAAAAAGGAAAAAAGAAGGAAAAAGAAAAAAAAAGGGGAAATTTTCTTTTTACCTCCAAATTTTTAAAAAATGAAAATTAAAATAACCATACGTTTTCTTTTTTATGCCCTTTGGCGGTTAATAAACCCAAAGGAAAATCAAAACTTTTCAAAGATGAAAAAAAAATTTCTAAATGGGTTTTTGAAAGTGTTTTTTTTTCGGTGATTGGTCTTTCCTTCAAACTTTGGGAATCTTTGTTGGCCCTTTTCCTTTCCTTTTTTTCCCTTAAACAATCTGTTCTCTTTCTTTAAATTGAGCTTTAATTTTTTTTTTTAAAAATTCGTTTTTTTTTTCTCATTTTGCTTACCTATTTCTTTTTTAAAAACTTATTTTGACAGTAAAATTTTTTAATGTACCTGGGATGAACTTAAAAACATTATTCAAAAAAAATTTTTAAAAAAGGACATAAAAAATAAATTTTTTTTTATTTAATTTTTTTTTCTATTTTTTTATTCGTTATTTATTAAAGGGAAATTTTGTGTCTCGATGTTCATGGTTTCTTTATTTTTTTGTCTAAAGGAAAAAAATTTGGGTGTTATTAAAAAAAAAAACACTGTTTTTCTGCCTAGGAAATCAATTTTATGAAATATTTTAATCCCCCCCAAAAAAAATTTTAAAAGTTTTTAGATTTTTTTTTTATTTTTTTTTTTGTGCCAAAAAGAATTTTAGTGAAAAAATTTTAAATTCCTTGTTTTTTAAAAACCCTAAAAATAACTTAAAACAAAATTGTTTTGTCAATTAATTTTTTTAAAACTGCTTTTAATCCTAAATAAAAAAAAGATTTAAAAAACTTTTTTCTTTTATAAATTTTTTTTTTTGTTTATTTTTTTATTTTGGGTTTTTTTGGGAAATTGTTGGGTTTTTTTTTCCCAAAACCAAATTTAAAACAGCCTAAGGTTTCTTGGGGGGGTTTTCCCCATTTTCTAAAAAAAAAATTTTTTTAAAATTTTGCTCGAAGTTTTTTTTTATACGTTTTCAATTTTTTAATTTTCAAACTTAAAAAAAAGGTTTCCTTTTTTTTAAATTATCTGACCTTTTAAAAAAAGGGGCCCCGGGGGAATAAAATTTTTCAAAATTTTCCCCCCCAAACCAAAAAAGGAAAAAAAACCCAAAAAAAAAAACAAAAAAAAAAAAAAAAAACAACCGAGCAAAAAAAAAAAACCCCAAAAAAAAAACAAGACCCGAAAAATAAAAAAAAAAAGGGAAGAAAAAAGTGGGAAAAAAATTTTCCCAAAATTTTGATAATTCAGGGGTTTTTTTAAGCCCCCCTTTTTTTTTTTCCCAAAAATTTACCCGCCAAGGTTTTAAAAAAAGAAAAAAAATTTACATTTTGGGGGGAGGATTTAAAATTTTTAAAGGGGTAAGAAAATTTAAATAAAAAAAATTTTCTTTTGAAAAGGAAAAAATCCCTTTGGGAAAAAAGAAGGGGAGGGGGGGAAAAAAAAAAATTAAAGGGGAAATCTTGGGGGTTTTTGGTTTGGTGTGTTTCGGGGTTTGGGGGTTTTTGTTAGTTTTTGTTTTTTTTTTTTTGGGTTTTAAAATTTTTTGGTTTGGCAAAAAAAAAGGAAAAAGAAGCGGACCAAAAAAAAACAGAGGGGGGGGACAAAAAAAAAGGGGGGGGGGAAGGGGGGAGAATTTGAGAGGAAAGGGGAAAAAAAAAAAAAACCCCAAAACAGAAAAAAGAAAAAGGGAAAACGGGGAAAAAAGAAAAAAAAGGAAAAAAAGAGAAAGGGGGGAAAAAAAAAAAAAAAAAGGGGGAAAGGACCCTTTAAATTGGGTTTTTTTTTTTTTAATTTTTTTCTTTGGGCAATGTTACTAAAATTTTTTGACTTTAAATTTTTTCCCGGGGGGCAATTTTGTGATTTAAAATAAATTTTTAAGGGACTTTTTTTTTAATTTTTTAAAAAAAAAATTTTTTTCCTAAAAAATTTAAAAAAATTAAAAAACAAAAAATTTAAAATTAAATTCAGTTTTAAAATTTTATATTTTTTTTAAATGGAATTCCAAAAAGCTCAAAAATTTAAGTTAGTCCTGAAAAAAAAAAAAGAAAAATTTTTTTTTTTGTTTTTGTTAAGAACTTCTTAGAGTTTTAAATAAACCCAAAAATTTAAAAAATTTCACTAAAAAAAGTTTTTGGGGGTTAGAAACCCAAAAATTCTTTTAAAAAAAAGTTTTCGAAATCTTAAAATTTTGTTTTTTTGAAAACAAAAAATGAATTCGGGAAAATTTTTGTAAAAACAAAAACTTTATTCGTGGTTTTAAAATTGCTAAAAAAATTTATTTGCGGGGGGAAGCAAGTGTCTTTCAAGCCCTATCGCTAAGTCCCCAAAGGATTTCCCAAAAGGGTTAATTTTGGGAGGTCCCTTAACTTTTTCCCCGTAGGTGTTCCTAAAAAAATTTTTTAAAAAAGGAAATTTTTTGAAATAAAAATAATTTTTGGGGGTTATTATGTTGAGTTTTGCGGGGATTTGGGGGTGGATTTAATGGTTTTTTTTCGGGGGGAGGGGGTGGGGGGGGGTTTTAATAAAAGGGTTAAAATTTTTTTTTTGTTTTTGTTTTGGGGGAAAAATTTTTGGGGGATGGTTGTTTTGGGGGGGGGTTTTGGGGGGGTGGGGGAAAAGTATTTGTGATGTGTTTGGGGCTTTTTTTAAATAAATTGGGGGGGTAATGATGTTTTGGGGGGATGGGGTTTTTTAAAAAAAAGGGGGGGGTTTTTGGGGGGTTTTATCTTTTGTGGGGGGGTTAATGTGGGGTTTGTGGTTTATTTTTTTTTCTTGGGGGGGGGGGGGTGGTTATAAATTGGGGGGGATATTTTGTTTATTTGGGGGGGGTTTTAGGGAAAAAATTTTTAAGGGGGGGTTTTTTTTTTGGGGGGGGGGGGGGTTTTTTGGGTGAGAAAGGGGGGGGGTGGGGGGGGTAAAATGTTTTGGGATGGGGTTTTTTTTGGGGGGTGGGGGAGGTGGGGTTGGGGTTTTGGGTTTAAAAGGGGGGGGGTGGGGGGGGGGAAGGTATTTGGGGTTATTGGGAAAATTTTATGGGGGGGGGGGGGGAAAAAATTATAATTGGGGTTTAGGAACATTTATTTATTTTTTTTAATTTTTTAAAAGGATTTTATTTTGTTTTTCCCTCAAGAGTTAAGACCGGCGAGGTCCCCTTTTTTGTCATGTTTATTTGACCCAAACCGACATGGAGCTTTTTTAAAAATGTCGGGTATCCCCGTTTTGAATTTCTTAAAATGGAAAAAAAGACAGTAAGAAAGAATAATCGCCTTTTCTGGGGAACCCCCCTTACTTAGATGGGGGGCCTTTTTAAACCTTTTTATTTTTTAAGCTTACTTTTTGGTTTTTTTTTTCCTTGGCTTTGGGGGTTTTTTGATAAAATTTTTTTTAGGTTATTTTTTTTATTTTTTAATTTTTTTTTTGTTTTTTTTTTTTTTTTTTTTTGTGTTTCCTGGTTCATTTTTCCCCCAAATTTTCCCCTTTCTCTTGGATTTAGGTTTTCTATCCCCTTTAAATTTTTGGGGGGAATAAAAAATTTAATAATTCTGGGAAAAGTGGGGGGTTTTTGAATTTCCAGTGCATGAATTAAAAACCCCCCCCCCCCTTTCAACCCAAAAAAACCCCAAAATAGAATAAGTTTTTGGGGGGTTTAAAAACAATTTCAGTTAAAAAAAAAACCCCCATTATCAAAAAGGGGGGTTAAAGCTCTTCCGGGGGGGGTTTAAATTTCCCAAAGGGGATTAATTTTTTTACAAAAATTTTAAGACCAAAAAACACAGCCAGGGGAAGGGGGGCGTTTTTCCCAAAAAACCTAGTCCCCGGGGAAAGTGCGGTTTTTTTGGGATTTTGACAAGTCTTAAAAAGTGGGAAAAAAAATTTTCCCCCCTGGGAAAAGAACAATGGGAGAAAATTGTAGGGGAAAAAAACAGTGAAGGAAAAAAAGTCGTAACAAAACTTGAAATCGGGAAAAAAAACTTTCGCAGGGGACTTAGGGGAAGCGGGCCAAAAAAAGGGGCCCCCAAAAAAAGGCGCAACAATAGGTTTCCCGGGGAAAAAAAAGGAATTAAAAACAAGAAACCCCTGGGGAGAGAAGGGGGAAAAACCCCCTGGAAAGCTGAACCCAACCTGTCCAGCGTGGAAAAAACCCCAAAAAACAAAAAAAAAACTAAGATTTTAAAAAATTTTTTTAAAAATTTTTTGAAAAACCCCAAATCAGGGGTTGTTGGGGAAAAACCCGAGAGCACCAGGGGGGAAAAAACCATTTCACCGAAAAACCACGAAATCCAAAACTTTCCCACCCAAAGGGTAAAAACCCCCCCCGGGTTTTGAAAAAACTTAAAAAAAACCAACCCCCCCCAAAAAACCCCCTTTTTTTAAAAAATGAAAAGTCTGAGGTTTTTAAAGATGTTGTCCCTGAAACCAGAAGTCAGGACCAATGGTAAGTGGGGTGTAACAAAAAAAGCCCCCTTTTTAAAATTCCTTACTTTTTTGGGGGGAAAATTTCCCCTTTTTTGGAAGTTTAAAAAAACCGCAAAAAAGTTTGGAATTATCCGGGAAAGGGGATTTGAAGGGGAGTTAAACCCCCCCTGAGGGGAAAAAAAAGAAGAAAGAAAGGGGCTTGGGGTTTTCTTACGGGAAGAAGATCGTTTACCATTTATGGTTTAAAAATACTCCAGAAAAACAAAAAAGGGAGGAAGTTTTCCAAGGGTTTCAACGGTTTTCCCAAAAAAAATAACCCCCGGATGGTACCCAGGGGGCTTCAAAGGCGGCAAACTTCCCCCCCCCGTTCGTGGGAATTTAATCATCTTGGGTCTGAAAGGTTTTGGGGGGAAAAAAATTTATCCGATCCCCCAAATTTTTGGTTTCCAAAAGTTTTTTCCCTGGGAAAGCCAAAACAAACATGGGAAAAAAGGGGGGTTTTAAGGAGCAAACCAAAAAATCCCGGTCTCTCATGGGGGGAAAAGTGGCGTTCATAAATTGGGCCCCAAAACCTCCCCGGGGCCGGGAGTAAAAGGGAAAATTTATACCCAAAGCACCAAAGGGGGGTTTCCAACCGAGGGGCTGAAAAAATGATAATCACTCCACAATACAAATCTTTTTTAAAATTCATCAACAAAATCGTTCCCCTTATGAATTTTAAGCCAGGGGCAAGGAAACCAAAATCAACAAATACACAAGAAAATGGCTCGGTGTCCCACCTGGTCTCACTGATGTTGCATTCTACTGTCGTCAAGCAATGCTGAAGCTACCTCTCAAGTCCATAGTGGAGGAATACAAAGTTGGAAAAGCAAGACTGTTGAGCATGCTGGAGGAATCGGAAGACAATATCGTGAGATCAGTTCATCCAAAGCTGAGAACTGGCAGAAAGTGAAAGTCCAAGAGGCTGTAAACAATGCCAAGAGAAACCTCAGCATCAAAGAAATAATTGGACACACGCAAACCAACAGACAGGGACTGGGAGCAACAAAAATGCAGTGGTGGTCCAAAGCCAAAGGGAAGGAAAAAAGAGACATGATCATACAGGAGTTGAAGGAAGAAGAAGATGTCAAAAGAGTGCAGAAGGCAGTCCAGCAAGGTCAACAGGGGCAATGGACAACATGGGACAGTGCACTCCAAAGAAGTCTCAGCTGGAACGATATGTAGCACATGGCTCCTCTAAGGATAAGCTTCCTCCTCAGATCTGTATATGACCTGCTCCCCTCGAATGCAAACTTAGTGAAATGGGGGAAAGCAGACGACCCAGCATGTCCGCTCTGTCAGAAGAAACAAACAGTGGAACATGTCCTAAGCTCTTGCAAAGTAGCGCTAGCCCAAGGAAGGTATACATGGAGGCACAACCAAGTTCTGAAAGTGATCACAGATGTGGTTAGCGAAAAACCATGACCCCAAACGCACCAATTGCTATGACAACGTTCTACAAAGCAGGAGGGAAACAGGTCTGGCCCGAAAGTGCTATGACAACCAGCACATTGCCAAAGGGTCTTCTGGATGGAGCAGTCGACTGGGAGTGTACAGCAGACCTCCCAGAGTGGAGAAATTACCCAGATGTCATCAGCAAGACAGGCATGAGACCAGACATCGCTCTCCACTCTGACTCCTCGAAACAAGTGATTCTGATAGAACTCACTGTGCCATACGAAAGCAGAATGGAAGAAGCACATATCTACAAGACCGAAAAATATGCCGGTCTTGCCAGCACCCTGAAGAAAGCAGGTCTGCGGGTCAAAATCTTCGCCATAGAGGTCGGGGCAAGAGGGTTTGTGGGCACCTCCGCTTATGATCTCATGAAACAACTCGCCATTTCTGGGAAGAAGAGGACTAGAGCCCTTAAAGCGATGGCAGAGGCAGCAGAAAGGAGCTCAAGCTGGATCTGGGCAAGGAGGAACGAAAAAAGTGAACTTCATAAGGATTAAATTCCCTACAGATGATGTGTGCCCCGTTAGCACATGGTAAAACCGCGTACCGCAGTTCTGAAGCGCAGAATCGCCCAGGTTCGATCCCCGGCGTGGGAAAAAAAAAAAAAAAAAAATAGACAACAGCAGAAGGGCATCCAGGAGTCATGACCTGGATGTGGCCCGGCCCCCGGAGAGTGTAAGGAATTCAGGGCCGAAACACTTGTCTAAAGGGGGTTACTTCTCTGAAGACCTTCTGTTGTCTAGCTCTCCCTAGAGTTTCTTTCTACCTATCTATATATATATATCTCATATATAGATATATGATATATATGTATATATATAAATATATATATATATATACACGTATGTATAAAACACTGTTATATATATATATATATGTATATGTATTTTATATACTGGAAGTTCCAAATTGAGCATCAAGATTTAAGTATATGTCATGAAAATGAATTTGTTTTTCCACTGAGAAAAATATTGGTCCACAGTTGTGCCACTGAGCTTTGAAAAAGAACAAATGAAAGTTTATGTTGGTGTTGTATTGTTCAATTTTGAATCTCATGCTTAGTAGTCTTTTGAAAGTAAGCAGACTCCAAATACATTTGTCAATCTTGCACTAACAGATAAAAGATTTTGTGGGCATTAAGGTAATGCCAAATATTCTGCATTTAAAAATAAAAGATTTTGCGAACATTCAATAATACCAAAGATTCTGTTTTTAAATTTTGATGAACACCGAACAATATGCAATGTACGTGGACTTTAACAATTGCTCAGACGAGCAACTGGTTACTTACAGTGGACTTTAATAATTGCTCAAACGAGCAGCAACTGCTTACTTGCAGTGGTGGAGAATGACCAGAGTGATGCTCTCAAAGCCCTCACTCTGCCTGAAGATGCCTCAGTCAACATGGAGACCTTTCCCATAGAAGCTCTCAGTCAGTTCTTGGGCCGGGTCGGCGTTAACTTCCCTTCACCACGTATGGTCGATCTGCTTGATAGAAATCTTGTTCTCATAGAGAGAATTTTGTTCGCACCAGGTCAGTAAACAAATACATTCGGTGGTGGTGATGGTGATGTTGATGTTTGGTGCTGGGTATGTGGGTGGGTGGTGGAGGTAGAGCTAGTGGTGGTGGTGGTTACAGTGGTGTTGACGTTTGGTGCTGGGTGGGTGGGTGGGTGGTGGAGGTAGAGATAGTGGTGGTGGTGATGATGATGTTTGGTGTTGGATGGTGGGTGATGGTGGAGGTAGAGATAGTGGTGGTGTGGTGATGGTGGTGTTGATGTTTGGTGCTGGGTGGGTGTGTGGGTGGGTGGTGGAGGTAGAGTTAGTGGTGGTGGTGGTGATGGTGGTGTTGATGTTTGGTGCTGGGTGAGTGAGTGGGTGGGTGGTGGAGGTAGAGATAGTGGTGGTGGTGATGATGATGTTTGATGCTGGGTGGGTGGGTGGTGGTGGTAGAGATAGTGGTGGTGGTGTTGATGGTGGTGTTGATGTTTGGTGCTGGGTGGTTGGATGGGTGGGTGGTGGAGGTAGAGATAGTGGTGTGGTGATGATGATGTTTGATGCTGGTGGGTGGGTGGTGATGGTAGAGATAATGGTCTTGGTGGTGATGGTGGTGTTGATGTTTGGTGCTGGGTGGGTGGGTGGTGGTGGTAGAGTTAGTGGTGGTGATGGTGGTGTTGATGTTTGGTGCTGGGTGGGTAGGTGGGTGGGTGGTGGAGGTAGAGATAGTGGTAGTGGTGATGATGATGTTTGATGCTGGGTGGGTGGGTGGTGGTGGTAGAGATAGTGGTGGTGGTGGTGATGGTGGTATTGATGTTTGATGCTGGGTGGGTGGGGGATGGAGGAATTGATAATGGTGGTGGTGATGGAACTTATTTTACCGTTATTGCTGTTGTTTCTATGATGTTTACCATGAGGCTGCTGTTATCATTTTGTCTCCATCCAACTTGGTGTTGAAGACTGCTTGAAACAGAGGTACAGCACTCTTTTTTTAGTCTGTATGTATTAGTTTGCACCCGTGTAAATCACACCTATGGAGCTTTATAGATATGTACAAGGAGCCTCCAGTCCACCCAGCCGTGAACGAGTGCCTGAATTTCTTCAAAGATATATCAGTAGAGCAGCGAGGGAGAAGAGATGAGCACTACGCTCGTTAATGATGGCCCTAAGAAAAGCTGAGGCCGCTACCACCTCACTCCCCTACGACTTCATGTTTATGGGACAGACTTTATCTCTTCTTTGCCATGTTGTTGTTAATGCGTTACTGTTGTTGTAGTTGTATTGCTGTTTCTCACTATAGCTGTTGCCGTTGCTGGTTTTGTTGTGTATTTAACACTTGTATTGTTTAGTTTGTATTATCTTTTTGTTCACTTTCTTTCTATTTTGTTTTTCGTTTCCTGTTTTTGTTGTTTTGTTTTTTGTTTTGTTTCCGTCATTCTGGTG
>CM060313.1:82004099-82019099 GCA_030674185.1 Monoplex corrugatus
GTCTGTCTCTCTCTCAGTCTTTGTCTCTGTCTCTCTGTCACTCTCTGTGTCTCTCTGTCTCTGTCTGTCTCTGTCTCTCTGTCTCTGTCTCCGTCTCTCTCTCTCTCTCTCTGTCTCCCTCTTCTCTCTCTCTCTTTCTGTATCTTACATTCTTTCCACTTATTTGTCATGCACTTGTACAAAACATTTCACTTTAGAAATATTGTTTTTGTCTAGTTAATGTTATTAAGATTGTGAGAATGCATAATTATGTGCATGCCCCTTCTAAGAAGTTGTGGCCTGTATGAATAAATCATATGGAATCTGAAGACTCTCTCTCTCTCTCTCTTCTTTCTTTTTCTGTCTCTTTCTCTCTTCTTCTTCTCCTTCTTTCCCCCTCTCTCTTTCTTCCTTTGCGCACAGATTTTCAAAACAAAAAAATCATATAATATGCGTTTTGATTTACATCTGAGAGGAAAGAAGAAATGGGCAACAAATGTGGTGTGTGTAAATGCTTTAGTGAATGTGGCTTTTAGTGATATTTATTATTCAAGATGCTGGAAATCATGATGAGTTTATTCATACTTTTCAACGAAGGTTAACTGACTGCGGACGGCAAAAGTGGAATGAACATATACAGACGAGCCCAAGGTACTGTTTTTATCGGTCTTTCGTGAATTCCTGCATCATGAAGCCTTATATTGGCCTTGATTTGGGCATTCATTTGAAAAGAGCAATTCCGAAACTTGAGTTTGGTGTGTCAACTTTAATATTGCGTTCCATGGACAGCAAAGAAAACAAACGAGACAGTCTTGAAGGAGACAGACACAAGAAGAACATTGATGAAGAAGATTAGGAAAAGACAAGCAACGTTTCTAGAACATTTTATCAGACAAGATGAATTAGAGCACCTAGTAACAACAGAAAAGCTGAAGGGGAAAATGACACCAGGCAGACTTGCAGAGTGGACGAAAACAGAGAGGGTGGAGATGTACTTGCAGCTACAAAGGATATATTCGTATGGAGGGCCATGTTTGCCACGTGGCAGGGCATATGATGATGATGATGATGATGATGTGTCAACTTTGAATGTAAATTAGTTGATGTACAAGCAATGTAAAAAATCCGATCTGGTGTGTCTTCTATGCATGCATGCGAAAGAAGAGGAGATATACTTTGGTCTCTGCTGTCCAGCTTTCGATGATGTTCGATTTATCCCTCAAAAATACCACATAAATCCAAACATGTTAAAATTGTGTTTATTAAGCTCAACTCGCTATGATTTTGCTAAGAATTTCACTTTTTTTTTTACTTAGAGCATTACAATAAGTGAATTTGCGATGCCTTAATATGTAACTGCTATTTTGTTGATGTAGTTGATCTTGTTCTCTGATATAGTAAGTAACTCTGAACGCACTTGCAGCATCCCATCAGTAGGGGCTGACTGCCTTTTTGAATAAAATATCTGAAGTCTGAAGTCTCCTTCTCGTTCTCTCTCTCGCCAACAGCACGAAACAGACCAGACAACGACCACAGATTCCTAACATAAAACACCAGATCTGTTGAAACATACATGTACAGCCAGAAAGCCTCTCGAAAAGAACAGAGCATTCCCCAAAGACAGACGTAGGAAAACGATATTCCGGTAGTACTTCATCTAGAAAACTAGGTGGAGGCCTTGAGAAGTCCTTATGGTCGCGCTACAAATCAAGATGGCCGTTCCTCAGGTGATGCTGTACAAAATCTTACACCCTCATCCCAGAAGACAAAAGCCAGATTCCTGGAAGATCCCCTATGTTTCCATATTGTGAGCCTCACAAACCACCACCACCACCACCACTACCACTACCACCACCACCACCACCACACCACAACGACGACAACAACAAAATCAATAGATAGGGTCAGTACTATTGCACTCACAACATGTCATAAGCTACAGTCAGCCACTAACACAAATACACGACGAACAAGTATGTACGGATGGCAAGCACGCAGCTCGCAACAACAGAGAAATTGAAGACAGCAGCAGGGAAGTTTCAGTCTTTTTCTCAAATTTTTTTGTATCCAGTGTTTGTTTGTTTGTAATCTTACGCTTGACAAAAGGCCAGTTGGCCAAACATTTGAGCCTGTCTTGTTTTGTTGTATCAAATACGCGTTCATATTCTTCTTTCGTGTTTTTTTTTTTGGTTCCTGTTTGCTTGAACGCGGGCAGTCACACTTGTTTTGGATTTCCTAATATCTGAAGTTCTGATTTATATGGAATAATGGAAAGTATGGGATTAATTTTGTTGGTTAAATTGGGAGGCAGGCCATTTGATATCAACATCATTCAGGTGTATGCACCAAACTCTGCAAGTACTCAGGAAGACATCGACAACTTCTACGAAATATTAGAGATGGCCAAGGCCCAATGTAAATCACAAGAAGTTACAGTAATAATGGGAGATCTTAATGCTAAAGCGGGATAGCATAGGGTGGAGGATATGGTTGGATCTCATAGACCTCATAGCCTTGGTACACAAAATAAAAGGGAGGGAAACTTGTGGAGTGGGCACAGATGAATTAGTTCATAGTAGGAAACACCTGGTTTGAGCAGCCTAACAGAAGAAAATGGACTTGGATGAGTCCAGGAAATAATACCAAAAATCAGATTGACTACATCCTGATTAATAAAAGATTTAAAAATTCTTTACTGTCAGCAAACACAATATCAGGAGCAGACTGCAACAGTGACCACAATCCTGTAGTGGGAAAATTTAGACTGAAATTATGGAAAAGGAAACAGACCAAAAGCAACATCAAACTAAATCTTGAAGACAGACGAAGTGATACGTAAAAAATTTAACGTACATGTTCAAAACAAATTCAGTGCTCTGGAAGACGTTGGTGACAGTGAGGAACAATGGACAAAATTAAAAAATTCGATAAATGAAGCTGTGAAGAAATCCCTGAAGTAGATAGAAAAGCAGAAAGAACTGGATGACAAAAGAAAGTTTAGGCTTGATGGAGGAAAGGAGAAAGGCAAAGAGAAACGAGGAGATAAACAGGAAGATAAACAAAGAAATCAGGTATAGGTGCAATGAAGCTAAGGAAGCTTGGCTGAAAACAAAATGCAAACAAATAGAAAACGGATCCTCAGGGTATGTACAGACGAATTGAATAAATTGTCCACAGGAAAAAGACATGCCCATCAACTGGATGCTTCAAATCGAAAGATGGTTCGCTTATCATGGAAAAAGACAAAATACTAGAAAGATGGGGAGAGTACATTAAAGACCTTTTTGAAGATGACAGAAACGAAGAACACATTATAAGAAAGAACTTTGAAGGACTACCCATAATGAAAGATGAAGTTAGAGCAGCACTGAAAACGATGAAACTAGGAAAAGCCCCACGACCACATAACATTACTACAGAGATGATTGAAGCCGTGGACGAATTTAGTATTGAAAAAATATCAGTCCTCGTAAATGAAATTTACGACACTGGAAAAAACCCAAAGCTATGTCAAAATCAATTTTCATTGCACTTCCAAAAACGACAGGGGCTATAGAATGTGAACTCCATCGCACAATCAGTTTGATGAGTCATGTAACAAAACTCCTATTAAAAATAATCATGATGAGGACAAGGAATAGAATCAAAAGAGCAATAGCAATTGAACAGTGTGGATTTGTAGAAGGGAAAGGAACTATCAATGTATCCTGAGAACTATGATAGAGAGGTCAATCGAGATGAATGAGGATTTATATTTATGCTTTGTTGATTATACATGTACCAAGGCTTTCGATCAGGTAAGACATGAAGAATTGATCAACCAACTAGAAAGACTCAATACTGGTGGAAAAAATCTACGAATAATCAGAAATATGTATTGGGAACAAACAGCTGCAATGAGAATAGAAAACGATATAAGCTCTTTCCAAAACATCAAAAGAGGAATCAGAGAGGGTTGCGTTTTGTCACCAAATCTGTTTTCACTTTACAGCGAAAACGTCATGAGAAGCCCAGAGGAAGACCCTGGATTAAAGGTTGGAGGAAAAAAGATAAACAACATTCGATACGCAGACGACACCGTGCTGGTTGCAGAAAATGAAAGGGACCTACAAAACGTTGTGAATATACTAGAAACAGAAAGCAAAGATAAAGGGTTGGAACTAAACAGCAGGAAGACTGAAGTCATGGTGATCAGTAAAAAACATGAAATCCCCTCATGCAAAATAACAGCAAACAGCACAACCTTGAAACAGGTTGATAAGTTTGAATACCTGGGAACGATCATTTCACCAGACGGCAGATGCACATATGAAATAGCCAGCAGAATTGGCCAAGCCAAAACAGCATTCAAGAGATGAAAAGCATTCTTACCAACAAATGCCTATCAATTAACATCAGGAAGAGAGTTCTCGAATATTATATAGAACCAATACTATTATACGGTTGTGAAGCGTTGACAGTCAACAAGCAAAGCCAGAACAAGATTGAGGCAGCTGAGATGTGGTTTTTAAGAAGAAAGTTGAGAGTTCCATGGACAATAAAGAAAACAAACAAGACAGTCTTGACGGAGGCAGACACAAGAAGATCATTCATAAGGAAGATTAGGAAAAGACAGGCAACATTTGTAGGCCATTTTATGAGGAGGGGGGAATTGTAGCACCTGGTCACGACGGGAAAGCTGGAGGGGAAGAGAGCACCAGGGAGATTAAGGAGAAGATATTAGACGGACTTGCAGTGTGGCTGAAGACAAAGAGGGTAGAGGAGATGCTTGAGGCAACAAGAGATAGAGACAGATGGAAGTCCATGATCGCCAACACCATTCAGCAAGGCACCTGATGATGATGATGATGATGATGGGATCAAACTACTTCCAGGTCTTGAGAAGATATTTCTGCTGCTATTTGCAGATGATATTGTCCTAAAATCGTTTTTGCCCCATTGTCTTCAAAATCAAATCAAATCTAAAGTACTGCTTAATAGAGGGTGCATTTTTGCGTCGGTGGTATGTCATTTATATAGTATCATATTTAGATGATTATTATCTGAAATTAGCTAAGGAGCCGGATGTCTAAAAAAATCAAACTTAACACTTTGAAATTCAGTCTTATTTATGCAAGCACTGGGGAAATGCAGATGTGGTAAACCATGATTTTTTCAAGCGATATACAGCAACAATTATAAATGATATGGCACGTAATTTATGCAACTATAACATTAAGGACGGAGTGTTCTTTGTTTGGCGATGTCCTGATCGAAGAAAAGAAGTGATTCTACAAACATAGTGGAAACTCCTCAACTTCTCTCGGAAACGGTTGAACAAATAATTAAAAACTCGGCATTGTTTTATACAAACCTTTTAAAAGGTAAGTTATAGTTCAAAGACGTCAATATATGTTTGTATTTTTTTATTAGTAGATTACCTGCATGTATCCTTAACTGTGAATGTCTGAATGTTTTCCACAAAGGATATTTGTGAGATTTTGTCAAACTTTGGGCTGAAATTTGATCTTGTATTTCACACCCAGTTATGAAGGGCTATGGCCTAAATGAGTCAGGGAAATTATCTGAAGTCTCAAGAAGTGTCTTTCTTTTTCGGTTTTATTCTGTAAACAAATTTTGCCAAAGATACGTCTGGCGTAGACAAAAACACGAAAACTAGTGAAAAGAAAAGTTTTTCTTACCCGGAGATCGCCTTTTCCGTCATGGCATTGAGTTAGAGAGAAGGAGAGATCGTTGTATATTGACTGTGTCGATGTTATCGTAGAAGAGGCTTTGTAGAGGAGGCCATGTTTATTAAGTAGATCACTGTAAAATCTCAAAATTTTCGACACGTTCAAACAGTTGAAATAAGATCACCGATGAGTACGCGTGCTCGTGCGCGCGCGCGTACACATACACACACACACACACAAACGTATGCACACACACACACACACACACACACACACACACACACAAACATATGCACACACACACACACACATGTATATATATACATACATATACTCCTAATCATAATTTAAGGGCCACTTCTTCCTTCCTCTCTAATTTTAAGTTGAAATAATTGACAATGTTTAGAATTGATTCTATGTTTTATTTCATCATTTCCACACCTGTTTTGGAAAAAGAAATTAGCACAATGACCCATTAGTGAACAGCACATGCATTTAAAGGAACATCCCCCCCTTTTCAAAAAACAGAAAGTGTCAGATTTGGCCAATCTGTTTTCAATATCGCGTGTGTCCGCCCCGAGCCTGGATGCATGCTTCACAGCGCCGATGCATCGACCCCACAAGGGTACGGAGTGTGTCCTGAGGATGGCCGCCCACTCGATCTGCAGGATGTCGACCAGCCTGGCCAGGGTGCCCGGTGGGGGGTGGTTGTCCCTGATGCGCCTCCCGAGCACATCCCAGAGGTGTTCAATTGGGTTCAGGTCAGGTGAGCACGCTGGCCAGGCCATACGGACGACTTCATGCTGCTCCAGGAAGTCGGTCACAAGGCGTGCTCGATGCGCAGGTGCATTGTCGTCCTGGAAGATGGCGCCTTGACCAAGGTCCACAAGCGCAGGCAGTGCCACGGCCGCCAGAACCTCGTCCCGGTACCGGACCCCGTTCAGGATGCCGTCAATGGGGAGCAGGGGGGTCCGGGTACCACGGCTCATGCCACCCCACACCATCACCGACCCGCCGCCGTACCGGTTATGCTCTTGGACAGTGGCGTCAGCGAACCTCTCCCCTTGACGTCGCCACACCCGAGCCCGGCCATCGTTAAAGGTCAGGGTGAACCTGGACTCATCCGAAAACAAGACCCGGGCCCACTGTTGCCTTGTCCAGGTCACGTGCTCCCTGGCCCAGGTCATGCGGCGCACTCTGTTGACCGGTGACAGCACGGGTCGGACGGCCGGTCTCCGTGACCTCAAGTTTGCCTCATGTAGCCGTCTTCTCACCGTGCTGCAGCTGATGTTAGCACCTGTTGCGTCCCTCAGCTGACCCCTCAAGGTCACCGCAGTGGATGCCCTTTCCCTCAGGACGGAGAGGGCAAGGTAGCGGTCTTGCTGTCTTGTCGTTACTCTGGGTCGACCCGTGTGACGCCTTTCCTGGACTGCTCCAGTCTCATTGAAGCGCTCCAGCACTCTCTGGATTGTGGAATGCGACACTTCAAGTCGTCTAGCAACTTCCCGCTGCGCTAGGCCTTCATCAAGCAGAGCGAGGGCTCTCCCCCGCTGCTCATCCGTCATCCGTCGTCTTGCAAGCATGGTTAAAACGAACCAAGAACGGGTCCTTTTTATCCTCGTCTGCGGGCAACTTTGGCTGGAGTAGTGTTCAAAAAGGGCTTGCCTTGCACGTGCAAAGCGAATTTTGTCGCTACCTTGCCTGCGTCGTCAGAGAGACCCTGCTGAAGATTCGACAATTTCGTGTGGAAATTGTCTTCCTTGGGCCGCCCATTGCAAATCGGCAAATCCCCAAACACGTGCCAAAAGGAAACTGCAATGTTGTCTGAGCTCTTATCCATTCAGTTACGGCAACGAATTGGAGAAAAGAGTAAGAGAAAATAGGTTATTTCTCCTTTCAAAAATTGACTCAAAAACGTTCCTGGCCCTTCAATAATGACGTGTAGTATATAATATATATATATATATATATACATACATACATACATATATATATAGATATGTATACAGACACACCCTTCACACAAACACACACATACACAAGCGCACACACGCACCGCACACCACACACACACACACACACACACACACACACACACACACACACACACACACACACACACCAAAACACACACACACACACACATCCGTCGATCCATCCATCGATCCATCCATCGATCCATCCATCGATCCATTCATCCATCCATCCATCCATCACCATTTAAACATTCGTTTTGAAACACACAAAGACTCATAAGAGTTGTCCCACCATTATGCATTCTGTGACAGGGTTGTTGACACTGTCTGACACTTTTACGATTGACAAAATACTAAACATTGTTTTTTACCTTGTGAGAATTTCGTATCCATTTTGCATGATTGCACATACATGTGTCTGTGTGTGTGTGTGTGTGTGGTGTGTGTGTCGTGCGTGCGTGCGTGCGTGCATGCGTGCGTGTGTGTGTGTGTGCGTGTATGTGTGTGTTTGTTTGTGTGTGTGTGTGCGGGGTGTGTGTGTGTGTGTGTGTGTGTGTGTGTGTGTGTGTTCTGGGCCCTCTTCTCTTCACTATGTATTCACAACTATTTAGCTCTGTGACCAAACAGCCAGAAGCACTAAACTATTTGTTTGCTGATAACTCATAACTGTACAGCTCTGATTCTCTGAAAGACTTCTCCAAGAAATCTATACAAATTAAAAACCATGAACACTGCCTGGATGAAAGCAACTTATAATTAAGGCTGCGGATCGAGAGCCATCGAAAGCACGAACTGAGAGCTTTTTAAATGTGGACTGAATTAGCATAATCAAAATACGATAAAACAAAACTAATGTATATTAGTACAAAATCAAACCTAGCAAGAGAAACAAGAAGATCATTGATGAGGATGATTATGAAAAGACAAGCAACATTTATAGGCCATTATATGAGGAAAAGGGAATTAGAGCACCTGGTTACAACCAGAAAGCTGGAGGGAATAAGAACACCAGGACGGACGGACTTGCAGGGAGGCTGAGGACAGAGAGGGTGGAAAATGTGCTTGTAGTGACAAGGGATAGATGCATATGGAAGGCCATGATCACCAACGCCATGCAGCAGGGCACATGATGATGATGAATGACAGTAACCTCAACGACCATAGTCATCTCAGACTGTGCTAAAGCCTTCAGCAAATCTGCAAAGAATCTTGGTGATTTTCTTGAGGTGTCTCTATCCATGTAAGCTCATATTAATTACCTCAGCGAAATCCTATATCTCCGCTTACGCAGATTAAGCAAAATCTGTCCATTTCTCTTTGCTAATGTCAGAAACAAGCTATGTGTATCTTTCATTCTATCCAGACCAGACTACTGTAACTCTATCTTAACTGGACTTTCTGATGATAAGCTATCCAAACACAGCGATTCCAGAACAGTACAGTTCGATTTGTCCTACAAAAGAGCAAATGGAGTAATGCAAAGGCAGTCTTGCAAAATTTACATTGGCTACCAGTCAAAGAAAGAATTGAATATAAAATTGCTACAATCTGCTTTCAGTGTCTGAGTTCGAAAACAATGTGAATACACACACACACACACACACACACCACACACACACACACACACACCATACACACCCCACAAATCACAATATATATATATATATATATATATATGTATATATATATTTATATATGTATGTATATGTATGTATATATCAGAACTCCTCCTGCCATACAAACCTTCCAAAGCTCTCATGTCTCAATGTCTCAAGTAACTTATCTCTTAATTAACTGTATCTCGGTTCTAACTAACAACTTGTATAAAGAAATCTTTTTTCTGTTTTTGGCCCAACAGCATGGAATGGTCTCCCAGTATCTTTAAGACAAAGCAGTTGTTTGCTTACTTTCAAAAACCACCTCATAATACATCTTTTTCAGAAGTATCTCTAAAGCCATCAATTACATGTAATGATTGTGACTCTTCTAAGTCCAATAGCATTGCAATTTGTCTAATGTGTGCATGTGCGTGTGTGCGTGTGTGTGTGTGTGTGTATGTGTGTGTGCCTCTGCGTGTGTGCGTCTCTGTGTGTGTATGTCTGTATGTATGCGTATATATGCACTTTCGTGTGTGCGTGGGTGTGTATGTGTGTGTTTGTGCATGCACAGTGTGTGTATGTATGTGTGTGTGCGTGTGTATGTATGTGTGTGTGCGTGTGTGTGTGTGTGTGTGTGTGTGTGTGTGTGTGTGTGTGTGTGTGTGTGTGTGTGTATTTGTGTACGTATGCTTGCTTTTATGTGTGTATGTATGTGTATTTTTATATTTTTGTACTACACTGTAATGTATTGGCAATGAAATGTTTATGCTGCAATGATGTATAATTTCATGCAACCTATTGTTTTTCTGCATTACTATATTAACATCGCAATGTTAATGCTGTTTGTAAAATGAAACGAGCATTCTCTGACGTGTATGGTTGTGCTGTATGAATGAAATTATACCCCTCCTCCTCCTCCTCATCATCATTATCATCATCATGTTCATCATCATCATCATCATCATCATCATCATCATCATCACCATCACCATAAGATATCATCATCATCATCATCATCATTTCTATTATCATCATTAATATTATCATTATTATTACTGAATTCGAAATATACAGATCATGAGTCCATGGCTCTATTCAGAGAAGCAACCAAACCGCATATGGGGACTGTATGCCACTGATTCTATGGTTCTGGTAATATAATTCTTTCAACTCTAAGCAAAGGTTTTTCCTGTCCAAAATAAAAACTAGACTTGAGGATGTGTGTGTATGTACATTCAAGAGAAGACATGTATGAATGTATGAGCAATTTAAAGTAAAATATGCAAAGAAGATCCATATTAACCATCAAGATTGCCCCCCCCCCCCCGTTCACACACACACACACACACACACAAGGTGCAGTTAAGTTAAACTCCAAACGATGATGACTGGACAACGTGCTCTTTATAACCTATGCTGATTTGAAATATTTCCTTGGGCCAACTTCTTTTGTCAGCGAATGAGAAAAAACACTGACAAAAAACAAACAAAAAAACGTACAGCAAGGTGAAGAGAGTTGAAAAAGATATGGGGAGAAAGAGAGAGACATCGCTGACGTGAAAACTGTAATTATATAAGGCAGAGCCAGCAGTCCCCTCCACACACACGCTGTGAATTTCAGTTATCATCTTGTGTTCTATCACAAGGACGACGATAATGTCTCGCTCTGTCTTGCTGTTGGTTGTCATCTATTTCTGCTCCATGCTTTCGGCTGGGTCGGCAGAAACAGTGAACAATAGATATAGAAATCGACCTTATAACTCGTACTATAACCGGCCAGCTCGAAGTACTACTACTCCTGCTCCTACTTCTGCTCCTACTTTTGCTCCTACTCCTGCTCCGGACGACGTGTGCACCCGAGAATTTCTGTTGTTTGACTTCAAAACAACTACGCCAGCCCGTGAAGTCAAAAAGTTGTTTTCAAAAGTGTTCCTCCTCTACAGCTTTCAGGTAACTTTTAAAAATTGTGAGAGAGAGGGGGGAAGGAGAGGGAGAGAGGGACAGAGAGCGAGAGAGGGGAGAGAAAAAGAGAGAGAGAGAGAGCGTGAGAGAATGAGAGAGAGAGAGACAAAGAAATAAATAAAGAAAGAATGAAAGAGATAGAGAGACAGAGAGGAGAGAAAGAGAGAGCTTGACAGAAAGAGAGAGAGACACACACACACACACACAAAGAAAGAAAGGTAAGAAAGAAAGAAAGAAAAAAGACAGAGAGAGAGAGAGAGAGAGAGAGGGTGAGAGGGAGAGAGAGAGAGAGAGAGAGAGAGAGAAGAAGAAGAAGAAGAAGAAGAGAGAGAGAGAGAGAAAGAAAGAGAGATAATTTATGGCTTTTCACGCATACACACACACGTGTACCTACAAACATCACATATACATGCATACCTACACATACAAGTTCTTTCATTCATGTCTCTCTGTGTCTCTGTTGTTAATTGAAACCGAAGTCGAAACTACAATGACTGTGTTCATAGTATGATAAACAGTGACTAAGTCATCTCTCCATAACTGGGTTTAAATGCAATAGTAAATGTTTATTTTCAGGTGATTGGTTCTTGTCGCTTCATCTTTGGTACGTACTTTGTTTTGTTACACATTACCTCTTGTCTTCTCTTTCTTTGTTGAAAGTGATAAACGTGTTGCTATCTATATCGTTTTATAAGTTGTATGCTATTAATTAATTGATTAATTAATTAATTTATCTATATTTTTTATTTAATTATTTATTCGTTTGTTTGTCTATCTATTTTTCGTCATTTAGCCTTGGACACTATTTCATGTGCTGAATTAAAAAACTTATGTGTAGTCGTAGTATGTTCGATAGTATGATGACATGACCAAGTGGCTATGAACTATGACAAAGCATTATTGCAAACACATAGAAACCAGTTAAGCATTAGCTATAAAAACGAGGACATAAAAATTATTTGTTTAGTCGTGGTATTCTATCAAGTTGTTTTGTTATCAATTTATTTATTCGATTATCCTTGCTCACGTAAGGCAACATTTTGATGCATGCATGCAGCATGATTCAATGGACTGTTGGCAATTTAGTGTGTTTGTCAGCGGTAAAGGAAAAGAAGTTGTAGGAGTAGATCTATAACTAATGAATGGTGTCACTGAATTTTTCTGTCCATAGGCAATATACTAAATGTTTATGAAACTCATCTTTGAATAACTCCCCCCCCCCCCCCCAAATGAATATTGATTGCAATGTTTTTAGATATTCTTTCATTTTGATTTTTTTGTTTTGTGTCCAATAGTAGATTATGAGTGGAATCAATATTGAGATAACTTCCTTTGTTTCCAAAAACATGAAATATAACTTCAAAACAACTTCAGTGTGTCTTGTCGATTGAACGTTTTCCAAAACTCGTCTATTTGAATCACTCCCAAATAAACAAATATTGATTGCAATTGTCTTTTATTCTTCTATATTGGTATATTTTTTGTTTATTTGTTTTATGTTCGGTAAAGATTTTGAGTGAAATTGCTGTCGAGTTATTTACCTTTGTTTCCAAAGACACAAACTATAACTTCAGAACAACTTAAGTGTGTCTCATCGGATCTGTCCTGCCCTATCTTCTCTAAAACCTGAAATGAATTGTTGACAGCTTACATGTGCGTCGTAAGTTCGATCTTGTGATACAGTTGCAATTCTGCTAATTTCACAAGCTTGAGAAAAAAAGGTTTCACATATTTCTTGTTTAAATGAATACTGGCTGGCTCTGCTGAAAGAGCCGCGTACTAAAGGTCTGATGTCTCATATTCAACCCCAACAACAACAACAACAACAGCAACAACAACAACAACAACAGCAACAACAACAGCAGCAACAACAGCAGCAGCAACAACAACAGCAACAATAGCAACAACAACAACAACAACAACAGCACAAGCACCAGCACCAGCAATAAAAACAACAACAGAAGAAGAACAAAAACTGGCATATCTGCTGTCCATCTTAAGGCACCAATCATTCTGATAATTCAGCTGAGTGTTTTATTCATCCAGCTCCTCCCCCTTTTGCTATTCCAAGACCTTACCAGCCCATAGGATTTTGCAAAAACTCAAAGAAATAATTATAGCAGTTTTGGGTGGAGCGCATATGGAATTGTTTAAATGCGATGAATCTCTCTTGAACAACCTTTAAACTCCAAACAAGCTTTGGTCGTTTAAGAAAAGGAAATAATACAAACAGATGAGAGAGAACGAGAGGGTAGGGGGAGGAGAGAGAGGGGACACAGAGAGACAGATAGAGAGAGTGCGTGTGTGTATTAGTGTGTGTGTGTTAGTGCGTGTGTGTGTCTGTGTGTGTGTGTTAGTGTGTGTTAGTGTGTGTGTGTGTTAGTGTGTGTGTCTGTGTGTGTGTGTTAGTGTGTGTTAGTGTGTATGTGTGTGTGCGTGTGTGTGAGAGAGAAAGAGAAACAGACAGACAGACAGACAGAGAGACAGAGAAACAGAGGGTGGGAGAGGGACAGCGGGAGAGAGAGGGACAGGGAGAGAGAGGGGGGAGAGATATATAGAGAGAAAGAGCGAAAATGAGAGAGAAAGAGAGAGAGAGAGAGAAAGAGACAGAGACAGAGAGACAGAGAGATAGAGAGACAGACAGAGAGAGAGAGAAAGAGAGAGAGAAAGAGAGAGAGAAAGAGAGAAAGAGAGATAGAGAAAGAGAGAGAGAATGATGCTCTGTGAACCTGGTGTCTTTTTCTTAGCTGTCTATTTCGGACATTATCTGCTTGTTTTGCAATGCTTGACTAATTTTGCTAGACTTGTCCAAATTGTCTCAGGTGACATCATTTGTGATGAGCCCTTGGCTAAGATAGATTTTCAGACGGACTCTTTTTTCGAGACCTTTTAAAATAACTTTTCATACACACTGGAAAAAGTATTGTTGACATATAAACAACATATAACATACAGAACATATATATATATATATATATATATATAATATATATATATATATATATATATATATATATATGTATTTTATATACTGGAAGTTCCAAAATGAGCATCAAAATTTAAGTATATGTCATGAAAATGAATTTGTTTTCCACTGAGAAAAATATTGGTTTACAGTTGTGCCACTGAGCTTTGAAAAAGAACAAATGAAAGTTTATGTTGGTGTTGTATTGTTCAATTTTGAATCTCATGCTTAGTAGTCTTTTGAAAGTAAGCAGACTCCGAACACATTTGTCAATCTTGCACTAACAGATAAAAGATTTTGTGGGCATTAAGGTAATACCAAATATTCTGCTATTAAATAAAAGATTTTGCGAGCATTCAATAATACCAAAGATTCTGTTTTTACATTTTGATGAACACCGAACAATATGCAAGGTACGTGGAATTTAATAATTGCTCAGACGAGCAACTGGTTACTTACAATGGACTTTAATAATTACTCAAAGGAGCAGCTGCTTACTTGCAGTGGTGGAGAATGACCAGAGTGATGCTCTCAAAGCCCTCACTCTGCCTGAAGACGCCTCAGTGAACGTGGAGACCATCCCCATAGAACCTATCGGTCAGTTCTTGGGCCGGGTCGGCGTTAACTTCCCTTCACCAGGTTTGGTCGATCTGCCTGATAAAGATCTTGTTCTCATAGAGAGAATTTTGTTCGCACCAGGTCAGTGGACAAATACATTCAGTGGTGGTGATGGTGATGTTGATGTTTGGTGCTGGGTGGGTTGGTGGTGGAGGTAGAGATAGTGGTGGTGGTTGTGGTGATGGTGGTGTTGATGTTTGGTGCTGGTGGGAGGGTGGGTGGTGGAGGTA
>CM060313.1:82024099-82031599 GCA_030674185.1 Monoplex corrugatus
TCACAACATGTCATAAGCTACAGTCAGCCACTAACTCAAATACACGACGAACAAATATGTACGGATGGCAAGCACGCAGTTCGCAACAACAGAGAGAAATTGAAGACAGCAGCAGGGAAGTTTCAGTCTTTTTCTCAAATTTTTTGTATCCAGTGTTTGTTTGTTTGTAATCTTACGCTTGACAAAAGCCAGTTGGCCAAACATTTGAGCCTGTCTTGTTTTGTTATATCAAATACGCGTTCATATTCTTCTTTTGTGTTTTTTTTTGGTTCCTGTGTGCGTGTGTATGTATGTGTGTGTGCGTGTGTGTGTGTGTGTGTGTGTGTGTGTGTGTGTGTGTGTGTGTGTGTGTGTGTGTGTGTGTGTGTTATACGTATGCTTGCTTTTATGTGTGTATGTATGTGTATTTTTATATTTTTGTACTACACTGTAATTATTGGCAATGAAACGTTTATGCTGCAATGATGTATAATTTCATGCAACCTATTGTTTTTCTGCATTACTATATTAACATCGCAATGTTAATGCTGTTTGTAAAATGAAACGAGCATTCTCTGACGTGTATGGTTGTACTGTATGAATGAAATTATACCCCTCCTCCTCCTCCTCCTCCTCATCATCATCATCATCATTATCATCATCATGTTCATCATCATCATCATCATCTAGCATCACCATCACATCCATTACCATCAGATATCATCATCATCATCATCATTTCTATTATCACATTAATATTATCATTATTATTACTGAATTCGAAATATACAGATCATGAGTCCATGGCTCTATTCAGAGAAGCAACCAAACCGCATATGGGGACTGTCTGCCACTGATTCTATGGTTCTGGTAATATAATTCTGTTCAACTCTAAGCAAAGGTTTTTTCTTTTCCAAAATAGAAACTAGACTTGAGGATGTGCGTGTATGTACTTTCAAGAGAAGACATGTATGAATGTATGAGCAATTTAAAGTAAAATATGCAAAGAGGATCCATATTAACCATCAAGATTGCTCCCTCCCCGCTCACACACACACACACACAAGGTGCACTTAAGTTAAACTCCAAACGATGATGAGTGGACAACGTGCTCTTTATAACCTATGCTGATTTGAAATATTTCCTCGGGCCAACTTCTTTGTCAGCGAATGAGAAAAAACACTGACAAAAAAAAAAAAAAAAACGTACAGCGAGGAGAACAGGGTTGGAGATATGGGGAGAAAGAGAGAGACAACGTTGACGTGAAAACTTTAATTATATAAGGCAGAGCCGGCAGTCCCCTCCACACACACGCTGTGAATTTCAGTTATCATCTTGTATTCTATCACAAGGACGACGACAATGTCTCACTCTGTCTTGCTGTTGGTTGTCATCTATTTCTGCTCCATCCTTTCGGTTGGGTCGGCAGAAACAGTGTACAATAGATATAGAAATCGACCTTATAACTCGTACTATAACCGGCCAGCTCCTAGTACTACTACTCCTGCTCCTACCTGCATCCTGCTCCAGATGAAGTGTGCACCCGAGAATTTCTGTTGTTTGACTTCACAACAACTACACCAGCCCGTGAAGTCAAAAAGCTGTTTTCAAAGGTGTTGGTCATCTACAGTTTTCAGGTAAATTTAAAAAACCATTGAGAGTTAGGGGAGAGAGAAAGAGAAAGATAGAGAGGGATGGGAGAGAGAATGACAGAGAGAGAGAAGGGATAGAGAGAGAGAAAGACACAGAGAGAAAGAGAGAGAGTGATAGAGAGAGAGAGAAAGAGAGAGAGAGCGTGACAGAGAGAGAGAAAAGAGTTAGGGGAGAGAGAGAGAGAGAAAGATAGAGAGGGAGGGGAGAGAGAATGACAGAGAGAGAGACAGCGTGACAGAGAGAGAGAAAAAAGACAAAGAAAGATAGAGAGAGAGAGAGACAGAGAGAGAGAGAGATAAAGAGAGAGAGAGAGCGTGACAGAGAGAGAGAGAGAAAAAAGACAAAGAAAGATAGAGAGAGAGAGAGAGAGAGATAAAGAGAGAGAGAGAGCGTGACAGAGAGAGAGAAAAAGACAAAGAAAGAGAGAGAGAGAGAGATGAATCTAGAAACTTGCAAAAAAACACACTTAAGTAACAGATTTCTCATAAATTGAGCAAAGAATTATATTTTGTCATTGTTCATGTAGTATATATATATATATATATATATATATATATATATATATATATATATATATAACATCTGAGTGTGTGTGCATATATATGTATATATACATGTACACATATACATCTATACATATATACTTACATACACACACAGCATGCTCTTTTCCTCTTGTTTCTCTCTGTCTCTCTTTGTTGTTCATTGAAACCGAAGTTGAAACTACAATGACTGTGTTCATACTATGATAAACAGTGACTAAGTCATCTCTCCATAACTGGTTTTAAATGCGATAGTAAATGTTTATTTTCAGGTGATTGGTTCTTGTCACTTCATCTTTGGTACGTACTTTGTTCTGTTGCCCATTACCTGTCAATTCTTTCTTTCTTGAAACTGATAAACGTGTTGCTATCTTTTTATAACTTGTATGTTATTTATTTATTTATTCGTTTGTTTGTCTATCTATTTTTCTTCATTTAGTCTTGGACACTACTTCATGTGCTGAATTAAAAACCAAATGTATAGTCGTAGTATGTTCGATAGTATGATGACATGACCAAGCAGCCATGAACTATGACAAAGCATAATTGCAAACACATGTAAACCACTTAAAACTATGACATAAAAATCGACACAAGAAACAAGTTATGTCATGCGTTGACCACCAGAACAACTGGATATCAGAATCAACGAACTAAAACTTTCTCAAAGGGCTGAATTCAGGTACTTAGACAAGTTATTTACCTAAGTGTGACACATGGACACAGAAATTAACACAAGAGTCCAAAAGGCTAACGCTGTGAGCTGTCAATATTTTACCTCCCCTCTCCCCCCCCCCCCTCCCGAAACATCGAAGCATCCCTATGCAAATAGATATCAGGCTTAAATGTGCAACATTTATACACGTTCTGATTTACCAGTGCCAGACGAAGACTTTAAATAAAACCCTGGAAAGAAAGATCAAAACATGTGAGAGATCAGCTGTCTCAGACAAGCAGCAAGCAAGACTAAATGAGACGTGATTATAAACTATGAGATCCGAGAGATGGCTGGAACAACACCTGTCAGCCATTAGATCACACAACAGCAGATCAAGTAATTTGCCCATTTGACTGGGGTGCTGTTCAACCAGCAAGCCCTTTGAACTTGCAACACAAGGTGCCAGAGTTTTAGACCCGGAGGATAACCACAGCAGTGCTGGAGAGGTGGGGTAGAGGACAAAACTCCCATCTAAAAGCATGATTGTACTCCCGTTTAGTCACAGACCATTGGCTTCATTTCCCCACAACACCTCCCGGAACAAGCATACAGAGTAAGATAAATATAGGAGTTTAGATTGAAGGTATATTTCTAAAAACAATGCAAGACAACGCGAGGCAGAAATATGATGCTTGGCAGAAACGCTATTCTGCAGTCTAAAAGCACATCTGACACTTCTGGCATGATAGCAATGCACTATTCACACCCTCATTCTCACAACTAAGATGTCAGTGCTAAGTCAATGCTCATGATTGACATAAAATGTTCGATTTCAGTACACCGGCATTCAAAATATCATCGCTTTCCCCTGTGGATTGAAAACCTTTCCGTTTTTCTGTTTCAAGCCAATGTCGTCGTATTCAGTCTGACAATGTTTTCATGATATGATCAGTTGTGTCCTCTTGTATCCTAACTCTACTCTAGCACAATGTTCCTGTGCCTAATTGGCTACAGGCTTTTGCCTTGTACAAAACAAACAAGTTTTGCTGGGAGGTATTTTTGTGTATGTGAAAATGTCCAGCAGATACAGCTTGAGCAAAATCTTTATTTCTCTGGCAAGAAAGCATTTTGAAGACATAGTTCATGTGAAACAGGAAAATTTGATGAAAGTGGCATTTATCTGGAGCTCGGTGGTCAAGCGTTGTGTCCTAACAAGCGTTGACACCGAAGAAGCATTAGTACCCAATTTCTTGCAGGTATGAGAAATTAGGAAATCATTAAGATGTGAAGGTGGTGATAGTCAAATGGGCTAGACCTCAGGACCTAGCCAGCTCATGGGTTTTTGTGCAGGCTTAAGGGTTGTACCACGATCATCGTCAAGTGGCACCTGTAATGTTAGTGCATATGGAATTCATTCTGAGCGCGGAGACACCATCTTGAGACACTGATACTGTATGACATCAGACATCCAATCAGTTCAGTCCTTTTTAGCTACCTCCTACCTGGTGAGTAATACCTGGAGATTTATCCGATTCCCGAATCCGTATTTGTGCTCACCTGTTCGTGCATGAACTCCTTTCGTGTGCATACGCTTATGCACGCGGAACATCAAGCATAGATAGTCCTGAAAGTCATGACAGCATCCAATGCGCGTCGGATTCACATACTAATGGTTGTGGTTTTGAATCCCAGTGTGCCCTATATTAAAATTGGCTTTCTCACTGTCCCATCTGAACATCTTTGTTGTTCTGGTGGTGTCAGTATAGGATGAGATAAGTCCCCCTTCCCCCACTACCACGGGATGGTCATCCACGTTGGCCATATCCCTTGAGGTGGGTGCTGACATAAAACTGCATCAAATCACTCACTCACTCATTCACTCACTCACTCACTCACTCACTCACTCACTCACTCACTCACTCACTCATCACTCACCACTCAATCAATCAATCAATCAATCAATCGATCAATCAGTGTCCACTCCTTATGATAGAAATGAAAAGGCTCAACACGCACGTCCACCGGAGACGGAGTATGCAGTCTGTGCAGCAACATACTGCCTAGTAGTGTGGACAAAACAATGTGCATACACGCGTTCGAGTAAAAAAAGGAACTCTTAAAGAAAAGGTTATAAAGGTGTCTTCAAGCGACTTCACATGAGATACAACGTTAACCCATTTAAAATAGTATTCAAAAGTGTTCATCTTTGCAAGACGTTTATGAAACTGACAGATTTCCTTTCTCTTAACGTTATATACAGAAGCTTGACTTTTAGTGTCATAAACCATTAGTTGCAGGATATCTTAGAATCAGCCATTCCAAATAGGAGTTTTAAACTTTTGCCAGGGATTTCAGACTTTCGCCAAGGTTTTTCAGACTTTTGCCAGGGTTTTGCAGACATTGGTCAGACTCTTTTGCATTGTGTGATGCTAAAAATGTACACGCAACGTGCATGTTGAATGCCTGGGTGATCTCATTTTGCTCCTGGATTTTGACGACTAGAGCCGGTTTCTTACTGACAGTGGTGGAAAACGACCAGAGTGACTACCTGAAAGCCCTCACTCTTCCTGACGACGCCTCAATGAACGTGGAAGTCATCCCCATAGAGCCTATCACGCAGTTCTTCAACCGCTTCGGTATCGACTTCTTTCCCACTAGCCTGGATGAGTTGCCCGATAAAGACCTGGTCCTTGTGGAGCTGAGGTGGTTCGCAAGAGGTTCGTAAAGAATGAAACTAGTTAACCCTTTGACCCTGCCCATTAACAATCTGCTTTACCAACCATAGCAGCAAAGCAAAAACTTAACCCTTTGAATCCCTTACGCTATGCACCAGCTTCCTCGAGGAAGCTGATGGGTAGGGTGATGAAGTCAAACGGTTACGTTTTTGCAGTTGCTGGATAGGGATCGGGAGTCAAAGGGTTAAGGTTGGTATGTATGTTAGTTGGGTTGGGATGTGTTGTTTTGGTGGCGGTGGTAATAATGATGATGATGATCACCATCAGGTGCCTTGCCGCATGGCGTTGGCGATTATGGACTTCCATCTGTCTCTATCTCTTGTTGCTTCAAACATCTCTTCCACCCTCCCTGTCTTCAGCCACTCTGCAAGTCCGTCTAGTACCTTCTCCCTGGGTCTACCTGGTACTCTCCATCCCTCCAGCTTTCCCGTTGTGACCATGTGTTCCAATTCCCCTTTCCTCATAAAATGGTCTATGAATGTTGCCTGCCTTTTCCTAATCTTCCTTATGAATGACCTACTTGTGTCTGCTCCATCAAGACTGTCTCGTTTGTTTTCTTTGCTGTCCATGGAACTCTCAATATCCTTCTTAGAAACCACATCTCGGCTGCCTCAATCTTGTTCTGGCTTTGCTTGTTGACTGTCCATGCCTTGCAACCCTACAACAGTATTGGTTCTATACAACATTCAAGAACTCTCTTCCTGATGTTAATTGATAGGCATTTGTTGATAAGAATGCTTTCCATCTTCTTGAATGTTGTTTTTGCTTGGCCGATTCTGCTGGCTATTTCTGATGTGCATCTGCCTTCTGGTGAAATGATCGTTCCCAGGTATTTAAATTTATCAACCTGTCTCAAGGTTGTGCCGTTTGCTATTATTTTGCATGATGGGATTTCATGTTTTTTACTGATCACCATGACTTCAGTCTTCCTGCTGTTTAGTTTCAACCCCTTACCTTTGCTTTCTATTTCTAGTATATTCACAAGGTTTTGTAGGTCCCTTTCACTTTCTGCAATTAGCACGGTGTCATCTGTGTATCGAATGTTGTTTATCATTTTTCCTCCAACCTTTAATCCAGGGTCTTCTTCTAGGTTTTTCATGATGTTTTCACTGTAAAGTGAAAACAGATCTGGTGACAAAACACAACCTTGTCTGACTCCTCTTTTGATGTTTTGGAAAGAGCTTATATCGTTTTTTATTCTGATTGCAACTGTTTGTTCCCAGTACATATTTCTGATTATTCGTAGATCTATTCCATCAATATTGAGTCTTTCTAGTTGGTTGATCAATTCTTCATGTCTTACCCGATCGAAAGCCTTGGTATAATCAACAAAGCATAAATATAAATCCTTGTTCACCTCGATTGACCTTTCTATGGTAGTTCTTAGGATGTATATGGCATTAATAGTTCCTTTCCCTTCCACAAATCCACACTGTTCATCTGCTATTTCTCTTTTGATTCTATTCTTTGTCCTCATCATGATTATTCTTAATAGGATCTTGGTTACATGACTCATCAACCTGATTGTGCGATGGAGTTCGCATTCTATAGCCCCTATCTCCTTTGGAAGTGCAATGAAAATTGATTTTGACATTTCTTTGGGGATTTTTCCAGTGTCGTAAATTTCATTTAGGAGGACTGTTATTTTTTCTATACCGAATTCCTCCAAGGCTTCAATCATCTCTGTAGTAATGTTGTCTGGTCCTGGGGCTTTCTCTGGTTTCATCTTTTTCAATGCTGCTCTAACTTCATCTTTCATTATGGGTGGTCCTTCAGAGTTCTTTCTTATAATGTGTTCTTCGTTTCTGTCATCTTCAAAAAGGTCTTCAATGTATTTTTCCTATCTGTCTAATATTATGTCTTTTTCCATGAGAATCGTACCATCTTTCGATTTTAAGCAACCAGTTGATGTGCATGTCTTTTTCCTGTGGAT
>CM060313.1:82041599-82044099 GCA_030674185.1 Monoplex corrugatus
AAAAGTTGTGAGCATCGCCAATATCTGAATTCTACCGCCATGAAGGAAAGCACAAAGACTGAATAACTCCCATCAGCAGGAATTCTTTAATATCTCGATGACGGTTGTAACCTTACGTATTTGTACAGTGCCTTAAGCTGACAGGTGTAGGTTCATTGCACTCCATAGTAGAATAAAGAAGACAAGGTACAGGATTAGGGCTAGGGTTAGGGTTAGGGTTAGAGTTCAGGTTGGTGCTGATTAAGGTTCAGTTTCAGATTAAGTTTACTCAAGATTGTGTCACAGCACCCTGTGGATAATACATGTACAAAACCAAAACTAAATGTCAAACTACAGGTACAGAATAAAAGTACATAACTGCCACAGTATGTGAATGAAAATAAGTAGGAGTAGAAAATAAATATGAGAGACTTCTGCGTATAAACCACATGCATTCAAGAAATCTTAAGATTCTGTAAGCACGAATTCAAATTTAATTTCAGCAACTATCTATTTATTATCAGGTTAACTTTATTAATGACAAAAACATGAGCGTGGTAATTCAGATAAACCGGAAGGATGAAGCAAAAGAAGTGAACAAGCAAAGTTAGGAGCATATTAAAAAAGGAAAATGAAAGGGCAAGGAACTATTGATGATAGTAGTTACAGTCTTAGTTTTAATGCATTTGCATATTCAAGCAAAACATATTAATCAAAGGACATAACTCTTGAGAATTATCTCCCATATTGTACTTCTCAAATCTAACACAGTTTGCGCTACCCATTCAGCTAGCATAGAAGCAGATACAAAGTACAAAAACAGTAAGCTCAGAACACCCCTGAGCTTACTGTTTTTGTACTTTGTATCTGCTTCTATGCTAGCTGAATGGGTAGCGCAAACTGTGTTAGATTTGAGAAGTACAACATGGGAGATAATTCTTAAGAGTTATGTCCTTTAATTAATATTATTAAAAAAATCTCCCTGCTTCCCTCTTATTTCTCAGCAAAACAATTCAATGATTCCAAAGAAAAACTCTTAGTCTGCAATGCAGCGCTAAAGAGAAGAACGCAAGAGAGGAGAGACAAAGACTGAAAGTCAGTTAAAAATGACGAAAGAGAAAAAGATAAAGAATACAGAACAAGCAGACTCCTATGTGTATGAGTGTTCGTTCTTTGATTTAACGTCTTTTCACTATAAGTGATATTAAACGGGTGTATGAGTGTGTGTGTTTGTGTGTGTGTGTGCGTGCGTGCGTGCGTGGTGTGTGTGTGTGTGTGTGTGCGTGCGTGCGTGTGGGGTGTGTGTGTGTGTGTAGTGTGTGTGTGTGTGTGTGTGTGTGTGTGTGTGTGTGTGTGTGTGTTGTGTGTGTGCACGCATTGATATTTGTTCATCTACCTAAACAGATTTCACAAAAAATATCTTTCATATTCATAAACAATTCAGATTATAAGACGAAAAGATCGGGTTAAGAAAAATGTACCAACTGACTTCATTGCAGTCAAATACATTCAGTAATAAGCACAAATATCAGTTTTAGCAAGTCAGTACATAACGAGACACACAGACAGTACAAAAGAGCTTGACCGCAAAATAGTTAACTTCTCACCACAGAGAAAATCTCCTTTAAACTGCAGCTGCAAAGTCTACTCCTCCACTTTCAGGAACTCCAAAAGTCCAAATCAGATTTGATGCTAGTAGAGTGGAGGAATGGTGATCAAGAACTTAACACCAACACTACGAGAGAGAGAGAGAGAGAGAGAGAGGAGAGAGAGAGAGAGACAGACAGACAGACAGACAGACAGAGAGACAGACAGACACAAAGACAGAGACAGACAAAGAAAGAAGGGAGGAAGAAAGAGAGAGAGAGAGACAGACAGACAGACAGACAGACAGGCAGACAGACATAGAGACAGACAGACAGACAGAGAGAGAGAGAGAGAGAGTGAGAGACAGAGCAAAGAGAGACAGCTGCCAGGAAGAGAGAGACAGAGACAGACAGTAGAGTAGAGAAGGTGGGCTCCAATTTACCCCCAATTACCACCTCCCTTTCTCAGACACTGGTACTTCGCATGCTTGACAAGATGGATCCTATTCGTTTTTCTATGGCGGTGACACACTATAACAAGTCCCCAAGTCAGAACTGACCCTGACACCTGCTGTCGTCCACCATTGAGGTTTTGAACACTTTTGGCCTGCAACAAGCATATGATATGCCTACTCTAAGAAAAATTGTTCACCAATGATATGCTAGATTTGCTTGTCTGAACTCTCATTATTTGTCTATCTGACAAGGCCTGGACGCAAAATCATAATATAGGATGAATACAATTTGCTGTGTCGAATGAAGTATGAAAAACAAGCTTCGAGAGCTTTTTATCTTTTAGAATGAGAGTTTTGGTGAGGACATGGTGCCCATCAGTTATGTTTCGCTGAACTATTTGTCTTTATGTATTTTCTTTGTTTGGGCCTTTCACCAAAAAAAAAAAAAGAGTAAAGTTTAATGATACTTTAAAACATGGC
>CM060313.1:82054099-82056599 GCA_030674185.1 Monoplex corrugatus
TCTTGTTCATTTGCTGGTGTAGTTAATCTAAATGACTTTTCCTGTAAACTGTGTATCGCATTTGATGCCCTGCCCAACCTAGCCACTGAATGTTTGCGTCTCACAAAACTAGAATGGTGTAACACTTTAGTTTAGACTGTAAATGAGTAGGTTTCCTTTTCAAGTGAGAATTCAGTTGTATACCTACCAAGGACGGAATATACGGATTGTGCTGTTAACAAAATGCCTATACTATGCCAGTCAAACAGAGTGCGCACACAAATCCTAGAAAGAATTGCTCGGAAAGCAAAAAGCAAACAAACAAAAAATGATTTAATCATTCTAACAATCTCATTTCATATATATATATATATATATATATATATATATATATATCTAAGTATAAATATGTCTATATATTACACTTCTCAAGGTCACCGTGACCTTAAAAAAGCATCAGATGAACTGAAACTTGGTGTGCAGTGAGAACAGCGGTGGACTGTTACAAGTGTGCAAACATAGATTTTAAATAACGTTGTCATAGTTGTTCACATAGTATTGCCCATACACACAGTCTTGAAAAAGTCTGAAAAAGTGCTAAGTTTAAGCAATTTTACCTTAGCAACATGACCTCAAATCTAGAGCACACATGATTCCTGAATGGCACACTTCTTCGACTCAAATTTGCTAAGGATCCATTCAGCAAGAGCCAAGAAAATCCAGCCAACCCATTTTTGTCAGACACACAGAGAAACGCACGTCTCTCTCCGGGTCTATACAAAACGATCTCATTTACCAAAAAAAAGAAAAAAGAAAAAAAAAGTAAAAGACCGAAAGAGTGTAAAACTATTGTACTATTGTACTATCAAGTCCAAACGTCCTCTGCCCCTATGACCTTCAGAACTTCTCTCAGCTTCTCCGCAGACCTCAGCGAGGCCTCTACATCTTCCTTGCTGCTCTGTCTTATTAGGTGTCTATTTTCAGACCTCTTCATTCAGGTCCTGCCTCCAGTCACTGGCCAAATGTTGACAGGAAAGAAGAGGAGAGATTCAGGTCCATCTAATCAAGCATGTAAAGTACCAGTGTCTGAGAAGAAGACGAGGAAATTGTGGTCAAATTAGATTCTCCCCTTGTCGCTTTGATGTGAAGTGTGGGCTCACTGGTGTCCCCTGCACCAGGGGCATAGCAATCGAATTCTTGAAATAGAAAGGTCATTCTTTTTGTCTGCAGTTACACCCCCCAAAAAGAGATTATCTGACCGACGATGGTTCTTCTTTCCATCTTAGTAAGTTTCGGGTGGTGATTCTCAGACTGTCATCTGCACGTTTCTTCATTGACTGAACATCATAAACGCTAACAGGAACCAGAAACAAACAAAACAAAAAAACGATAAAAGGATAAGAACGCGTATCTAATACAACAAGACAAAACAGGCGCAAATTTTCGGCCAGCTGGCCTTTGTCAAGCGTAAGGTCACAAACAAACAAACATCAGAAACAAAAATTAGGAAAGAAAGACTGAAACTTCCCTGCTGCTCTGTCCAGTGTGAGAAACGCTGTTTTGTTATTGACAAGATCAATCGTATAACAGACCTGAACAAACAATGTGAAATTGAAAGAATATCTTAGCACATGCAAAAAGAGAAGAGAAAGTGCATACATAAATACACACATATATCAACTACCCTCTCACAAAAGGTTGCCAGTGCAATGGGATTGTATGCAGGATAATGGACTGTGCCATGATCGTTTTAGATCTTCTCCATCAAATAACATCAGTGTCATCAGTACATTTGAAACTTACTCAGAGCTCCTTCTTTCTTAGTTCTTTCTTTCACTCGTTCTTTCACTCGTTCTTTCTTTTTTTTTTTTTTGCTCGTTCTTTCGCTCTTTCTTTCTTTCTTTCTTTCGTTTTTTTCTGTTTTCTCTCAAATGTAAATATAAAACAATTATAGCAGCAGTAATAATAATAATAAAATAGCAACAACAACAACAGCCGAAGATGCAACGCAAAAGGACTTCTAATACGTTGTCAACATAAAACCATATTGAGCACAAAGGCACTGCACATACAATATTGGTTTACTTAGGACTTAACAATCTTGATAAATAAATACTTGTCAACTTGTCCACATGTATAATGATAAACTAGTATCTGTGATACTGTCACATACATCGTACAAAATGCGCTCTACACTGGATGGCTCATAATGAACGAATGAATAAATCAATCAATATTTATCACTCCAGATGTATCATAAATTGACAAGCCAAGCTCCATCAATCAAAAAGCCCATGGGGAAGATTGGGACCACAGAACTGACGCTAGCGATACATTATAATGAAAGCTGGCGTAGAGTACAGCCCTGTCACGTAGTCTCAATCTTAGATGGAATCCCTCCGCATCAGCATCATCATTCCCATTGTAAAGAAATCACCAAAGCACCATAAAAATTTGTCCCAGTTTCTGTAACCACAAAATACACGCAAAAAAAAGAATAAGAACGCCGAAAATTTGCGCC
>CM060313.1:82059099-82061599 GCA_030674185.1 Monoplex corrugatus
ACAGAGAATGAGAAGAGATAGAAAGATAGAAGATGAGATAGATATAGATGAGTAGAGGATGGAAATGAGAGAGACAAAGAGATAAGAGAGGAAGACAGAGAGAGATTGAACGAGAGACAGAGACAAGAGAGCAGAGACACTGAGAGACATAGAGAGACGGAGGAAATCACGGAATCTGATTATTGTTCAAGGATACACATGTCAGAGAAATGACTGAAGAGACCTGATAAAAATATTACGTACGAATTTATAAAAAGCCAAGGTACGAATGTGTCTGATAAATTTACGTTCAATTTTAGAAATCTGTCACTTCTATATAAATATTTGTATAATATAAAACAGATTTTATATTTTTCATGAACACCGAGACCTAGAACGAGCATTAGATAAAAAGTAATTTGATGCTGGTGAGGATAATGACAGACTGTTCATCATCATCAGGTGCCTTGCCGCATAGCGTTGGCGATTATGGACTTCCATCTGTCCCTATCATTTGTTGCCTCAAGCATCTCTTCCACCCTCCTTGTCTTCAGCCACTCTGCAAGTCCGTCTAATATCTTCTCCCTGGGTCTACCCGGTGCTCTCTTTCCCTTAAGCTTTCCCGTTGTGATCAGGTGCTCCAATTCCCCTTTCCTCATAAAATGGCCTATAAATGTTGTCTATGTGTGTGTGTGTGTGTGTGTGTGTGTGTGTGTGTGTGTGTGTGTGTGTGTGTGTGTGGTGTGGTGTTTATGTGTTTATGTGTGTGTGTCTGTGTGTGTGTGCGTGTGTGTGTTTATCATCATCATCATCAAGTGCCTTGCCACATGGCGTTGGCGATCATGGACCTCCATCTCTATCCCTTGTTGCCGCAAGCACATCTTCCACCCTCCCTGTCTTCAGGCACTCTGCAAGTCCGTTCAATACTTTTCCCTGGGTCTACCTGGTGCTCTCTTTCCCTCCAGCTTTCCTGTTGTGACCAGATGGTCCAATTCCCGATTTCTCGTAAAAGGGCTTATAAATGTTGCCAGTCTATTCCTAATTTTCCTTATGAATGATCTTCTTGTTCTGCCTCCATCAAACTGTCTCGTTTGTTTTCTTTACTGTCCATGGAACTCTCAACATTCTTCTTAGAAACCACATCTCGGCTGCCTCAATCTTGTTCTGGCTTTGCTTGTTGACTGTCCACGCCTAGCAACCATACAACAGTACTGGTTCTACATAACATTCAAGAACTCTCTTCCTGATGTTAATTGAAAGGCATTTGTTGGTAAGAATGTTTTTCATCTTCTTGAATGCTGTTTTGGCTTGATCGAATCTGCTGGCTATTTCCGATGTGCATCTGCCATCTGGTGAAATGATTGTTCCCAGTATTTAAACTTATCAACCTGTCTCAAGGTTGTGCCGTTTGCTGTTATTTTGCATGAGGGGATTTCATATTTTTTACTAATCACCATGACTTCAGTCTTCTGCTGTTTAATTCCAACCCCTTATCTTTGCTTTCTATTTCTAGTATATTCACAAGGTTTTGTGGGTCCCTTTCATTTTCTGCAATTAGCACGGTGTCATCTGCGTATCAAACGTTTATCATTTTTCCTCCAACCTGTAATCCAGAGTATTCCTCTAGGTTTCTCATGATCTTTCGCTGTAAAGTGAAAACAGATCTGGTGACAAAACACAACCCTGTCTGACTCCTCTCTTGATGTTTTGGAAAGAGCTTATATCGTTTTTTATTCTCATTCCAGTTGTTTGTTCCCAATAATTTTTTCTGATTATTCGTAGATCTTTTCATTAATATTGAGTCTTTCTGGTTGGTTGATCAATTCTTCATGTCTTACCCGATCAAAATCCTTGGTATAATCAACAAAGCATAGATATAAATAATCCTTATTCATCTCGATTGACCTCTCTATGATAGTTCTTAGGATGTATATGGCATTAATAGTTCCTTTCCTTTTCACAAATCCACATTGTTCATCTGCTCTTTCTCCTTTGATTCTATTCCTTGTCCTCATCATGATTGTTCTTAATAGGATCTTGGTTACATGACTCATCAAACTGATTGTGCGATGGAGTTTGCATTCTATAGCCCTTGTCTTGTTTGAAAGTGCATGAAAATTGATTTTGACATATCTTTGGGGATTTTTCTAGTGTCGTAAATTCATTTAGGAGGACTGTTATTTTTTCAGACTGTTACAACAATGAAAATAGAATGCAAATATTATCAGAAGTTACTGAGAGTTGCTTGTTCGCACAGATTCCTCAAAAAGTGTTGCTTTTAGTCTGGATTAGTGTGTGCCTTTAACCTAAGTAATAAACCTAACCGGCTTATGGATTTGTGACTACTTAATAATCAATATATTTGAGCAAATTGGGTAAAGATCCAGCCAGAGGCAGATGAGAAGGTCTTGCTTACACTTGTTTTTCAGAAGCGGACATACAGATATAAAAACATACACAGACACACACACTCACATACATAGCACACACACATGCATTCACATATACGCGCGCGCGCACA
>CM060313.1:82066599-82071599 GCA_030674185.1 Monoplex corrugatus
CCCATCATTCCTACGACGATCATCGTGGGATTTTTCTAAACCCCTACGACCACTACCAAGAGCATCAACACATCAGCAAGAAGAGGATGAAATCCATTAATACCAATAGTATGACAACTGCAATGCAACGATAACAACTAAAGAAAATAAGTGTGACTTACAACAGTTAGAAAACGAAAAAGAGTATATAAGCGTAAGAACACATAAATACATAAAAAAGTAAACAGCAAGGCTAAATTTAATTATTCATATCGTCTTACACACACACACACACACACACACACACACACACACACACACACACACCACACACACACACACATCATATTGCATATATATGTGCACATATATGTGCACACGCACACGCACATGCACACGCACACGCACACGCACACGCACACGCATACACACACGCTCAGATCATGTTTTGTAAAACATTTTTCTACCACACAAAAATAAATGAAATCAAACAATTTCCAACAGCTCTCGAACGTACCATCTTCTTCTGTTCCACTTCCGATATCTCGAGTTAAGTCCCAACTTGTACCATGAAAAACTGGCCTGTTGGGTGCCCATCTTCACGTTTTCATCATTCTGGTGGTGTCAGCTCAGTGTTTCATGAGTCTCTTTCCCCCTTCGAGCTTCATCCCCCTCCCCTCATTTCAAAACCTTACCAGCGCATAGGTTGGGGTTTTTTTTCTCGCAGGCTCAGGGAAATGAGATGATTGCTGGCAAATTTGGGTAGAGCCGGTATGGAGTTGTCCAAGTGGGATAAAAATCCCTTTTTTATACAAACTTCAGATTGTTTTCCACTTTTAAAAAAATGGCCGCGGTGTATTGAGTGCGTGAAGGTCACGTGCACCAGACGAAAACACAGAAACTTCCAGAAGAAAGAAAATGTTTGGAAAGTAATGTAGTGGGCAGCAAAACAGTGCTGAGGATTAGGCATGGCAGGGGGCAGAGTGTTTTCTAAAGAACATAGAGAAATCTCTTCCAGCATAACATGTCTTACACAGCTAGCTGTGTGCAAGCAAACAATCTTTAAGTGGTCGTACGAATTTGGGCGTATGTTGTTTTTTAAGGGGAGAGAGAGGGAGAGAGAGAGAGAGAGAGACAGAGACAGAGACAGAGACAGAGAGACAGAGAGAGACGTAGAGAGAGAGATAATCAGAATTAGAATCAGAAATGTATTCAGTAAGGCCAAAGCCCCATTTGAAGGGGTGTGAACACATTATAAACATTATACAAATACAGAATATAATACATAGTCATTCTTGGATAATGCATACTTCAAATATTTTGAAATCGTTACAATATAGGACTTACAGTCAAACTTCAATAATACAAGAGAGAGAGACAGACTGACAGACAGACAGACAGACAGATAGAGATGGAGACAGAGAGAGACAGAGAGAGAGACAGAGAGAGAGAGACAGACAGACAGACAGAGACAGAGATAGATAGATAGATAGAGAGAGAGAAGAGAGAGAGAGAGACAGACAGAGACAGAGAGACAGAGAGCGACAGAGACAGAGAGAGAGAGAGGTTGTAAGAGACGGGGAGAGCACACATATAAACAAACAGGAGCGCAAGAAGAAAAGAACACAGGATTTTAAGTAAAATGTTGTCAAAAGTTGTCGAATAGGACAACAGACAGATAGGTGAGATGATAAAATAAGGAAAGAGGCTGGCAGACATGCAAAGACACAAACAATGAAAACAATAGAGAAGAAATGAACTTGTTTCTTGCAGGCGAGGAATTGGGGAAGGAGCAGAAGAGTGGAAGCTGCTGCTAGGTCAAAACAATCAAACAAATTTTCAACAAAGTTTTATAAGAGAGGTTTGGGAATAGTTTATCCAGTTTAAAGAAAAGTTTAAAAAACGAAAGAACATGAAGAAAATGGAACAGGAAGAAAAAAAAACAATACAAAAAAAAAGAAGAAACGAAAGAACCATCATCAACACCATGTGCCCTGCCACATGGTGTTGGCTGTCGCGGCTCTCCATACGAATCTATCATTTGTTGCCGCAAGTACATCTCCCACCCTCTCTGTCCTCAGCCACTCTGCAAGTCCGTCCAATATTTACTCCGTGGGTCTTCCCGGTGCTCTCTTTCTCTTCCAGCTTTTCTATTGTGACTAGATGCTCTAATTTCTCTTGTCTCATAAAATGGCTTATAAACGTTGCTTGCATTTTCAAGAGGTTACCATAATAATGGGAGATTTTAATGCTAAAGTGGGAAAGGATAGGGTAGAGGATATAGTTGGACCTCATGGCCTTGGTACACGAAATAAAAGGGGAGGGAAACTTGTAGAATGGGCACAGATGAATGAGTTCATAGTAGGAAACACCTGGTTTGAGCAGCCTAATAGAAGAAAATGGACTTGGATGAGTCCAGGAGATAATACCAAAAATCAGATTGACTACATCCTGATCAACAAAAGATTTAGAAATTCTTTACTGTCAGCAAAAACACTACCAGACGCAGAATGTAACAGTGATCACAATCCTGTAGTGGGAAGATTTAGGTTGAAATTACGGAAAAGGAAACAGACCAAAAGCAACATCAAACTAGATCTTGCAATCTTAAAGACAGATGAAGTGATACGTCAAACATTTAATGTACATGTTCAAAACAAATTCAGTGCTCTGGAAGACGTTGGTGACAGTGAGGAACAGTGGACAAAGTTGAGAAATTCGACAAATGAAGCTTGTGAAGAAATACCTGTAGTAGATAGAAAAGCAAAAAAAGAACTGGATGACAAAAGAAATTATAGGCTTGATGGAGGAATGGAGGAAGGCAAAGAGAAACGAGGAAATATACAGGAAGATAAACAAAGAAATCAGGAATAGGTGCAGTGAAGCTTAGGAAGCTTGGCTGAACACAAAATGCAAAGAAATAGAAGACCAACACAAAACGGATCCTCAGGGTACGTACAGACGATTTGAAGAAATCGTCCACAAGAAAAATACATGCACATCAACTGGTTGCTTAATATCGAAAGATGGTTCGATTCTCATGGAAAAAGACAAAATATTAGACAAATGGGGAGAGTACATTAAAGACCTTTTTGAAGATGACAGAAACGCAGAACACATTATAAGAAAGAACTTTGAAGTACCACCCATAATGAAAGATGAAGTTAGACCAGCATTGAAAAAGATGAAACCAGGAAAAGCCCCAGGACCAGACAACATTACCACAGAGATGATTGAAGCCCTGGAGGAATTCGGTATAGAAAAAATAACAGTCCTCCTAAATGAAATTTACGACACTGGAAAAATCCCCAAAGATATGTCAAAATTACTTTTCATTGCACTTCCAAACAGGACAGGGGCCATAGAATGCAAACTCCATCGCACAATCAGTTTGATGAGTCATGTAACCAAGATCCTATTTAGAATAATCATGATGAGGACAAGAAATAGAATCAAAGGAGAAATAGCAGATGAACAGTGTGGATTTGGGAAGGGAAAGGAACTATTAATACCATGTACATCCTAAGAACTGTCATAGAGAGGTCAATCGAGGTGAACAAGGATTTATATTATGCTTTGTTGACAAAATACCAAGGCTTTCGATCGGGTAAGACATGAAGAATTGATCAACCAACTAGAAAGACTCAATAATGATGGAAAAGATCTACGAATAATCAGAAATATGTATTGGGAACAAACACCTGCAATCAGAATAAAAAACGATACAAGCTCTTTACAAAACATCAAAATAGGAGTCAGACAGGGTTGTGTTTTGTCACCAGATCTGTTTTCACTTTACTGCGAAAACATTATGAGAAACCTAGAGGAAGACCGTGGATTAAAGGTTGGAGGAAAAATGATAAACAACATTCGAGGCGCAGATGACACCGTGAAAGGGACCTACAAAACCTTGTGAATATACTTGAAATAGAAAGCAAAGATAAGGGGTTGGAACTAAACAGCAGGAAGACTGAAGTCATGGTTATCAGTAAAAAACATGAAATCCCCTCATGCAAAATAACAGCAAACGGCACAATCTTGAGACTGGTTGATAAATTTAAATACCTGGGAACGGTCATTTCACCAGATGGCAGATGCACATCAGAAATAGCCAGCAGAATCGGCCAAAGAAATAACAACATTCAAGAAGATGGAGAGCATTCTTACCAACAAATGCCTATCAATTAACATCAGAAAGAGAGTTCTTGAATGTTATATAGAACCAATACTGTTGTACGATTGCGAGGCGTGGACAGTCAACAAGCAAAGCCAGAATAAGATTGAGGCAGCCGAGATGTGGTTTCTAAGAAGGATGTTGAGAGTTCCATGGACATCAAAGAAAGCAAACGAGACAGTCTTGATGAAGGCAGACACAAGTAGGTCATTCATAAGGAAGATTAGGAAAAGGCAGGCAACATTTGTAGGCCATTTTATGAGGAAAAGGCAATTGGAACACCTGGTCACAACGGGAAAGCTGGAGGGAAGGAGAGCACCGGGTAGACCCAGGGAGCATATACTAGACGGACTTGCAGAGTAGCGGAAGACAGGGAGGGTGGAAGAGATGCTTGAGGTAACAAGAGATAGAGACAGATGGAAGTCCATAATCGCCAACGCCATGCGGCAAGGCACCTGATGTGATGATGATGATGATGATGATGATGATGATGATGATGATGATGCATTTTCATAAACTTCTTCAATAATGTTCTCTTTGTGTTTGTGAATAGAGAAAGAAAAAGAAAAAGAAACAAACAAACAAATAGCTGAATGTGCAAAACATCAAATAATATTTCTCTTAAATGTTTTCCAAACACGAAAAACGTGGCTCTAAACATCAGTCAAGAGCATACCAAAATTAACGAGTACTGCGAAAGTCATTTATTCAAAGAAAGCTGATATCATTGCGTTAAAAATTAGAATCAATAAACACTCATTCAAGCACACACACATACACACACACACACACACACACACACACACACACACACACACACACACACACACACACACACCAGCTCGTG
>CM060313.1:82084099-82099099 GCA_030674185.1 Monoplex corrugatus
TTCTGCTCGTCTTCAGAGACAAATTTGGTATCGGAAAGAGGGACCGTCCATCAGCCTATTGCCTTACCTACTGAACACAAAAATATTTTTATTCTGAGGGGATTATGTGCATGCATGCATGCATGCGCGCGCGCGCGCGCGCGCGTGTGTGTGTGTGTTTAAGTGGGCGTTTGTTTGTATGTATTTGTGTACGTGCGTGTCCGTGAGTATATATATATATATATATATATATATATATACATATATATATACACATATATATATATATATACATGTATATATATATATATATATATATTATGTATATGTATATATAATCTGTGTATGTAAGTGTGTGTGTGTCTGTGTGTGTGAGTGCATGTGCGTGTGTGTCCATTTCTATATGTGTCTGTCTCTGTGTGCTCATATGTATGTTACAGTGGGAGGGTGTGCGTGTGTGAAGTGCTACATGGATTACAAAACAAATATACCACAAGAACCAGAAAAAAAAACACGAAAGAAGAATATGAACGCGTATTTAATACAACAAAACAAGATAGGCGCAAATTTTCGGCCAACTGGCCTTTGTCAAGCGTAAGATTACAAACAAACAAACACTAGATACAAAAAAATCGAGAAAAAGACTGAAACTTCCCTGCTGCTGTCTTCAATGAGAGAAAAGGAACAAACTGACTCAATATACCACAAATCAAAATACGTCTACCACCCTAGGCAGTGTCAGAGGTCATGTGACACAGGGATTTTTTCACCCGGTTACTCCTTTACCAAACTCAGTCTGAAGCGTGAAGATTACAGAGCCAGAAGAAAACGTAGGAAGACAGAGTTTTACTGAAAATGGTCTTCCACCGTTCGGGCCATTTATTTAGTATGGATCACTGAACATTTTGGAAATTTCAAATAATTTGGGAACCTTGATGGTAAGGGAGAAACTGTCTAAAAGGAACGTTAAATGGTCTGCCCTTGGGGAAATATCATTGAATACCATTGCCACTCATTTCCGACGTTTAAGGGTCGATCGCATTTGAATTGGTGTGGGTTCACAGAAACTGTGATTGGAACAGTAACGGTTTTCAACTATGACAGTTGGGGTTAGGTTTATTCTAATAATATGTAAATCAGGATGAAGAACAGCCGTATTTCTACGGTACACCATACATCAGACTACAAGACGGATAGAGCATACAGAAAGAAATCAGTTTCGTCTCCTTCTTTTGTTCGTTTTCTATAAGGTCAAGCCACCTCTGGCAATGAATGTGACTATGTAATACAGTTTTGATATGAATACGATTGGGAATGCCTTGTCTTAACATTTGAAAAAGAACACCTGAACAAGAAAAGGTCTAACAATATGAAAGACAAAGACAATAACTGGTAACCAGAATGCAAATCACGATTTGTTCACAACATTTTTGCCGGTAGTTTATTTAATCTGCAGATAATCATGAGTAGCATTAAATATATCTCATATAGGCAATGCACAGAACACATATGGGAATAAGTAAGACAAAACGCCTTAAGTCAAAAAGAAACAACCATACTTAACTCTCGAGACTAATGCAAAGAAGAAAACAATGTAGCTAAACGTAAAGAAAAGAAAGAAAGGAGTACTCAAGAGACATTCAAAGACAAAGTTAAGGCAGATTTTCCAACATATTTTCAGAAACCGCGCAAGTAAAACCAGCTTGAATACATATTAGACAGGTTGAATCGAGACATAATTCATGAAACGTTACTGTTTTCTAAAAGAAAAGAGTTCGAGGGGCAAAGCTGGGAAGCAAATTCCTTAGAGCAAACATGCTGTATGCCAGAACATTAGGCAAAAAAAAAGTAATATAAGTTCACACCAACGGTTTTGCAGTCACTAGTTTACAGAAGCTGTTATACGTAACAGAGATCAGAGAACAAGTCATCATTTCTGACATAGTCACATTCAGCGGCAGCTTTTTTAACACATCTAAGAAGGTATCAGTGTTTGCAGACGTTTGCTGACACACACATATATACCCGTCTGACGTTGCTCTGAATCACTCTACCATATTACCCTGAGAAAGAAAATGGAAGAACGTAAACCCAACCAAAGACACTGTCTGATGAGGGATAAATGTTGGTGTGTAAAGTACACACGGTCTGGCTGACTTGGCAACTTTCTGTCTGAAAAGAGCATCACGCCTGGACGTCTGTCCCTAGAAAACTTTGCATAGAGATGGTTGCTCTGGGAATGCATGCAGCACTTAGTCTCTTTTCAACCCCCTTCTATGGAGCCATGGTAGAGCCGATTGGTGAATTGAGTCACGTTGTATAGCAAAGTCTCATGAGTGTTGATGGGGCATTTGTCCTGGCACATTAGAGTCGATCCTCTCTTTTCCCTTTTATATAAGCAGGGCGATGTTCACTTCCATGCCATCCTGAGGGCAAGCTGTCTGCAGTCATTGGCTTCAGCGTCCCATTACCACGAGTGTTCAAAGCCAGCAAGACCCACACTCTCTGCCTGTCTGTGTGCAAGAGTGTGTTTGATAATCGACAGGAAAGAGCTAAACAATATGAATCCCTTACTCTTCATAACATAAAACTGATGATGGTCGCTTGGCGTGGATTCTTGTCAACAGGTTGACTCACATTTCGCAAAACATCTCCGTCCATTTGACCATACCTCTCCCCTCCATCAACACTCATGAGACTTTGCATACAACGTGACTTACTGTTTATTTGTTATTTTCATCTCTTACCTATTCATTTATATACATACTCCTTTATTTTGTACTCATTTGTTCACCTACTTACTTCTTATTCACTTACTTACTCACTTACTTACTTACCTATCTATGATCAATAAAATATTGTATTCACCTACTTGATAGACAGTTCAGCATTTGGGCATTGGCGGGGGGGAGGGAGGGGGGGTCTGTCATGTGAGACGAATTTATACAGAATAGCCAGTTGTGATTGTGATCCAAACCTTTGATTATTCATTTATTTACTTTATAGACATGTTTCCTTTTTGAAGGTAAGATACAGAGATACACATGTCATTTACATGTACATCTCGTAACCAAGATCATATATTCCAGTAGTAGGCCGATAAAATAACTATGTAATATAGACTAGGTAAAACATGGTCTAGGTAGGGCCTCAAGACCTGGCCAGCTCGTGGGTTTATATGCAGGCTTAAGGCTTGTGCCTTGATCACCATACACATGGCACCTGTGACGTTAGTGTGAATGGAATTCGTTCCAAGCGCGGAGACTTCATCTTGAGAAACTGAAACTGAAACTCCATTAGCCAGAAGTAGGGGACTGAAGTGAAAGATTGGGGTTGTATGTGGAACTAATCTGTTGACACTGTGCTTGGATGGCGACTAGGAGCTGGATGGATAAAGTGTCCCTGACAATTGGTCAGGGGATGTGGAAGTCATTCAAAGATCTTGTTTGAGGGATTAAGTGGCTCTATCTGGTAGTTGAGGCCATTTTCCTGAAATCGTTTTTTCCTGTGATTGGTGGAAACTTTAATATTATGTATGAGTTCTGCAACGGCCTACAAGCAAAACAGACAAACCAACCAACTTCCCAATTAATCAAAACAATGCAAAAAAAAAAGCAACCTACAATCGAAAACCAACTAAAGATAATGTCATCAACATCCAAAAAAGGTTATTTTGTCTCTGACCTGTTTCTCTTGTATTTTAGATATAACTTCTCCTTTTGTAATGTTTATAGAAGATCTTTAAGGCCCAATCAGTTTACTGTTAACAGCTGAAAAATTCTATAAGCTAGCAAAATGTATCGTATAGCACTTGTGTGAAATGTCAACAGATTTTATGGTAACCTCTATCCAGATGTTTAGCAATGTTTTCGCTTGTTTGTTTGTTTGTATGTTTGTGTGTTTGTGCGTGAAGTCCACTGTGAAGAGTTTATGTTAAAGTAGAAACTGACAAGAAAAGCACCCCCACGAGCCTTACTCTTGTGTGTGTGTGTGCGTATGTGTGTGTGTGTGTGTGTGTGTGTGTGTGTGTGTGTGTGTGTGCTGCATGAGTGTGTGTGTGTGTGTGTGCGTGTGTGTGTGTGTGTGTGTGTGTGTGTGTGTGCATGAGTGTGTGTGTGCATGTTTGTGTATGTGTGTGTGCATGAGTGTGTGTGTGCATGTGTGTGTGTTTGTGTGTCTGTGTGTTATGTGAGTGAGTGAGAGAGAGAGAGAGGAGAGAGGGGGGACAGACAGACAACAGACAGACAGATAGACAGACAGAAAAAAGACAGAAAGAAGAGAGACACAGGTAGATACACAGAGAGGTTTGTCATTAATACAAAAAAAAACCCTTTGTGGCAACCGTTCGATATAACTGGCACCACTGACATTACAATCTTTTGATATTTTTTCTGTCGACAGGAAGAGGACGAAAATGAAACTGACAGTACGAAGATGGAAACTGAACTTCACAATACGATAAAGAAAGTTGATATGGCATAGGCAGTCAAAACGTAAGCAGGCTTGTCTTAAACGTATCCCTGAAAGAAGAGTCCCTCCAGACGACGATAAAGACCAGTGATCTGCTCCCTGTGTGATTAGCATTCTTAAATTTACTGTGGCTTTTTGAACACTTGGCACCTATTCTCCAGAGAGAAATTTATAATCTGCTCATTCAGGAAACATGGGAAAATGCATCTGAATGTGTGTCTCATTACAATATAGATGTATGATTTGTACGCTCGTCCCTCACAACCATTATCAAATATGTGCTAACGATTTTGTTTTTATAAATGTTTACCTTCATTACAGGCTCTTCGTTTTTCATGATCACACTTTTCTGTGGGTACGTTTCCTCTAATTCATTGTCTGTGTATATCTATCGATCAATCTATCTGTCTGTCTGTCTGCCTGTTTATCTATTTATCAATTTGTCGTTTCAGATACTTCGTTTTATGTTTCGAAACTTTCTCGAGTAAGCATACTATTTAGGGATTAAAAGAATTAATTAGGTGGAAATGCCAGGATGCACATTTAATGAGAGACAAATGAATAAACAGAGAAGGGAAAAAAACCGATACAGGTAACGGTATACCTTCTTTATCATACTTCTTTTATACATCATAGTGTGCACTATATCCAGCAAAGGAAAATCAGATCATAAGCTATAATCACTTAAAAGAGTCCTTAGACCGTAGATAAAGTGTTTTAGATGATTCCAAAAACTGGTCTCCCTAACCTCCCATCATTGATAGTTCAGACATTCGGCCTCTAGACACTTTCCAAACATGACTCTTTTACTCCTAAACGGAAGGGAACTTTGGATGGAAAGGAAGTATGAGAGTCACCCTGTCTACAACAATAATCCGCCTCCATACCACCACCATCATCTCTATGTGATGCAAAATGAAGGGGGCCCATATCATTATTTGGCTTCTTCGCAATCGATCAACTAATCACTTCTGCACACAGCTTAGAGAAGAATGGATCTCGCCAGACGCTGGACACTCGTGATAATGGGTCATTGAAGCCAATGAATACAGACAGCTTGTCCTCAGGGTAGCAAGAAGCCAAATCTCTCTACTCAAACACGAAAAGAAAGGACAGACTCTGATGCATAGGGCCCAGGACAAACGCTACATCAACATTCATGAGACGTCGCTCATAGCCTGACTCCCTTCACCAATCAGTTCTGCCACGATCCCCAGAGAAGGAAATGAAAAGAAAGAGACGAAGTGTTCCATGTATTCCCTGAGCATCCAATGCCAAGTCATCCGATCCGTGTGTAAATAACACGCCAACGTCTGCGACTATGTTTGATGTTCTATTTTTGTATGTTATTATGAGAACAGGGACAGCGCAAGTATGTCTACGTCTACACAGATTTACACCTACGGAAACTTTTTATTTAGAGTGGAACAAAGGAGATTTGTGTCTATCGTTATGTAAATGAATCAGAAGGAAAAAAAAAGAGTAACTGCAGGTGAGCTGAGAAAAAGATTATGAGTTTGGAATTTGGAGTTTGTCCAAGAGGGTTTCATTGCACTGGGACAATTTCATATGCGCTCCACCCAAATCTGCCAACAATTATCTGGCAGATTCCCTGAGCCGGCACAAAACCTTATGCGCTGTCAAGGTCTAAAAATAGATATGAAAGCATTACTGAAATAGATATGAAAAAATGAGTAAAACAGATATGAAAAACATAGTTTCATGAAGGAAATAGATTGGGATTTGAAAAAAAAAATTAATGTACTGCACTCTCCTTAACACTTGACTGTACTCACATGAGGACTCACCTGTAGACAGCATCTGGCAAGAGCCATTCTGTCCACTCCCTGCTTGTCTATGACTGAAGCTAAAGTGATTCTATAAGTTGTCTTTTGTTGTGTAAATGCGTCCAGAGATTGTTTTGTTACCCTGTTGAAAACCCAAATGTAGAAGCCGATTGGTATCTTGTTTGTGATAACTGTCATGTCAGGTCGAAAAATGGTTACAGGACATTTCTCTTTCAAATATGTAGACTCGTCATCATCAGGTGCCCTGCTGCATGGCGTTGGCGATCATGAAGCTATCCTCATTGGCACCCGTCAGAAACTTTCTCAGCTGCCTCCTCTTTCTCTCCCATTATGTAACACATCAGTCCCAATTTCTGATTCAGCTAAAAACCTTGGTGTCTGCATTGACTCTACCTGCCATGAACAACTTTGTTTCTCAAACTGCCAGATCTTGCTACTATCATCTCCATCGTATAAGCCTGATCAGGAAGTATCTCTCTGTCGAAACAACTGCAAAACTCGTTCTCTCCTTCATAATGTCTCGCATTGACTATTGCAATTCACTCCTGTCTGGTCTTCCTGCCTCCACCATTCACTTCCTACAGCGCATTCAAAACAATGCTGTACGCCTTGTACTCAAAAAGAAAAAAGCTGACCACATATCTCCTCTCCTGGCACAACTTCACTGGTTCCCTGTATCAAAGCGCATACAGTACAAACTAGACACCATGTGCTACAAAAGCCTCAATAACGCAGCCCCCGATTACCTGTCAAGCCTACTTGAGATCTATCTTCCCTCACGTACCCTCCGCTCTGCCTCCGATCCTCTGACTTTTCGCTTTCCACGCACTAAGCTCAATACCTATGGTCCACGAGCCTTCTCTGTTTCTGGTCCACTCTCCTGGAACAAACTTCCTCTCTCAGTCCGTCAGCAACCTACTTTTGCCTCCTTCAAGTCCGCTCTCAAAACTCACCTTTTCTCCTCTGCATAAAATCCTAACCTCACTCAACCCCCCTCTGCAGCCTGTCTCCGCTCGGAGGGGAATCACTTTGTTTTAATATATAATTGTATATGATGTGCTCTCTGTGGTTTTCCATTGGTTTTATTCTTGCTTTTATTGCTTTTATTCTTTTTCCCCATTTGTGGCCATGCGTTTTGTGTGTGTGTGTGTGTGTGTGTGTGTGTGTGTGTGTGTGTGTGTGTGTGTGTGTGTGTGTGTGTGTGTGTGCGTGCGTGCGTGCGTGCGTGCGTGTGTGCGTGTGTGTCTTTTCGGCGCTTGGATTTGATTTTGTCGAGATTTGCGATATATAAATATTGTAATTATTATGTATGCATGTGCGTACGTATGTATGTATGTATGTATGTATACGCTTAGATTTATGTATGTATGTATGTATGCATGTATACGCTCAGCTTAGATTTATGTGTGTAAGTATGTAAGCATGTATGTATGCATGTATACGCTCATATGTATGTAGGTATGTATGCATGTATACGCTCAGCGCTTAGATTTGATTTTATCAAGATTTTGCGCTATATAAATAAAATATATTATTATTATTATTATTATCTGCCTCTATCTCTCGTTGCCCCTAGCATCTCCCCCACCCTCCCCGTCCCCAGCCACTCTGCAAGTCCGTCCAGCATTTTCTCCCTGGGTCTACCAGGTGCTCTCTTTCCCTCCAGCTTTCCCGTTGTGACCAGGTGCTCCAAATCCCCCTTCCTCAAAAACTGGCCTATAAATGTTGCCTGTCTTTTCCTAATCTTCCTTATGAGTGATCTACTTGTGTCTGCCTCCATCAAGACTGTCTCGTTTGTTTTCTTTGCTGTCCATGGAACCCTCAACATTCTTCTTAGAAACCACATCTCGGCTGCCTCAATCTTGTTCTGGCTTTGTAGATATGTAGACTAGTCAGTTAAAAGACGCTCATGGATTTCGGCCCAACAAAAACAAACACGCATAAAACATTATCTCCTCTGGTTTTAGGAAAGACAGAAAACCACCCTTTCTTTTCCAATAATGCTAAGACTGTTCAGTCTTTTCTTAAAGTTCTACAAAATAGAATCCTCGGCCAGTCATGTTTTTAAATAATTAATATCAAACAAGAAATTCCATTTGCTTACTAGATCTATGTCAATGTATGGTGCAGAGACTGCCACCATGTACAACCACCATAAAACCAATGACATGAACTTGCCCAAGTTTAATTGGCAGTTTGTTGATTAGCTGGTTGGTTGGTGGGATTGTGTTTTTTTTGTGTTTCTTTCTTGTCTGTCTTTTTAACACTACGCATGCTTTCGTATATTGCTCATATGCATCTATCCCTTGTCGTTGCATGTACATATTCTACCCTTTCTGTCCTCAGCCATGCTGCAAGTCCGTCCAATATTTTCTCCCTGGGTCTATTTGGTGTTCTCTTTCCTTTCAGCTTTCCTGTTGTGACCAGGTGCTCTAATTTTAGTTTCCCTCTGTCTATTGGGGGTCACGGTGGGGGTTGACATGGGAACAAAAATTTGTAAGCTGTCACTAATTCATAAGTTTAAAGACAAAGTATTGAAGACCAAGGTCGCACGGACCAAGAATATACCTAAAATCATCAGTTTTGAGTGAACTGTGTCAGCAGCAGTTTCTTAGGCACTATTGAAAATATTTCAGTTCTTTTTCGCTGTTATTCCTTGTAACCATTTCAATGTACATCAAGTTGTATTTCTATCTAAACCACAGTGACCTTCAGGAGAACAAATTTTTATGAAAAGGGACATTTATAGAATGGTGTGACCATTTTGATAAGATTTCTGCCCGTCTACTAGTGAGGTGATCCTCTCACTTATATATATTATATATATTTACATATTCCTCTATCCTCCATACTTGCTTTTGTCTGTAGCTCAGTGTGTGGTATGCCGTACTGAATTAATTTTGTCTCTCATTAAACTTAATCTGTTGTTGTTGTTGTTTGTGTTTACATTTTTAAGGATCATCACACTTTGGGATATTTCCTTTGTGCTTACCTCCCCCCCCCACCCACACACACACTTTTCACTCAATTTTTTAAGCCACTTTAATGGCCACAGAAGCTGGCACAGTTTTTACAATGCAATGATGATAATGGCGATAAAGATGATAAACCATGATGCTGTGGAGTTCCCTTTAGGATTAGGACTGCGTGACAGGGCTGTACTCTACGCTTATTATAACAACATATCAACAAGACCCGATGGATACAGACACCTGCAACTTTGGTCAGAAGATTTGAGCAATACCCTCAATGACGTATCTGTGAAGTGGATGAGACTCAACTTTGTGGTTCCAGTCTTCCAATGAACCCATAGCACACTCAACTCTGGGTAGGAGCCAGCTGTGACCGAAAAATCCTACAATGATTTTTGAAAGACATGGGAATTTGAACCCACAATCTTCCAATCGGTAGTCCGTTGCGCTAACCACTACACCGCGACGACTGCTTTTTCAGTAAATCGGTTGTTTTGGTAAACCTAAAAAAACAACTCATTGCTGACTCAGATGTCTTTGTGCGTCACACCAATTCAGACACAGTCATGCTTTAACGACGGAAGGTGGTAACCAATTCATTGCTCTTTTCCTCGATAGTTCCCTTCAGACAGTTTCTCTACTGCTTTCAGAGTTTCCAAATTGTCTGAAAGTTCTAAACACTCGTTAGTGGTCCTACCAAACGGATTACTTGAACTGTTGATGTCTCTTTTTGGTAAAGTTCAATCTTGCCACGCCTTTTCTGAGCTGAAATCTGCTCACTCCAGACTCGGTTTGGAGGATGAATCACTATGCAGAAACGTTCTTGTATCACACCATATATGCAACTGTTACGAGGAAGGAGATAAAGTTAAAACAAGAAAACGATGAAAAAATGTTTCCTTTAAGAGAAGTGTATACATCTGCAAATGTTTCATTTCATGTGTAATAAAATGATTGTTTCTACGCTGGATTTCACTTATCAATGTTTAGGAATCGTTTCACATTTTCTGTTTCTTTTTCATGACAAAACATTATATCTTTCCCCATCTGTTAGTATCAGTAAATCTTACGATATCGCTATTCTCGAAACACATTTGGATTCACTGTGCATTATACATAATCAAACTTTATAGTGGAGCGGGAAGAACTCACGCTATTAGGCAAGATGACCACACTCCACTTAACAGTTACACATACTTCTTCGGTGGGAGAATGCTGGATGTTTTTAGTGTTTCTTGTTAAAGATCTTGGAAGTTTTGTAAGTGCATGTGTGTGTTTATGTATGTGACTACTGTTGTGCCAGTTTAGCTGAAGGTGTCAGTGCAAGATTGTAGAGATGTGCTATTCATATAAACATGTTGTTTTTAGTATAAAATTTTAATGTAATCAAAGCGCAGACAATGTTCTCTTATTATTACATATTTTGAAAAGTGTTACAGTTTCAACTGATGGTTGTTTGTCTATTTTCCATAGCATTTTGGCTGCTTCAATTCCTGCCATTGTCATGGTCACGATAATTGTAACACTGCAAACCTGTAGAATGGTTTATATCTATACAAACGTATTCAATTTATGACATGAATTACATCTAAAATGTCCCCTTCTTACTACAGTCTTCGTACATCTTACCGATTCATGTGTAGGTTATGTATTTAGTTTCTACAGTGTCAATGACGGTGCAAGCTTGTAGAAGTATTCTGCTCACATGAACGTGTAGATTTTTTTTTTATAAATTATTACTCTAATCAAAACGCAGATAATAACCCTTTCTTTCCTCATATTTTGCTAAATTTGACACAGCTCCAGCATACCAGCGGCTTCTGTGATTTCCATTTCTTTTCCGCTTCTGTAGTTGCTGCCAATGCCATGGTCACTATCAAGCCGATAATGCAAGCCTGTAAAGACGCTTGTCTTTATATAACATGTTGCATTACTGTCAAAAATTGGGCTTAGCAAATACCCCTCCTTACTATATTCTTTGTTCATATTCCTGATTCAAGTATCCAGGTCCTTAATTTTCACGGCCCTCAAGGACCACTAGACATGCCATTTCACGTATTTTTTGCTGCTGATAATGATGCAGCTACATATCTGTGGAGATTTTAATGTTCAGGTAACATGTTACAATCTGAAAAATATGTGAGACAATAGTCAGAGAATGTCCAATTACTTCAACATTTTGTGGGTATTTTATGGAGTTTCAACTTCACATGACTTATACTTCTGTTACTATCACTACAAAATTGTTATCATCAACACTGCTACTGCGATCACTACTCCTAGAACTACTATAGCTGCTACAACTGCTACTAGCATTACAACCACCGTCATTGTTACATTTACTTCTATCATTACTACTTCTACTACTACTGCTACTACTACTACACTACTACTATTATTTTATTTTGTATTAATCCTGCTATTATAACGTTTATTGTTGGCTATTGTAGTAGTAATAGAAGCAACAATAGTACTCATTTATCACTAGTTTTAGCACTATTGTATCCACTTTAACTGGGGGTGATGGCACAAGCTTGTAACGATATCATATTCATATATACACTCTGTTTTTGGATGAACTGTTACTCTAATCAAAGAGGAGGCAATGTTCTATTTTCACTACATATTTCGTTGAGTTTCACATAGTTCCAGCACGCTGGTGATTTGTTTCGTTTTCACTGCTGCAGCTGTTGTCACTACCATGATCACAATTAACTCGATAATACAACCCTGTAAAGTTGTTTACATTCGTATAAGTATGTTCTGTTTGTCCTGTAAATTGGGCTTATAAACCGTATGCTTTGTACACCTTACCAATTCAAGTGGTCATATGATATACTTAGTTTCCACAACTACCAATGACCACCACCCATGCCACCTCACTTAATTTTGCTACTTTTGATAAATGCAGTATTTGCGTCTACTGGGATTTTGTATTGAACAACATACTCCATTTGGTAAAATGCATGAGATACTTTTCAGAGAACATCCGACTACTATTGCAATTTGTGTATATCCTATTGAGTTTTAACGTCATACCAATCATAATACCTCTATCACTATCACTACCACCACCACTACTGCTACTACTACTATTATTATATTTCCACTGCTGCTGCTGCTGCTTGTCCAGAAGAAATGTTCCTTTGAAAATTGCTCGATGTAATTCTCAGAGATTATCGAATTGCAGTACAATTTTTGAGCGTTTTGATGAATTAAAACATCTGCATGATACCTTTATTATTATAAGTGCTATCACTCTCATTGGTACCACCACTACTTCTACAACTACTACTGACACTACTAGCACAACTGAGACTGTTACTACGACTATTACTACCATAGTTTTCAACTGACTTCACTCACAAAATCTGCTATATTCGTCTACTCTAACAGTAGCAGTAGCACTAATAACACTCATTTACAACACGTTTTACCACTACTGGTATTGTAGTGCCACATTATAACAGGATTGTCAGTGCAAGCTTGTAGACACGCACACACACACACACACACACACACACACACACACACACACACACACCACACACATACACACACACACACACACACACACACACACACACACACACACACACACACACTTTCCAATATCACATTATGTGGACAGACATTAAATGAAATTGAAAACACACATACACACATACACACACACACACACACACACACACACACACACACACACACACACACACACACACACACACACACACACAAACATTCTCCCCCCTCCCCTCCCCCCAGTATTTTCCTTTTACCCCTATTTTCTGACTTGAGGAGTGGGGCAGTGACGTCGAGTAGACAAGCGGTAGGGAGAGGTGGAAAAAGTGAGAGTCAACCTGCTGACAAGAATCCACCCCACACCGCCATCATCATCTTCATGTTATGCAGATAAAGGGACCCCATGTTGTTCAAAAGCTCCTTGCTATCGATCATCTGATCACACCAACACACGTACACACTGAAGGAGAATGGATCTTACTAGACGTTGGACTCTGGTGGTAATGGGACACTAAGGCCGATGAATATGGACATTTCGCCCTCAGGTTGACAGGAAACAAACTCTTACTACCTGGAAAAGGGCGAAGAGGAGGAGACAGGTGAATGTTCTCTGATGCGTGGGCACAGATGTTAACCAACTTTCATGACACCTTGCTAAACAGCCTGACTTGCTTTGCCAGTTTAGAGCTCTACAGTCAGGTATAAAAAGAAAGAGACTGCATGCTGCGTGCATTTCACATGCTAATGGTTGTGGGTTCGAAAACTGGCCTTCTCACTGTCCCATCTTAAGGGGGCAGACCTACCCAGATTTGGGTACCGAGATTGTGATGTTCAGTGTTTCAGTTCTAATTAACCCATCACCATGATATTTGGCAAGAAGATACCTCAGACAGGATTCTTTGGATTGAATATCTTTGTTGGGGTCTGTGAGTTATGAAAAGTTGACAAAAATTAATTAATTAATTAATTGCGAGTTTTCGCGAGATTGTATACATCAGATATAATATGTTCAAAAGTTTGATCTGATTTCCTTGATATTTGGCACACATATAGCAGGGACAAGTACCTATAGCCGGTAGTAAAATCTTGCAGTTCTGCTTGAAAGAAACATTTTTATCAAAAGTTGTATTATAATTTTTTTATGAAAATTATTCTAAACATTGGTGTGATGATTGTACAGAAAATAATGATAATAGAGCTAAGATTTTACTACATCCCATACATACTATACAGATGTGTTTGCTCACTAAATATCAAATTCCTAACATGAATATATGTGTAGTTATAAATGTCACAGTATGTACTATATTTTTTCATTTTCGCGAGAACATTTTTTAATTAATTAATTTTTGTCAACTTTTCATAACTCACAGACCCCAACAAAGATATTCAATCCAAAGATTACGGTCTGAGGTATCTTCTTGCCAAACATCATGCTGATTGGTGAATTAGAAACTGAAACACTGAACATCACAATCTTGGTACCCAAATCTGGGTAGGTCTGCCCCCTTAACATCATCATCATCATCATCATTCTCCTGCCCGTGATGGGCGTAGAGGAGAGATGAGAGACACTCTTGAAGCCAGCCGTCGCCAACCGGTCCTGTCCTCCGCCTGTCGCACCAGCGTGGGGCCATCCAACCTGGTCCATTCTTTGATGTTGTCCATCCAGCATTTGGCTTGTCGTCCCCTTCGTCTGCCGCCTCCCAGTGTACCCTGGAGGACCGTTTTGGGCAGTGAGTTGTGGCGTGTGACATGCCCGAACCACGACAGCTTCCTGTTCTTGACTGTTGCCAGGAGGGGTTCTTGTGGGCCTGCGAGTGTTGTTATTTGGCTCCACACAAAGTCGTTTGTCTTCCGATCTTGCCAAGAGATCCCGAGCAAGCGCCTGAAGCATTTAGTTTCAAACGTCTGGATTCTCTTGGTGGTCTCTGCTGTCATGGTCCAGCTCTCGCATCCATACAGCAGGATGGGGAGCACCAGGGACTTGTACAGCTTCATCTTCGATGGAAAGCCGATCTCTCTGCTCTTCCAGATCTTGTTTAGCTTTACCATTGCTGCTGTTGCGATCGCTAGTCTGGTCTTGATTTCTGTTGTAGAGCGACCGTCTTTGGTGAGAGTGGCGCCAAGGTATTTGAAAGCGTCCACTTCTTCAAGCTGTTGCCCGTTCATGTAGATTTCAGCATGCGTGTTGGTTGTGCTGTTGACCAGGACTTTGCTTTTTTCTGTGCTCACTTCCATTCCGTGTG
>CM060313.1:82106599-82109099 GCA_030674185.1 Monoplex corrugatus
GCAAAATAATGGATAAAAACCACACGAAAGCAAAACAAAAACAAAAACAAAACAAAATAAAACAAACAAAAACAAACAACAAACACACACACACACACACACACACACACACACACACAAACACACACACACACACACACACACACACACACACACACACACACACACACACACACACACACACACACACACACACAGTCATCTGCGTCTATTTCCTTACGCCTACTTGGTGATTAGATAAATGACAGTAAGTAAACAGGGCAGGGGTGAGAGAGGGAATAATAATAGATCTGGATACACAAATACTTAGTCCTGTGCTTCTGTGTCTAATTATGCCTGGTTGGGAAGTGGGTGATATGACTTTCAGTAAACTGGGGGAATAGGGGGAAAGTAAGAGTCACCTTGTTGACGACAAGAATCCATCCCACACCACTACCATCATCTCTTATGCTGATGTAGGGACCCATACTGTTAAGCCCCTCGCCATCGAACATCAAATCACTCGTGCACACAGACTGAAAGAGAAGGGATCTTGCCAGACGCTGGACACTCCTGGTAATGGGTCATTGAAGCCGATGAATACAGACAGCTTTGCCCTCAGGGTGACAGGAGGCAAAATCCCTCTGTTTACCCAAAATTTAAAAAAAATGAAATGAAGGGAGAGATCCTAACGCGTGAGGACAAACGCTGCATTAACATTCATGAAACCTCGCTATGTAACCTGACTTGGTTTGCTAATCAACTCCGCCGAGGTGGCAGAGAGGGACAGTGTAAGGAAGAGACTGCGTGCTGCGTGCATTTCCCAAAGCAACCATCTCTATGCACAGGCGTCTGGATATATATGTCCGGGCGTGATGCTCCCTTCAGCCTGAGAGTTGCCAAGTCAGGCGGTCAGTGTGTAAGCAACATTCAAACATTGACCTCCCCACCCCCACCCCCCACCCCGTCCCCATCTTGCCAGCTTCTGCCTTCAGCTTGGTTGACATTTTTTTTTTCCATTTGTCAATTCCAGTGTGAGAAAGGAAAATGGTTCACACTCAGACAGAACGTGTGTGTATGTGTGTTCGTATTCTCGTATTGGTTAAGCCTTAGTGAATTAGCTGTCTCTCTCTTATGACTTCAAATATTGTTGGGATAAATCAAACCGAGCTATTATTGTTGAAGAGTTTGCTGTTCCATTCAACTCTCTCTGTGCGTTTTAACCCATTTCAAATGCGATCGTGTCTTAACGTCAGAACAAGGTGAAGAAAAGTTAATAATGTCAGCAATCAACGCGCTCCACACTGGAAACATCCTAATATCTCTATTGAAACAAAAGCCCAGCTCCTCATTTCCATTTTCATCCCCACCCTGATATATCAGTGCCACATCTAGACCCTGACCAAGCTGTCACAACCATGCTAAGGCCTGAACCCGCCCCCTCAACCCCCCAAGACCTAACCCCACCCTGCTACCCCACAGACACAACAATTCACTATGAATCCAACCCCAAGAAGGTGGATCAACAAATTTAAGCAGCATTTATTTGTATTACTATCATAAGCACAGACAACCAAATGAACAACCCCCCAAATCAGACTATGCATACACATGATAGAAAAGTACAGAACAGTGTGCACCGTATAATATCAATATTAGCATGTTAAATCGATGTATTCCCCTGGGGAGTTTAACTGAAAAATCGTTAAGTGATCCCCCAAATAAGCAACTTTCACTTGCGTATAATATAATATAATATAATATAATATAATATAATATAATATAATATAATATAATATAATATAATATAATATAATATAATATAATATAATATAATATAATATAATATAATATAATATAATGTAATATAATAAATATAATATAATATGATCATTTCATGCTATGGTATGCGATGCGATGTGATGTGATGTGATGTTATGTTATGTAATGTGATGTGATGTGATGTGATGTATTGGGTCATAATCCCTCCACAATAAAAAAAAAAAAGAAAAAAAGAGAGACAAAAAAGGAAAAGGAAAAGACCTGCATATACGCACATACTCACACACACACACACACACAAATTACAGTTGAAAGAGATAAGCCTTACACACACACACAGATCAAGACCAAACAGTAACCTGTTGTCCCCCTTTCTTACTCTATTCCTGGGAAAAAAAGTGGGGAGGAAGAGGAAGAGAGGAAGGAGGGTCGACAGAATGGGGAAGAAGAAGGGACTACAGGAGTCACTCTGTCGATGATGTCAAAAGCACTCACTACCTTATACCACCACCACCACTATCATCATCATCTCTTGTCTTATGCAGATGAAGGGATCCATATTGTTTAGGTCTTCGCTGTCAAGCACCGAATCACTCGTGTGCACACAGACTGGAGAATACAGAATCTTGCCAGACACTGTGCACTGGTGGTAACGGGTCATTGAAGCCGATGAATGTAGACAGCAGCTCGCCCTCAGCTTGCCAGGGGGCTAAAATCCCTTGTCTAAAAGACACAGAAA
>CM060313.1:82111599-82154099 GCA_030674185.1 Monoplex corrugatus
CATACACACACACACATGTATACACACAAACAGACACAATACACACAAACAGTCACCTGCGTCTATTTCCTTACGCCTACTTGGTGAGTAGATAAATGACAGTACGTAAACGGGACAGGGGTGAGAGAGGGAATAATAATAGATCTGGATGCACAAATACTTAGTCCTATGCTTCTGTGTCTAATTATGCCTGGTTGGGAAGTGGGTGATATGACTTTCAGTAAAACTGGGGGGATAGGGGGAAAGTAAGAGTCACCTTGCTGATGACAAGAATCCATCCCACACCACTACCATCATCTCTTATGCTAATGTATGGACCCATACTGTTAAGCCCCTCGCCATCGAACATCAAATCACTCGTGCACACAGACTGAAAGAGAAGGGATCTTGCCAGACGCTGGACACTCCTGGTAATGGGTCATTGAAGCCGATGAATACAGACAGCTTTGCCCTCAGGGTGACAGGAGGCAAAATCCCTCTGTTTACCCAAAATAAAAAAAATGAAACGAAGGGAGAGATCCTAACGCGTGAGGACAAACGCTGCATTAACATTCATGAAACCTCGCTATGTAACCTGACTTGGTTTGCTAATCAACTCCGCCGAGGTGGCAGAGATGGACATGAAAAGGAAGAGACTGCGTGCTGCGTGCATTTCCCAAAGCAACCATCTCTATGCACAGGCGTCTGGATATATATGTCCGGGCGTGATGCTCCCTTCAGCCTGAGAGTTGCCAAGTCAGGCGGTCAGTGTGTACGCAACATTCAAACATTGACCTCCCCACCCCCACCCCCCACCCTGTCCCCATCTTGCCAGCTTCTGCCTTCAGCTTGGTTGATATTTTTTTTTCCATTTGTCAATTCCAGTGTGAGAAAGGAAAATGGTTCACACTCAGACAGAACGTGTGTGTATGTGTGTTCGTATTCTCGTATTTTATGACCATTGTTTTTGAGAAATATTCTCGTATTGGTTAAGCTTTAGTGACTTGGCTGTCTCTCTCATATGACTTCAAATATTGTTGGGATAAACCAAACCGAGCTATTATTGTTGAAGAGTTTGCTGTTCCATTCAACTCTCTCTCTGCGTTTCAATCCATTTCAAATGCGATCGTGTCTTAACGTCAGAACAAGGTGAAGACAAGTTAACAATGTCAGCAATCAACGCGCTCCACACTGGAAACATCCTAATATCTCTATTGAAACAAAAGCCCAGCTCCTCATTTCCATTTTCATCCCCACCCTGATATATCAGTGCCACATCTAGACCCTGACCAAGCTGTCACAACTATGCTAAGGCCTGAACCCGCCCCCTCAACCTCCCAAGACTTAACCCTACCCTGCTACCTCACAGACACAACAATTCACAAAGAACTGAACCCCAAGAAGGCGGATCAACAAATTCAAGCAGCATTTATTTGTATTACTATCATAAGCACAGACAACCAAATAAACAACCCCCCAAATCAGATTATACATACACATGATAGAAAAGTACAGAATAGTGTGCACCGTACAACATCAATATTAGCATGTTAAATTGATGTATTCCCCTGGGGAGTTTAACTAAAAAAATCGTTAAGTGATCCCCCAAATACGCAACTTTTACTTGCGTGCTCCATATTATATTATATATAGTATAGTATAGTATAGTATATGTATAGTATAGTATAGTATAGTATAGTATATTATATTATATTATATTAATTATATTATATTATATTATATTATATTATATTATATTATATTATATTATATTATATTATATTATATTATATATATTAATATATATATATATATTATATATATATATTATATTATATTATATTATATTATATTATATTATAGCATATTATAGCATATTATAGCATATTATATATTATAGCATATTATATTATAGCATATTATATTATAGCATATTATATTATATGCTTATATGCTTTTCTCATGCGTAGCCTCCGACGCATTCTAAACATCACCTGGCAGGACAAGGTCCCGAACAACACTGTCCTGGAAAGAGCTGGATGCACCAGCATGTACACGCTGCTGAAACAGAGACGCATGCGCTGGCTTGGCCATGCCGTGCGCATGGACGACGGACGGATCCCCAAAGACCTCCTCTACGGAGAACTGGTGCAGGGAAAACGTCCCACAGGCAGACCACAGCTGCGATTCAAAGACGTGTGCAAGAGGGACCTAAAAGCCTTGAATATCGACAAAGACAACTGGGAAGCAACAGCCCTCGAACGGTCAGCCTGGAGACAGACTGTGCAGAAAGGTCTCTCCAAGTTCGAAGAGACACTCGCTCAGCGGCACGAGGAAAAGAGAACGAGAAGAAAGGCTGCAGCCCAGGCAGACAGACCAGCGTCAGACTTCATCTGTGCCCTCTGCCACAGGGACTGTCGTTCCCGCGTCGGACTGGCCAGCCACACCCGGCGCTGCACCAGAATAAACACCCAGAGCGCAACTCCATAGTCTTCCGAGACTGAAGGAAGCCTATGATGATTATAGTATATTATATTATAGCATATTATAGCATATTTATAGCATATTATATTATAGCATATTATATTATAGCATATTATATTATAGCACATTATTTTATAGCATATTATATTATAAGCATATTATATATAGCATATTATAGTATGATATATAGCATATTATATTATAGCATATTATATTATAGCATATTATAGCATATTATAGCATATTATAGCATACCACATCATATCATAGCATATTATTTATAGCATATTATATTATAGCATATTAGATTATAACATATTATATTATAACATATCATAGCATATATCATGTTATGCCATGTTTGTTATGTTATGTTATGCTATGCTATGCTTTGCTTTGTTATGCTATGTTATGTTACGTTACGTTACCTTACGTTACGTTATGTTACGTTTTATGTTATGTTATGTTGTGTTATGTTATGTTGTGTTATGTTATGTTTATGTTATGTTAACGTTACGTTACGTTACGTTACGTTACGTTACGTTTACGTTACGTTATGTTATGTTATGTTATGTTATGTTATGTATTGGTCAAAATCACTCCACAATAAAAAAAATTTAAAAAAAGAGACAAAAAGGAAAAGAAAAAGACCTGCACATACGCACATACTCACACACCACACACACACACACAAATTACAGTTGAAAGAGATTAGCCTTACACACAGAGAGATCAAGACCAAACAGTAACCTGTTGTCCCCCTTTCTTACTCTATTCCTGGAAAAAAAAGTGGCGGAGTGGGGGGGGGGAGAGGAAGGGGAGGTGGGAGGGTCGACAGAATGGGGAAGAAGAAGGGACTACAGGAGTCACTCTGTCGATGATGTCAAGAGCACTCACTACCTTATACCACCACCACCACTATCATCATCATATCTCGTCTTATGCAGATGAAGGGATCCATATTGTTTAGGTCTTCGCTGTCGAGCACCGAATCACTCGTGTGCACACAGACTGGAGAATACAGAATCTTGCCAGACACTGTGCACTGGTGGTAATGGGTCACTGAAGCCGATGAATGTAGACAGCAGCCCGCCCTCAGCTTGCCAGGGGGCTAAAATCCCTTTGTCTAAAAGACAGAAGGATAGAGAGAGAGAGAGGGAGAGACAGACAGACAGACAGAGAGACAGAGACAGACAGACAGACAGACAGAGACACAGAGAGACACAGAGAGAGAGAGAAAGAGACAGACACAGAGACAGACAGACAGAGAACCAGAGAGAGACACACAGAGAGAACGAAGGGGAGAGAGACAGAGACAGAAAAAGACAGACAGACAGACATACAGAGACACAGACAGACAGAGACACCGACAGACAGACAGAGAAAGAGAGAGAGAGAGAGAGAGAGAGAGAGAGAGGTGGAGAGACAGAGACAGAGGCAGACAGAGAAAGAGAAAGAGACAGAGACAGAAACAGAGACAGAGGGAGAGAGCACAGAGAGAGAGAGAGACAGAGACAGAGAGACAGACAGAGGGAGAGGTAGACAGAGAGATAGAGAGAGACAGAGAGAGTCAGAGAGACAGAGACAAAAACAGAGAGAGACAGACAGGCAGAGACAGGCAGAGAAAGAGACAGAGACAGAGACGAGCAGAGACAGACAGACAGACAGACAGACAGACAGACAGAGAGAGAGAGAGGAGAGAGAGAGAGAGAGAGAGAGAGAGAGAGAGAGAGATGATGATGATGATAGACTCTATCGTGTAAAGAAAAATGCTACATCAAAATTTATGAGATCTCGCTTTTCAACCTGACTTGCTTTGCTATTCAGGTTTACAGTGGTCCCATAGATGTGAGTGAGAGTGTTGGGAAAGAGACCTATGCGCTGCATGCATACATTCCTTGGGCAACTATCTTTTGCACAAGCTTCTGGGGACTGATGTCCACGAATTATGCTCCCTTCAGACTGGAAGTTGCCAGGTCAATGAGTCTGCTTATTCAACTCGCCAATATTGATCCCCCATCATGTTGTGTCTTTGACTATGTTTACATTCTTCCCTTTTTCTCTTTCTTTCTCTCAGTACAAGATACATGTAGATTGTTTCATAGAAACATGGGAACAAGATAGTGTGTTTCATAGAAACATGGGAACAAGATAGTGTTTCATAGAAACATGGGAACAAGATAGTGTTTCATAGAAACATGGGAACAAGATAGATTGTTTCATAGAAACATGGGAACAAGATAGTGTTTCATAGAAACATGGGAACAAGATAGTGTTTCATAGAAACATGGGAACAAGATAGTGTTTCATAGAAACATGGGAACAAGATAGTGTTTCATAGAAACATGGGAACAAGATGTGTTTCATAGAAACATGGGAACAGATAGTGTTTCATAGAAAACATGGGAACAAGATAGATTGTTTCATAGAAACATGGAAAGATGTGTTTCAAGAAACAATGGACAAGATAGTGTTTTATAGAAACATAGGAACAAGATAGTGTTCCATAGAAACATGGGAACAAGATAGTTGTTTCATAGAAACATGGGAACAAGATAGTGTTTCATAGAAACATGGGAACAAGATAGTGTTTCATAGAAACATGGGAACAAGATAGTGTTTCATAGAAACATGGGAACAAGATAGTGTTTCATAGAAACATGGGAACAAGATAGTGTTTCATAGAAACATGGGACAGAGTTATCTATGTGTTTGCAAACTTCTGCACAAAGTGATACCTTCTTGAACGTGTTAAAAAACAAAGACAAAAACAAAAGAAAGAAAGAAAGAAAAAAAAGAAGAAAAAAAGGAAAAAAAAAGAAAAAAGAAACTGCTTGTCAGTATGACTATGTCAGAAATTATTTCTTCGTCTCAGCTCTTTATTATATCTGAGGCACAAACATTGTGACTATAACAGAAAACAGGAGACAAGTCTTTTAACACGTAAGGACAAACGCTATGGTGAGAAGACCTTGTGTTATACAACCTGACTCGTTTGCCAATCAGCTTCGCCATGGCCGCAGAGAGGAGCGGGGGTGAATAGGGGTGGGATAGGTTGTGAAGAAAAAGGTTGCGTGCTGATAAATATTCCCAGAGCAACGATCTTCGTGTACAGACTTGTGGTGACAGAGGTACAGGCGCGATACTCCAGAGAGGAGCGGGGGTGGATGGGGGCGGGCGGGATAGGTTGTGAAGAAAAAGGTTGCGTGCTGATAAATATTCCCAGAGCAACGATCTCCGTGTACAGACTTGTGGTGACAGAGGTACAGGCGTGATACTCCCTCCAGATTGCAAAGTGCAAAGTCAGCCTGTCAGTGTGGACACGACACGCGAGGGTTGATTCACTGAGCATTCGACAGCAGAAAGGACAGTGGTTCATATCAATTCATGACGAATATGACTGTGAAAATGCATACATCCACGCACAGTAACGTCTTTCAAAACGTGTTACAAAAAAAAATTCGTTTGTGTCAGAGAAGAGTGATTAATTGATTGATTGATTGATTGATTGATTGATTGGTTGGTTGATTGATTGATTGATTGATTGATCGGTTTATTGATTGATTTGTTCAGTATTTACGTCGACACCCACCTAGGTGATATGGCCTACTGTAACAAACTCTATGTAGTACTGACATCAAAGGCCTACGAATTTATTCGCACACGCGCAAACATTCACGCACACAGACACAGATTACGCAGTATGCGCGTGCACTAATTTTTTCACTCATGTATGCGCACACACACACGCGAACACACACACACACACACACACACATGTACACACACACACATACACACACACACACAAACGGACACTCACACACACACATACATACACACACACACACAAACGGACACTCACACACACACACACACACACACACACACACACACACACATACATACACACACGCCCGCACGCACACACACACACACAAACAGACACTCACACACACAAAGGAACACTCATACACACACACACACAAACGGACACACACACACAAACGGACACACACACACACACACACTGTATGTCGTTTCTAAATACGCCAGGAATATACATGCCATAGATAGCAGTTTTCACAGAAGCTACAACTTAACTGCACACACAACAAACAAGGACTCCATGTTATGTAGGAAATAGGTAGGCCTACATGAAAACATATGAAATTGATATTCTGAGGGCGTTGTACTTTTGCTGTCAAATATAAATTGCCACAGTTTCAAAAACATCAAAGGTCCTCGTGCAATGGTATGCCTTTTTATACACGTTTGCATGTCGTTGATATTCTGTCCTACAGCCTATTTGGCCTGAGGGTTATTATACATCGCAACTTAAACTTCTTCTCACACTTAAGGTGAACAAAATATGAATACTTAATTATCTTGTAGGTGTAACGATGAACGTTTCTTGTTTTTTATAACTAAACAGTTTAAAGTTCATTTTCAATACAGTTTCTGTGTTTATGTATTATTTTGTGTTTCTGTATTTGAGTGTGGTGGCGCCCTCTGGCAGACATTTCCTTTACCAGAGTACTGCATTTTCTGTATTTTGGTATAAAATATCACATGGTGGTTAAACTTGTTCTTCCATCCATAGTCATGCGTTATTACGTGGGATAAACCCAAAAGAGAGTTCTTGAATGTTATATAGAACCAATACTGTTATACAGTTGTGAGGCGTGGATAGTTTACAAGCAAAGTCAGAACAAGATTGAGGCAGCCAAGATGTGGTTTCTAAGAAGAATGTTGAGAGTTCCATGAACAGCAAAGAAAACAAACGAAACAGTATTGATGAAGGCAGACACAAGACGATCATTCATAAGAAAGATTAGGAAAAGACAGGCAACATTTATAGGCCATTTAATGAGGAAAGGGGAATTGGAGCACCTGGTCACAACGGGAAAGCTGAAGGGAAAGAGATCACCAGGTAGACCCAGGGAGAAGATATTGGACGGACTTGCAGAGTGGCTGAAGACAAAGAGGGTGGAAAAGGTGCTTGAGGCAACAAGAGAAAGAAACAGATGGAAGGCCATGATCGCCAGCGCCATGTGACAAGGCACCTGATGATAATGATGAAACCCAGAATGAATCTTCACTGCTGCAAACTATACTGTTTCATCGTAAGTTTTTGTATGATTATATCAATTCAAACGCAACTGTGCTTAAAAGTTAAACGTCGGAAATGAGAGTGGGAAGCCAATTCAATAGCGTTTGTCTGAGTGAGACGATCTATAGTTCCTTTTAGACAGTTTCTCCATTACCTTCAGGATTCCAAATCTCTTTAAAAGATCTAAATACTCTTCTGTGGCCACAATAAATGATTGCTCAAACCACAGATAGTAGGGGTTTTTTTTCTTCTTGTTGTGTGGGGAGGGGTGGATGGAATGTTCTGTCCTCTTTTGACGCTTTAATCTTTCCAATTCCAATTTAGTTGATCAGAAGGTCATTGTGCAGATAAGTCTATATGTCACACCACGTTTGTTGCGGGAAAAAAGAGTAGAAAGAGGAATAAAAAACAAGAGCAAGACGTGTTTCCCTAAAAGAACTGTAATCTTTGATAGCAAAATGTTTAATTTCATACATAATCATATCTACTTGCACTCCAGTTATCACATATTCAAATATTTGTTGTTGTTTTTCTGTCCATATGGTGTGGGGTTTTTTTTATCTTTCTTCTCTTGACCAACTGTCATGATGTTATCATACAATACAAATACAATACAATACAATACAATACAATAATGCAATGCATTATCAAGCAACTGATTTATTGCAGAATGATATGTCTCATTTCAAAAGCAGCTTCAAGATGCTACCAAAAAAAATGTATCAAAGTATCTGCCTAAGACACGAGAAATCCAGTCCCAAATCACAAATGAAACAGGGAATCCTAAACGCCTTCTTCAGTTCAGTTTCTTAAGATGTCGTCTCCTCTCTCGGAATGAAATCCATGAACAGAGACGTCACAATTGCCTTGTGGTGGAGAATATCTAATACGATCGTAGCACATCAGCCCTACGTACTGATCTTAATTCGTGTTCTGAGTGCTAGTTTTTCGGCTGAGACGATAAAGCGAGGTTCTGCGTGCAACATGCTATCAGCGCACGTTAGAGATACCACGGCAACAAAGAAAGAGTCCTTGGCAAACATTCTGTAGCAAAATCCACATTCATAGGTAAACAAAAACACACGCATACATGGATACAAAACCGCGAAAAAAATGAGTGGCGTTGAACTGTGGCGATGTTCTTTCCTAGGGAAAAGCAGCCCGAATTTGGCATAGTAAAAACAGTGACGATCAAAGCGAAAAGAAAATGAATAGAAAAGTACGTATACAAACTGAAAATCTTCTACATACATAGAACCAACTTAAAAAGAAAAAAATCTGTTCTGTTTGGTTGATTTTATTATGGATTTTACCAGTTTCCATAGCTATTTTTGTACAAAATGTTCAAGGGAAAAAATCTGTTATGTTTGGTTAATTTTACGATGTGCTTTGCCAGTTTTCATAACTAATTTTCAACAAATTATTGAAGGAAAAAAAGCTGTTATGCTTGGTTGAATTTATTACGTTTTGCCAGTTTCCATAGTTAATTTTGAATAAACTTTTCAAAGGAAAAAATCTGTTATGTTTGGTTGATTTTATTATGAGTTTTGCAAGTTTCTACAGCTAATTTTGAATAAATCGTTCAAGGATGTGAATTCCGCCATGGCATCACATTTCTTTAGCTGCAGGCTACTGTTAGGTTTATCTTTTATTCAAGAAGCAGTCTGAAGCAAGCGTACCTTTTCTCCTCTGCATAAAATCCTGACCTCACTCAACCCCCCTCTGTAGCCTGTCTCCACTCGGAGGGGAATCACATTGTAATATATATTTGTATATAATATGCTCTCTATAATTTTCCATTGCTTTTATTCTTTTTCCCCATTTATAGCCATGTGTAAATGTGTGTGTGCGTGTGTGTGCGCGCGTGCGTAAGTGTATGTTCTGCGCTTAGACTTGATTTTTATCGAGATTTTGCGCTATATAAATATTGTAATTATTATTATTATGATTTAGGGAGTGGGCCTTCTCTCTCTCTCTCTCTCTCTCTCTCTCTCTCTCTCTATGTCTCTCTGTCTCTCTCTCTCTGTCTCTCTGTCTGTCTGTCTGTCTGTCTGTCTCTCTCTCTCTCTCTCTCTCTCTCTCTCTCTCCTCTCTCTGTGTGTGCCTGCATGTGCGTGTGTGCAAACACATTCAAATGTTTGTTTGATTCATTCATTTGCTTACTGGTCGATATATTTCGGTGATTGAATATGGTGATGCTGGTGGTAGTGGTGGCGATGATGTGTGTGCATGAGCGTGCGTGCGTGCGTGTGTGTGTGTGTTTGTGTGTGTGTGTGTGTGTGTGTGCGTGTGAGTGTGAGTGTGAGTGTGTGTGTGTGTGTGTGTGTGTGTGTGTGTGCGCGCGCGCGCGCGGATGTCTGCGTGTATGGTACGGATGTGCACATTTGCTTTGATATCGCTTTATTTCACATACGTTGGCATGTTATGATAAATAGTTTACATGTCTTGTGTGGTATTCTCATGTAAGACCCATAGCGTAATTATTCTTTTGACTTTTTGGGAATATAATAATAAAACTGACTTGACTTGATTTGATTTTACCAGACTTTTCATTATGATTGTGTCCATATCTGTGTGTGTGTGTGTTGTCTGTCTGTCTGTCTGTATGTATGTATGTATGTATGTATGTATGTATGTATGTATGTATGTATGTATGTATGTATGTGTGTGTGTGTATGTATGTATGTATGCATGTACATGTATGTATCTATGTATGTATGTATGCATGCGTGTATGTATGTATGTGTTTCGTTCTTTCTACAGCCAACTCGGAAGACAGAGCAATGCTTCTTCGTCTTTACTCGTCGCTGTCTGATTCTCAACTGACTACAGTATATATACATTTCACAGTGAACAGCAATCAGTTATCATTTAAACGAATATCATGCCGTGCTGCTATCCGCACGCTGTTTACTGTTAACACATGTCACAGTATGTGTGTGTATGTATGTATGCATGTATGTATGTATGTATGTCTCTCTCTCTCTCTCTCTGTATGTCTGTCTCTGTATTTCTCTCTCTCTCTCTCTCTCGATCTCTCTTTCAGTCTCTCTCTCTCTCTCACTCTCCATATATATGTCTGTCTGTCTGTCTGTAGTATGTATGTATGTATGTATGTGCGTGTATGTCTCTCTCTCTCTCTCTGTATGTCTGTCTGTATCTCTCTCTCTTTTTCTTTCTCTCTCTCTCTCTCCATATCTCTGTCTGTCCATCTGTCTGTATGTATGTATGTATGTATGTGTGTGTATGTATGTCTCTCTCTCTGTCTGTTTGTCTGTCTCTCTCTCTGTATGTCTGTCTGTCTCTCTCTCTCTATCTCTCTTTCTTTTTTTCTTTCTCTCTCTCTCTTTGTCTCTCTCTCACTCTCTCTCTCCATATCTCTGTCTATCTGTCTGTCTGTATGTATCTCTCCATATCTCTGTCTGTCTGTCTGCCTGTCTGTCTGTCTTTCTGTATGTATGTATGTATGTATGTATGTATGTATGTATGCATGTGTGTGTATGTGTATATGTCTCTCTCTCTCTGTCTCTCTGTCTGTCTGTCTGTCTGTCTCTCTCTCTCTCTCTTTGTATGTCTGTCTGTGTATCTCTCTCTCTGTCTCTCTCTCTGTCTCTCCAGCATAGGCACATCAGCAGACCTTTTCTCAATTTTCAGATCTCCATAACCTTAAGGGAGAAAACTAGAAAGAGAATGAATGTTAACACTAATTTGGGCAAGACAAAGAAAGGCGGAGAGAACAAGGAGAAAGCAACACTAATCCGACAAAGGTCGTACAAAAGATACTTTTGGGGTCTGTGTAGGTGCACGCGACAAGTCAGTGACCGAAGCGGGGTGGGGGTGGGGGGTGGGAAGTGGGGTGGGGGAGGGGGAAAGATGGGTGAGGTGGGGAGAATGGTGAGATGAAAGAGGGACAAGGGCTAGCTGACAAATCTTAGTATGAACTCATCTGCTCGTTTGTGGTCGTCGTGTGGTGAGGTAAGGTAAGGATTAACCCTTTGATTCCCGCAGCATCCCACATTGCTAACCATGCTAGCAAAACAAAGCAAAAATGTAACCCTTTGATTCCCGCACCCTGTCCACCAGCACCCTACATTGCCAACCATGCTAGCGAAACGAAAATATAATCCTTTGAGGAAAGGGGAATTGGAGCACCTGGTCACAACGGGAAAGCCGGAGGGAAGGAGAGCACCGGGTAGACCCAGGGAGAAGATACTAGACGGACTTGCAGAGTGGCTGAAGACAAGGAGGGTGGAAGAGATGCTTGAGGCAACTAGAGATAGAGACAGATGGAAGTCCATAATCGCCAACGCCATGCGGCAAGGCACCTGATGATGATGATGATGATTCCCGCACCCTGTCCACAGGCATCCCACATTGTTAACCATGCTATCAAAGCAAAAACATAACCCTTTGATTCCCACACCCTGTGCACCAACATCCCACATTGTTAACCATGCTGGCAAAGCAAATACTCAACCCTTTGATTCCTGCAGGAAGCTGGTGGATACGACGAGGGATATCAAAGAGTTACATTTTTTTAAGTTGATGGATACGGTGCGGGAGTCAAAGGGTTAAAGACCAAACTACGCAATGTGTACCTGAGGACTAACACGCACACACAAAAAAAAACATTTTCAAAAGACATAAAATATTGCCTCCCCCCCCCTCCCTCCACCTCTCTAGATTCACAGAGTTCTGAAGGCGAGGAGGAATCCCTTCCTATGTCCTCCGAACAGACACCCCCTGAACTCATTGTCTTGGCCTTGGGTTGATATGGTGGAGAAGGAATCAACTAGAAGGATGTCTTTGGTTCGTTTGCAGGTAGTCAACGTTCTGTTTTCTCTTGGAAACCAAAGGGACAGGTTGTTGTGACTGCAAAGATTTGTCTGTCCATGATGCGTTGATTGGATCGAAAAGACATGAAACGTTTGATACCAAGGAAAGCAGGGAGAATTTTTATGATATTTTTTATAATATAAAAATTCTCCCTGCTTCCCTCATTTATTTGGTATTACCTATATGCCTTGGAAGCAACCCTGTATATGTTCTGTCTTGTCTATGTGTGTGTGTGTTTGGTCAGTTCAAGAATAAAAGACTATGTCAATCTTGAACATAAGACCAATATATTGTATGTATTTCTCTCTTCTCTCATAGGGTATTTGCAGAGTATAAAGGTAAGCTTGGGCGCTCCTTTTTTGAGGAGTGTTCTGAGCTTACGGTTTTTGTGCTTTGTATCTACTTCTATGCTAGCTGAATGGGTAGCGCAAAACTGTGTTGGATTTGAGAAGTTCTGCAATATGGGAGATAATTCCTACGTGACTCTCAAGAGCTATGTCCTTTGTTTGATACCAAGGTTGGATGTAAAGGGTCAGCTTAACTTAACAACCGGTACTTCTGACTGTTCAGGTATGGTATACTTTCAAAGTAAGTTCAATGTTCAATGTTTGAAAATTGTATATCAAGGCATGAAAAAGGATAGATATCACTTGACTATTTTGTTTTCTGTCCTTTTTTTCTGATTTCAATTTAAACATAGCTTAGTTTTAGTGTCTCCATCACAAGAAGGTTGTCTGCCTGCATATGAATGTGTATGTGCGTAATACATGTGTGTTTGAGTGTGTACGTACGTACGTTCATGCGTGTTTGCACGCATGAGAGAGAGAGTGAGTGAGTGAGTGAGAGAGAGAGAGAGAGAGAGAGAGAGTGTGAGTGTGTGCGCGTGTGTGTATGTGTGTGTGTGTATGTGTGTGAGTGTGTCTGTATGTGTGTGTGCGTGCGTGCGTTCGCTCGTGTGTGTTTGTGTATGGGTATGTATGTGTGTGCATGCGTGAGTGTGTGCATGCGTGCGTGTGAACATATCTGTGGAAAACAGGAGTAAATGCATATTGTATCGAAATTTTAAAAACGAATTTATCAAAGACAAATAATTACACAGTTACCATGTATTTATATTTTTCCTTTGATTAAATTTTGATGCAGCTGTCACGAGCTTGACATACAATTAAACAGACACAATGGGAGAAACACAAGAAAGCACAATACGTAAGTCTTGTAATGACAGTGCCTAAGGCCATGAGCTTCACTTTACTTTCGGATGTCCTAAATTCCAATTGACGGAAGTTTATTTCACAAAATTATAGGTCAATTAAATCAATACTTTTATTGTGTGTAACTTCATTTCTATAAAAGACAAAATTCAATTGGAATTGTAAAAAATGGGTTCCATTTTCTAAAATTGTATAGTTATATTCTGAAAATTTGAGTATCGTTTCAAAAGGTAATTTCAAACGTACTTTTTCTGTTAGACTGTTATTTATCGTTTCTGTTCAATAGTATACGTTGATTCAGTGCGATTTTCGCTTATTTGCTGTTATTCTTCATGGCCCAGATAGGGTTAAATGATTTATGAAACACTGAACATTGTGTTTCTGTCTGTATGTATCAGCGTGTGGGGATGACTATTTTCAAACGAAAAAATGTACAGATTCGCAGCAGGTAATATACAGTGTTTTAATTGTTCATTTTAGTTTTTGTTCTGTATCTCAATAACGAAAATATGTTGTTTTTGATTTTGAATAAAGTTTTATTATTAATAATACATTTCTGTCTGTATGTGTCTGCGTGTGTGGCTAACTTGCACACAACTGGTTTTTAAACTATTTTCAAACTACAAAATTACAGATTAGCAGCAAGTAATATGCAGTGTTTTAATTGTTCATTTTGTTTTTCGGTCTGTAGCTCAGTAACAAAAAGTAAGTTGTTTTTTTGTTGTTGTTTTTTTTGTTTTTTTTATGCATCATATTGACATTGAATAAAGGTTAATTATGAATGATGCAACAAAACTCCACGAATGTGCATGTTGACACTCTGCATTGATTTTGTCCTTTGTCCTTGTCCTTTCTTTTTTTGAGTCTCCAGAATCTGCCAGATATTATCCTGCAAATTATGGATTAGATTTTGCTTGGAAATGTCTGTCAATCAACATTTTGCTAATGTATCGTTCCATTGCATCTGCCTATCGTAACAGCAACAGAAAGATGAATGTGTCCAAAGTCGTGTCTAGTTAAGTCAGATAAAGCGGTTAGTCGCGTAGCGAATGTCAAACTGCATGCATCTTTGGAAATGTGGCGGTATTAACCTAGAACACAAATTTCTCCTGAAATCGTTGGCAGAAATGTGTGTTATTCCTTGAAATGATATCCAACGTCTTCTGCAAAAAGTAAATCGGCATCAATTATGGCGGAAATGTCCATCACAACTGTCTTATCTTTATTTCTTAGGAATTGTGTGTGGCACTTGGAACCATTAACTGCTGAACAAGATTTTATTTGGTGCAGTTGTTTCGTACAAGCAAATTGTTAATAATTTTGTTTGTGTGAATGTGTTGTATGTATAAAGACCTGGTTGGCACAGGGGAAGAGCTTGTCTTTCAGTCTAACAGCAAGAGTTCAATTCTCTTTCGAAAAAAACAAAAACCTTTTGCACATATATCTACACCCATCCAAATGTTTTAAATTGCGGAGAGTAAAGGCAGCTATAGAAAGGGGTGGACCCTGTTCTCTAAACAACTATCTGTTTAATGAAGTTTTTAAACCACCTCCTACCCACTGATCCATAACGTTTTTATTTAATGGATGCTTGTCGTTTTAGTGTGTAAAAAAATGAATGAATGAATGAACGACAACGACCAACGAACCAACGAACCAACGAACCAACGAACCAACGAACCAACGAACGAATGAATGAATGAATAAATGAATGAATGAATGAATGAATGAATGGATATTATTATTTGTGTTTAAAGCCTAGGCGACTACGTAGAGCCATATCAGGGCTATAATAGTTTTAAAACATACACATTACTTCAACAAGATGAAAAAATAAAGGAAAAGAACATTAATTACACATATAAATGCATTCGCGCATACAATAACGGAGATGCCCTTGACGTTGACCACTCCATTCAATTTATCACACAGGGGATTTAAAAAACAACCCTGAATACAAATTTCGACATAACTGAGGACACTGAAACCTAAAATTGCTTCAGTATATCACATTTCCCTAGAGCCAAAAATGCAATTTATATATGTACCTAGTTAGTAATCCTAAGAGAAACTACGTAAGACTTTGTCCAAACACATACAGGTGAATGGACCAGCAAGGCAGAACATGATAGGAAGATAGGAAGAAATGACAGAAATCAAAGGAACAAGGCAAAAACAAAGAGAGTGACAGAAAAGAGGAAGCTTCTAGCACAGAATTTCCAGAAGATGGGGATACTATTTATACTGAAAGAGCCCCCAGCATCCCCACAGGTAGGGAATGAATGAATGAATGAACAAATGAACAAAGATCATTATCATCTTCATCAGGTTCATGTTTTATCTCTTTTCAAGGAGATAACGCTCGTACAAAGGTAGCCCAAATTCTGTCACAACGTTGGACTACGTGTGTTAACGCCCTATCGGCATGCCCAGCCCTATCGGTATATCACATTGAAAACAGCATAGGCCCTACATAACAACATTTACGAAATCTAAAGCTGAAAGTTTCAACCTACTTCTTTTGGAATATCAACCAAAGGAGAGAGTCACGTAGGAATTATCTCCCATGTTGTGAAACGTCTCAAATCTAACATAGTTTGCGCTACCCATTCAGCTAGCATAGAAGCAGATACGCGACTCTCAAGAGTAATGTCCTTTGGTTGATATTATAAAAATTCTCCCTGCTTCCCTCTTATTTCTTTGGTATTGCTTTGGATGGAAGATTATAAATGTGTACGCTAATGAAAATTAAAAGGTCATGATTAAGTCATGGTTAAGTTAAACGTGCACTTATTTAATATTCCTTGGTACAATTTGGCCTCCCCATCCCGATTTACTTTTGGTTTTGTCTGCTTTTACAGCGAACGGTGATACATTTTTCTGCACCCTCAACAAATTATTCAAAGCCATTTTATCATTTCTGTAGACAGTCCTATTTCGATCTTATGTGCACTAAAGAAAATATCTTTTATAATTCATTCTATAGGAACAAGTTTGTGATGTTTCTAAAACGGAAGGAATGTACATAAAATATAAAATGGAAGGTATTCATTTTTGCATGGCTGACCACCGATACCAGTGATGAAATGCATGTTACATACACGGTTGCCAGTGCTAATTGTCTCTCTGTTCTAAAACTTGAAATGATCAGTCACTTGACTGTTTTACTCTAGAAATGTTCGTGGGCTCTCAGAACTGATTTCCGTTGGTGACTGTCAAGGGACCTAAGCTCGCGTGAGAGGTGTTCTCCCCTCTCCCTTATTACAGTATTTCCAAGACAGCGGTCGACATAGGAAGAAATGGTCAGGCAGTGTCAATGAACTGATCGTCCATTCCACCCATCCTATTCCTCCTCCTGATTCGCCCACTAACGAGTGTTCTTTCTTCCTCACCCGGCATAGACCATGTAAAGGAGTGGCCGAGTGGTTAGGCTGCTTAGCTAAATGGTCCTGAGTTTGAGCCTTCAATGGGACAGGGATTTTATGTCATCCTTCCTACCCCTACTACTATTATTGTTGTTGTGGCTGCTATTATTATTATTATTATTTTATCACCCTCAGCATCAGCACCAGCATCATCATCATTATTGTTATTATTATTATCAGTAGTAGTAGTAGTAGTAATAAATAGTAGTAGTATAGCAGTAGTAGTATTCATCCTCCCCCTCCTCATAATTATAATTGTTTATACTATTATTATTATCATTATCATCATTATACCAATAATTTCGTTATTGTTATTATTATTATTATTATTATTTTATTATTATTATTATCATTATTATCATTATTATTATCATCATTTTTGTTGTTGTTGTCGTTTTGAATCCCAGACGACGGTGCAGAGCCATGTCAGGGTTATAACTGTCTCAATACGCACAACGTCTCGTTGACCCTGGAAAAAAAAACACGAGATAAAAAAAAATGAAGCACACATATCAGTGCATTCGCGCACACAATCTAAGCATGTGCCCCTGGCGTTGACCATTCCGTCCAGTTAGGCTAAATTACGTAAAATTAATTCTGCACCTTACATTTTCTGTACCGCCAACAGTACAGTTAATACATGCACACATTCATCAATTTGAATAGAAAGTATGCAAGGCTTCTTTGGACACATACAGACGAATGAACCAGCTGGTGACTAAACGATAGGAAGAGATAATAGAAAGCGAAGGAACAAGGCAGAAATAAAGAGAACGTCAGAAAAGAGAAAACTTTGAGCACAGAATTTCCAGAAGGTGGGGGAATACTACCTTTGCTGAAAAAGCCCCCGGCATTCTCAATACTTCAGGCAAGAGGAAATTTCGAGCACGTAATTTCCAGAAGGTGGGAATTCTACCTATACGGAAAAAGCCCACGGTATTCCCACCACTAGAAGCAAGGGAAATTTTCGAGCACTAATTTCCAGAAGGTGGGAATATTATCTATGTTGAAAAAAAAACAACAACGGCATTCCCACTACTAGAAGCAAGAGGAAATTTCGAGCACAGAATTTCCAAAAGGTGGGAATTCTACCCATGCTGAAGTAGCCCCCAGCATTCCCACCATTAAGGCAAGAGGAAATTTCGAGCTCAGAATTTCCAGAAGGTGGGAATATTATCTATGCTGATAAAAAAAAAAAACCGGCATTCCCACTACTAGAGCCAAGAGGAAATTTCGAGCACAAAATTTCCAGAAGGTGGGAATTCTACCCATGCTGAAGTAGCCCCCAGCATTCCCACTGCTAGAGGCAAGAGGAAATTTCGAGCACAGAATTTCCAGAAGGTGGGAAAATTATCTATGCTGAAAAAAAAAACCCAGCATTCCCACTACTAGAGGCAAGAGGAAATTTCGAGCACAGAATTTCCAAAAGGTGGGAATTCTACCCATGCTGAAGTAGCCCCCAGCATTCCCACTACTAGAGGCAAGAGGAAATTTCGAGCACAGAATTTCCAGAAGGTGGGAATATTATCTATGCTGATTAACAAAAATAAAACCGGCATTCCCACTACTAGAGCCAAGAGGAAATTTTGAGCACAAAATTTTCAGAAGGTGGGAATTCTACCCATGCTGAAGTAGCCCCCAGAATTCCCACTACTAGAGGCAAGAGGAAATTTCAAGCTCAGAATTTCCAGAAGGTGGGAAAATTATCTATGCTGAAAAAAAGACCGGCATTCCCACTACTAGAGGCAAGAGGAAATTTCGAGCACAGAATTTCCAGAAGGTGGGAATTCTACCCATGCTGAAGTAGCCCCCAGCATTCCCACTACTAGAGGCAAGAGGAAATTTCGAGCACAGAATTTCCAGAAGGTGGGAATATTATCTACGCTGATAAAAAAAAACCGGCATTCGCACTACTAGAGGCAAGAGGAAATTTCGAGCACAAAATTTCCAGAAGGTGGGAATTCTACCCATGCTGAAGTAGCCCCCAGAATTCCCACTACTAGAGGCAAGAGGAAATTTCGAGCACAGAATTTCCAGAAGGTGGGAATATTATCTATGCTGAAAAAAACCCCGGCATTCCCACTACTAGAGGCAAAGTGGGAATATTATCTATGCTGAAAAAAAAAAAAAAACGGCATTCCCACTACTAGAGGCAAGAGAAAATTTCGAGTACAGAATTTCCAGAAGGTGGGAATTCTACCCATGCTGAAATAGCCCCCAGCATTCCCAAAACTAGAGGCCAAAGTGATGGTTTGGGTCAAGTATGGACGAGATGATAAAGCGAAATCTCATCTGTAGCATAGATTTAGTGCGCTTTAAAACGGCATCATAGCAACAAACCTTTTGTCATGTTACACTTCTACATGCACAACATTTTCTGTATTTTCGCGCAAAGGAAAAAAACTATTAGTAACAAGTAACGAAAAAAAAACGTGTTTGTAACAAGTAACGTATAAATGAAAAAAACAACAACAAAACAACAAACCGTGTTTGTGACGAGTACGCTTTTGCTTTGTATGCGCGTGAACCCTTGTGCAGCGAAGATAATAATTAAGTGGTTTCATTTTCCTTGTAAAGAATGAATCAGGGAAAAACCATTTCAAGAGGGGAAAGAAAAAAAAAGGTGACAATGCAGTGTAGCACTGCGTCTTTCCTGAGAGTCACAACCGTAGAATATATTATGAGACAAGACTAGTATTGCAGACCCGCTATGATGTTCCTGTTTTCATCATAACTATTAAGTTGTTTTGGTTTTAATTACCTTAAGTACGGTAGTGAAGACAAGAGGATACGATGACAATTTGTGTTTGAAGCCCAGCCGACTACTCAGAGGCAGGTCAGGGCTAAACAATCAGCTCCAACGAAACACACATCTAAACACACCAATGACCCTGGCAAAAAGAAAACCCAGAAAAAAATAATAACGTCTAGATAACATTGCATTCACGCAATAACCTAAGGATATGTCCATGGCGTTGATTACCATTTCATCATACACTGATGACAGTGCATGTCCATAAGCTAAACGCGTGTTTCTGTCATGTATCTGTGTTTCACTCCCATGTCTAAGCTCCCGACTTCGGCTTTTGGCTTGGCCACTGACTTCAGGGAATCAGGCCTGATGACAGCAGGGAAAGACCTGCTCGGAAAGACGGCAAACTTGCGGTCCCGTTCAGGGAATGTCAGACCTTGCTGAACAGCAAAAAAGTGGGCTGTGTCTGGAGCATCATGCCCGGCCACTTTCGAGGTCGTTCAAACAACCCCTGTGGTTGAAGACAACGTTGGGAGCTTTCGACAGCTAAGTGTCGAGACTATAGTAAGGGGAAAGGAGCTGGCAGCTATGCGAGCTGGTGGCAGGGCGGGCTGCCGAAAAAGAGATGAAGACCAGAGTGGGAGGAGAGAGGGGTCTTCCATTCTCTCTTGGTCCAGAGGCTGGGCTGCAACCTGGTTGGTGAGCATTATGTTTATGTCCCGGGGTTTGTCATCTCCCCACCTTGCCATTCGGTTTGTAAACAAGGCAACTGATGACTGGGTGAAAATGGTTCATGCAACGCATGGTCAGCCCCCCTTTGCTTGAAGAAATGACTGTCGGTTGGCGTCCGGAGCTTGGGAGGTGAGTGTCCCCAAGATTGGCGAGACATTGGTGCTCCAGGTCCCATCCGCACTCTCGTGATGTTTCTTGTTAACTTGTAGATAACATTGCATTCACGCAAATAAACTAAGGATATGTCCCTGGCGTTGACCAGCCGCCCACTTCATCACCAGGAAATTTAAGAAAACAAAGCAAACTTTAGTACATTAAAACATACCTAAAAACTGAGCTATAGTACCTTAAACCTGAATAGCTGTATAAACAAACTTTCGTACATTCACTAGAGCCATATCAGGGCTAACTTTAGTACATAAAAACATAGTTAGAAACTGACCTATAGTACCTAAAATTGTCACTAAGCAAGTAAAAAAAGAAAGAAAAAGAACAGAAAACCTCAAGCCCAGTGTCAGACATTTGACTAAATTTAGAAGGGAGCGTAAAACTCTCACAAGTATACGTACAGTTATCATTAGATGTCCCATTTACACGACATCTGCGTGCAGAGATGCAGTGTTTTTCATGTTAGATTCAATATACAACCAAAGAATATGCACTTAACAACAAATCTAGTGTGTTTGCTATACATCTTTGTGGTTACTGTATGTTACAGACCAATTCCTGACAAAACAATAGCTTCTGTATGTCTGTGTGTAAATAAGCTTGTTTTGTCTGATCTTGAGTTTGGAAAGAATGCAAATCATAAACTCTAATGAGAAAAGGGACACCCAACCGACACAGAGACTAGACAGAAACCATAGATAACATGGAAACAATTAAGATAATAGATCTTGCAATCAAATCTTTAAGGCGTAGAAGCCTGAACCCATCAGCTTCAGTGAACGTCATGTGAATACATTCAGATGTGCGTACGGTCAGATGTGTACAGTCAGATGTAAGTACGGTGAGATATGAGTACGGTCAGATGTGAGTACGGTCAGATGTGAGTACGGTCAGATGTGAGTACGGTGAGATATGAGTACGGTCAGATGTGAGTACGTTCAGATGTGCGTACGGTCAGATGTGAATACGGTCAGATGTGTACGGTCAGATGTAAGTACGGTGAGATACGAGTACGGTCAGATGTGAGTACGGTCAGATGTGAGTACAATCAGATGTGAGTACGGTCAGACAGTTAGATGTGAGTACGATCAGATGTGAGTACGATCAGATGTGTACGGTCAGATGTGAGTACGGTCAGAAGAAACACTATGGAGCAGTCTCCATTTCTCTATAATTCTTAGGATGCTCGTATGGGGATGTGCAAAATGAAAACGACAATATATTTATTTGCTCGCATGTAGCAATGCTTGTTAAGAAAAGATAATTTTATGAACAAGCTTTAACATGGTTTAATGTCAATTTCGTAAAGATGATAACAAAAATGAAAAAATAATGCAAACACATACACACAAGTGCATACATACACACACTGTGTATGTCCCACCTTATCCACACACACACACACACACACACACACACACACACACACACACACACACTTTGTCCTTGCTTCTTACTTGTTTTTTACATGGTTTTAGCCCGGATATGTTTTTGCTGCTCGAGTGGGCTATAAGTGATATGAATTTGAACTTAAATTTCTTTTTTTTTTAACCATGATTAACTACACATAAACATTTGCATTTGCTCTTCCTGTTTCTGTTCCCCTTCCCCACATCGCTTTTTTTACGTACTTATTTTTTCATTTATTCAATTGTTTATTTACTTATTTATTTATTTATCATTATTATCATTGTTATTAGCATTTTTTTTGTTTATTTGTCTAAAATCACTTAAGTGAATAGACATTAAACCAATGACCACCACCACCAAACACACACACACACACACACACACACACACACACACACACACACACACACACACACAGCAGTACAGTCAAAAAAAGGCTTTATTTCAACAAAAGGGACAACAATGATCTGGATATTTTCAACAATAGACACAGTGTAAATCTGATATTTATCACACTAAATAAATCATAATCAATATATCTTATGTCCATGTAAATCGAAACAGAAAAGGAAAATAATGTACTCAAAATTTACTGAGCAATCACATAAACTTATGTTATGCCTAAAGCATTAGCAATATCATAAAAAGTGTCAGTTATTTGGCAAATGTCCTTTCTTTCCAAAACAAAAAGAGTACATATATCACTCAAACAATCAAGTCAATAATTAAAAGAACAAAATAGCACACACACGCTTTCCAAACGTGCAGTCTGTTTTTCTTCTCATGTTGTTCTGCGTATATTTCACACGTTACAATCTAAACTGAACTGTCTACAACGGCTGTGAACTCTTTACCCTAGCCATCATTAAAGCCTAAATAAACTTAAATAGGAATACAATTTCCAACAGTAATACGGGTATGTTTTAGGTGTGCTATCCACACAATAAATTCACTTTCCACATTCTCATATTTGCACATTTGTGGCACAGTCACGTTTTGTGCCTTAACTGTCCACATTCGTTTTCATACGCATCCACGAACTCTAACTCTAATTACCAATTACTAAAGTAATACGGTTGTGATGTTTAACTATTTACTTTCGCTACTGTATATGTCTGTCCTTAGGGCATATAGTACATACTACATGACTATTCATCACAGTAACTGTGATAAGTGATCTTATGCTAAATCCATATGTTCCTAAATTTCCAAAAAAATAATCATGAACAATGAATGAATAATGTAGAAATAAAGCAGAGTAAATTACCCTAGGCGTAAATCAGGTTGTGCTGTTTTTTTCCATATAAGGACATACACTCAATAAAGGAACTGCCCACGCCCACTCTTGAATCATAGCTGCGAGGAATACATATACATAAAAAAATTAATGATGCATAGCTTATATACACAGTCTAAGATGGAAAAAAAATTCATTCAGAGGAATATATCCACAATAAACAATATTAACCCTTAGACTCCCACACCTTGTCTACCAGCATCTTGAGTTGTCAACCAAGCTTGAGCAAAACAAAAAGTTAACCCACTGACTCCCTCACCCTATCCACCAGCTTCCTGCAGGAAATTGGTGGACAGGATGAGGGAGTCAAAAGGTTTAGTTTTCGCAGCTGGTGGACAGGGTGCGGGAGTCAAAGGGTTAAACATACTGTTGCTTTAATCACCACACACTGGAGACATGAACTAGGCACTGAATGAGTAAGGGCTTCTTGGGTGGGGGGGGGGGGTGTTTACAAGAAGACAACAGTGGGGAAGGCCTGGACACAGCTGACAATATAATGCCCTTTACTAGAAACAAAGTGACAAGGCAAACAGAGAGGGAGGGCGTGGAACAGAAAGAGAGACAAACAGTGAGAGGTACATAGAGAGAAAGAAAAACAGAGCCTGAGACAGTAAAGAAAAGGGCTGAGGTGGAAAAGAACACAGAGAGAAAGAAAAACAGAGGCTGAGAGAGTAAAGAAAAGGGAGAAAAAAAAAGGCTGAGTGGAAAAGAACATGTAATCACAATTTGGGGGAGGGTGGAGGTAAAAGAAGAGAAATAGAGACAGGGAAAGAGACAGTGAGGTGAGAGTACAGTGAAACACAGAAATAGCACCGAGAAAAGAGAGAGAGAGAGAGAGAGAGAGAGAGAGAGAGAGAGAAGAGAAAGAGAGAGAAGAGAGAAAGAGAGAGAAGAGAGAGAGAGGAGACAGAGAGAGAGAGACAGAGAAAGACAGAGAAGAGAATCTAAGACAGAGAATGGGTCAGATCAGAGAAACAGAAAAAAAAAAGAAAAGAAAGAAAGCATAATGACTACTAAAATATAAATAAACAAAGAAACCCACTAAACAAACAAAAACAAACAACGGCACAGAGAGAAGAGAACGTAAGCAAGAAATCAACAATCCTAAACAATTTAAGAATTACAGGGAAAGGCGCAGACAGAGGCATATATATATATATATATATATATGTATATATATATATATATATGTATATATATATACAGAGAGAGAAAGTCCTGAAAGAATGAGCATAACAGCACCTTTGCCCAAAACAACACTTACAGGAATGTCTCTCTTCCTGTGTATAAGTATACAAAGAAAACCAAAATTTACAATCAAAAAATAAAAATAAATAAATAAATAAAAAGAGGGGTCAGCTCAAGGCACGAGGATCAATAATAGATATATTGTCAGCACTCCTAAATATATATAAAACAAATTCAGTAATGAATCAGCAAAACTGACACTAGACAGATTACTTCACAGAACAGATACTGACAGCATTCCTAAACAGGTAAGCAACTGACCAAGTCACCAATAAGCAAACCCGACAGCTGGATAGTCTTTTCACATGTGTTTTATCACTTGTTCTTTTCAACTGACTAGTAATCAAATAGCACACCTGACAGCTAAATAGACCTTTTCACACGCATTTTAATCACTTGTTTTTCTATCACCTTATCTCAGCAAAGAGACCACAAAACATCTGTTGGTGTCAAATTTCCTACTGTATGTTGTTGAATAAGCATGCAGAAAATGTTACTTCAAACCCACACAGCCTTCTATACTATGCGGGTTTAGGAAATCCTTACTACGCCGTTATTTCTTTTTGTAAATGATCATGTGTTTACAATTCTTTCTGATGTTGGAGTACAAATTCTTTCATGACTAATCAACTTTTAAAACTATTCTTTATTTATATTGTCTTTTCTTCAATAATCTTCTCTCCATTACACAAACATTAAGCAAAGTTTACCACTAATCTGATATTTTATACATCATATTCAAGAGGGATTAATAGCCTCCTACAGATTACAGATTTTATAAACTAATCAAAAATAAACAAATAAATTCAACTAATGTCACTGAATATGTATCTGTAACTATGGGAAAAGAGTGTGTGTGTAAGTGAGTGAGTATATATATATATATGTGTGTGTGTGTGTGTGTGTGTGTGTGTGTGTGTGTGTGTGTGTGTGTGTGTGTGTGTCTGTGTGTGTGTGTGTGTAAGATAAAAAAAAATGTGCATTCTTCCTGATAAAAGATTACAGGAATATCAGAAAGGTTACAGGAATATCACTGGAAAGACATGTCACAAGTTTAAAATAAAAACACTATCATCAAACTCTTATAAGAACAGTATTAAGTCAACATTATCTATCAAATCAACATTATCTTGAAAAATGATTCCTAGTGGCTGATGGAAACTTCAAACCACCATTCCAACCAACACGTTCAAAGAGCTGTGAGGTCTCCATCCATCACTGAAGACACATGATTTTCATAAAGCCATAAATATCCACAGACCGTAAATACTAATTCACACAAATCTGCTTTTCGACTAATCAAAGAAAACAAACCAAAACCAACCAGTCAATAATTTATACAAGAGCAAGACTTACCATTTATAATGTAAACCACTGTAACACAGTAACAAGCATCACTCGGACAGTAACACACCTGACATTAATAAAGCCAGTGAATTTGTCAATGAAACACTCAGTGACAGCGTTCGTTATATGACAAAAACAGGCATAAACGGTAGTAACCGTCTTGCAAAGCGTACCAAGGGAGAGAACTCGACAACATTTGACCATACACTGAATTGAGTTCTTCCCCTTCCACCTGGTCTGCAGAAACGTCTGTGCTTGCAAAGTCTGACATGTATGCATCTATCAACTTAACCAGAATTAAGTGCAACTGAAAACAAACTTCTTATAGACAGCATCATTATTACCACAAAAACAAAGGTGAAAGAACAGGAGATGGTAGCAAACATTTACTCCAATTATCTAAGTGATGGTGACAGAAATTCAATTCAAATATCCAAATGTAATTAATGAATGACACCGAGTGTCGATTATAAATACCTTAAAAGAAAAAAATAATGAAATATATGAAATAAAAAAGGGTCAAAGATGCCTATAAGATATGCAATAAGAAGAAACCACTGGCTGTAAATCACAAATTTACACTGGAAAAGAAAGATCAGCACTTAACAGACATCATACTACTAGATCCACCACCAATCAACACCAGGTTGATTACATACCACTTTACTGCTGTCTGCATCATTGTCAAAGTACTGAACACCATACAACTTTCAATGTTGCCAGTCACTCATTGTTTTCGCCCTGATTGGAAAAGAAAGTCGCAAAACTGCCTCTGATCACACACCCAGATTTGCAATCTATTACCTTCCTACCAATTTGAATACTTCTTTTGTGAACATGAGATCATCTGACTATGCATTGTTGTACATACACAATTCTAGACAAGACTATGATTTTGTATGATATGGTATGATATATGACAAAACTTAAAGGTCATATGATATTCCCAAATTTGGCTAATATGGTATATTAACAATACTGGCAGTGCAAAAAAAAAAAAAAAAAAAAAAAATCAATGATCCATGATTTGTTCAATTACCAACACTGCCCGCAACCAATATAATACTACAGATGTGAGCTGTTCACAAACAAGATTTGAAACAAAGTTATAATCCCAAAACACCTGCTCTATTCCACACTTCAGTTTTGGTATATCTTTTCAACAGAACATTAGAGAAAACTATTCAAAAATTAAATTCAAAATCTCTTACATTCTTTTCATCCCCGCAAACAGTTTTGACACTCAGAACACAGTCATATAATCTGATTTTACTACACCTTTCATTTTTGACTCTAACGTTACATTTTGCTATCCAGAGAAACTTTTTTTTTTTAAGCTGAGCTTGCAGCTGATAAATTGTAAGAGTTATCTTCTTTCTTTATTCATATTTTGAATCTTTATCAGGTTACAACTGGTCACGTCAAATGAAATGTCATCCATTCAATTTCTTATAAACAACAGCTCAAATTCGTTATTAGTTGACCTCAAGTTCTTTGCAGACAGATCTTTCTACGTATACATAAAATGGTTAGTAATGGAAATGACTGTCACTAATCATCAAAATTAAAATGAAGATCATTTTACAACCATTGAATAACTGCATATGCTAAATGAATCTAATTTTGACATCCATGATCTTATGTTAAATTTTTAACATGCATGATATTGCTATGATAAAAAAAAACCACCAGGATTCTGCTATATCATATTCTTGCTTTGTACAGTAATTTGGAAAATTACTCAGGAATTTAGCTCTATTATCTTCAAGCACTGATAAGTATATCTAAAAAAATTCTTTAAAATCTGCTTTAGCATAAAAACATCATCAGACACAGACACCAAATGTTGAATTTCATACAGTTCAACATCATAATAAAAGATAACAGGATCACTGCAGACCACATACAGTTTAACATCATACAAGAGACAATCATATCACTGCAAACCAGTGTTTAATTGTAAACCACTGTTTAACAACTATGGTGGGAATGAGCTTAGTTCCAAGACATCCAAAACTGAAAGACTAAAAATGACTGGCCAGCTGCTGAATGGTCAGAAATCCTTTCACACCTTGGCAGCAAATTAAAACAGCCTAAAATTAAAAAAGTAAACAGGAAACACTGGCGGAGAGATCAACAGACTGACAGTAAACCTGAAAAAGTGAGGGAACAGTATTTACCACCAGAATAAATAAAGCACTATAATGGGCAGCGAACTGATCAAACCCAAAATATCAAATCTTGAATCCACGCATCTATAACAATAGCCAGTCAGCTTGCAGCTTAAAAAATTTTTTTTTTAAAAACCCAGACAAACAACAACAAAAAAACCCACAAAAAATCAAACAAACAACAATAGCAAAAGAACAAACACAAAAACAAAAACCCCAACGTTTGGTCCACCTGCGGGTAAAACCCATGATCCCTGAATTATAAGCACAGCGTTCTAATCAACTAAGTTAAAACAGACCACTTTTACTAGCAGGCTGACTGTTCCTGTAACAGACTTGTGGACTCATGATCTAGTATCTTGAGTTCAGTCCCAGCACACAAAATAAATGCTTTCCGGAAAACGTACAACTGAGTGGACTCGTATGCAGACATAGTAGGTAACAGAAAAATTATTTAAAAAAATTTAAAAACTGAACAAAGATAGCAAACCAAAAACAAACAAAAACAAAGACAGAAACTCACAACAAAAACAAAAAAAAAAAACGTGCAGACTGAAAAGAGGCTGTTCCTAACATATCACTCCCAGAAAATGGAAATGATTTTATCAATACAACTGCAAAAATTACTGCTCACAACTCAACATGGGTAAAACATTGCCAGCACTGATTTTTGACAAAGATTTTGATCACAAAAGGACAAAGATTTTGATCACAAAAGAAGTAAATTATCTTTCTTTGCAACATAGCTGTATAGGAGACAGGGGAGAGAAAAAAGACATGACAAAAGACAAAGGGGGAGGGAGGGGGGCAGGGAAGAGACAGAGGAAGGCACTGACATAGATGGAGCAAATGAGAAAGAGACAAAGTGAGGGTGGGATGGAGTGAGAGAGAGAGACAGAGACGACAGAGACAGAGACAGCGATGGGGGGACATATGGGGAAGGATAGGGAGGGAAAGGGAGAGGGAGAGAGAGAGACAGAGAGAGAGAAAGAGAGAGAGAGAAAGAGAGGGGACAAAGAGACAGAGAGAGAAAGAGAGAGAGAGAGAAAGAGAAAAGAGACAGAAAGAGAGAGAAAGAGAGAGAAGAGAGAGAAAAAGAGAGAGAAAGAGAGAGAGAGAGAGAGAGAGAGAGAGAGAGAGAGAGAGAAATACCATTTTCATGACTGTTATCTATGACCAAAACTAAACAAACCTGACCCTCAACACAAACAGAAACACATTGTTCACTGTGTCTGCAAGAACAGTCCCTAACAGCAGACCTATTTCTTTACAGAAATATAGTCCCAAACTGTAAACCTGTTTCTGCAAAGAAGAACACTCTCCAACAGTAAACCTACTGCTGTATGTAAGAACAGTCCCAAAAAGGAGACCCGCTTCTGTATGGAAGTATAATCCCAAAAGCAAATCTACTTCACTATGGAAAAATAGTCCCAAACAGCAAACCTACTTCGGTAAGGAAAAATACTCCCATAGTCTCAAACAGCAAAACTACTTGTGTACAGGTGAACAGTCCTAAACAGCAGACCAACTCATTCACAGCAAACAATTTTCATCTACAGCCTACTTTTTACTGACACATTCATAGTTAACAACTTTTGGAGTAACAGTTTGATTCCAAAGCACAGAAAACACACTATTCAAATTTCTGAATTACGTGACAAAAGTAGATGCTGTTTGTACAAATATGCACAACAAAGCGAAAATCCACTATCATATTAACAAGAACTTATTCACAGAGGTAACACACACAAAATTCAAAAATACAATCTACACCATCAAAAACTGACAGCTCTGATTTAGAATACTGAAAACAAAAACGCGTTTAATCAACAACAATGGTAAACAATCACAGAACTACAAAGCAGAATATACATTATCAGCTTCCCACAGTTTGGTTAAGAAATAAATAGTTTTCAAATCCCACAATGAAGATAACAAGTATGGAAGCATACAACAGGTCAACATTTTCAACTACCTTATCATACCGTCATAAAACAAGATCTACATTTTCAAATATTTTATTGTACCATCATGGAGCAACATACATTTCGAATGTCTAAACAATGTCAACCTTATCACTCCCTCACCCTATCCACAATTCCTGAACAGGGTGAAGAGGTGAAAGGATTAACAAGGATGGTGGTGTACAAGTTGTATCAGTAATCTAATTAAAACTACGATGAAGGTTTGCCTTAGAGAAAGATATCATGGCCCTGCTTGACAGCTGCTTCATCCTTCTGGGCCAGACGAGCTTTTTCAATGTCTTGGAAGGTGGGGAGACCATGGGGCATATTCAACAAACCAGTCTCCTCATCAATGATTCGGTCTGCCTCCGCTAGAAAACACATTTAAGTGATTTGTTACAACACAGTTTTGGTATAGGATGTAGCTTTGTACATTGCTAAAAATACATGTCACCAGAAAGCTTTGATATAGAATGCTGCTTTACACAATGCTAAAAATTTGTTCCACAGAGTTTGCGTATCGCATCTTTCTTTCCATATTTTTTTTTACTGATTCTTAATTCTCCTTATGAATATTTGGGCATAATGCTGTAGCTTTACACACTTTCACTGATTGGTTCTTTATTCACTGAACTTTTCCATGTTCTTTACACAAAGCAAAAATGGATTCAGTTACATGTGCATGAGAAGGACAGGAGACAGAGAACAAGCAAGAGTGAGTGAGTGAGTGAGTGAGTGAGTGAGTGAGAGAGAGAGATAGAGAGAGAGAGACAGACAGACAGACAGACAGACAGAGAGAGAAAGAGAGAAAGATAGAGACAGGAGTGCGTGCGTGTACATGTATATTTGTGTGCGTGCGCGTGTATGCGCACATGCGCATGTGTATGTGTATGTGTGTATAACTGTAAGAAAGACTGTTTACTGACAACAGTTAACTAGAAGCTGACTTTACGATCTGGGCCAGTCTTTTCTTCTTCTCCCTCAACTTTATGAAGAGACTTTGAAGTGCTACACTAAAGAAATGTTCATCAAATTCTTCCAGCTCTGTCAGTTATGGACCAAAGCATGGTCTATTACCCAACGTTGTTAGTCCACTATCATTTTTCCCATCTTCCCCTCTGTCTCCTGCCCTGAACAGTTCCCTGGAGGACTCATTTAGCAAGGCCAATGGATCTTCTTACATGGCCATATTAACACAGTTTTCTTTTCTTAACTGAAACCAGCAGATCTTCTTAACTCTTTTCCCGCCATGGTCGCAATCAAGCGATTTCCCGTATGGCCGCCATGGTCGCATTTGTGCGACTTGGAGGGGTCATGCTAAATGATAACTTTTCATGCGGGTACAAAGCTTCTGTCAGCTCCACTGGTGAATGCAGGCGACTGTGCTATTTTTAAACTTTACCCAGCGACCTAGTTTTTCTGCCGTAAAGCCGAAGTGTGGTTTTGTTAACTGTCAGAATTCATGTCACGTTTTCTCTGAAGCGTTTTCTCCAAAATGGCTGCAAATCGACACGCACTGTCTACCACTCTGAGTAGAATAAGAAGACAGTTGACTTTGTGTGTAGATTTTCCATTGCTTTTCCTCGTTTATTATAATGATATCTGGTGCACAACTCACGAAATAAGGTCAGTAGTAAACTAATAAACCATATGAAAAAAAAAATGTTTTCTTTTATAATAAGATTATCTGTGGAATAATCAATTAAGCACATAAGCAAGCATTCATTATATAATACAACATCTGCTCTTTACACAGCAAAAAAATAAGCAAGTAAAAATCTTTAATAGTCTTTGAGATATAAGCTTTTAAAAATGCATACTGCGCTGCAAAATTGGCTGCCCAAAATAAACTTGGCACTGAGGAGTGCCGTTTCTGGAGAAACTTGGCGGTGAAAGAGTTAAGGTCCAGTGTGCTGTTCACTAGTTTGACACATCTGTCCATTGATTATAAGTGTATCTGATTTAGTATCTTGTCATAACACCTTATTACCAAAGCTTGGATTTGTTTTTCGAACTACGCTGTGAAAGTACTGTCCTCACATGCATGCACTATGATACAGAAAGACGGAATACACCAGTGCACATAAAACCATGATCTTGTAACTCATGGAGATGTTCTTGTTCTGCCATACAGGTTTCAGCCTGGGCAGTGCTGATGTTTTCCTTCCAGCCTTAACCCTATTACTGCCAACTGCCGATCAGATCGGCAGTTCGTCAGTGGTCTAACTGTTAATGCCGAGCAGATCGGCAGTTACTAAAATACGAAGCAAAACTTTCTGCTAGCTCAGTTTCGTATTTTCTTAATACATGTGAGCCACCGGGAACCCGGTCTAATCATTGTGACCTCTTCTGTGTTTAGAAAGTTGCTTTAGTTGACTTTTTTGGCAAAGTTTACACTAGAGTTTCGAATAGCATCCAAGATGGCTGCTTGAAAGTTCCCTCGTGATAGAAACCTGTTTGAAGCCTTTGAAAACACAGAAAGCGATTCTGAGGATGATTTTCAGTTGGAAGATGATCAAGATACAGATCCAGGGATAGTGATGTTGATCAAGACAATTTTATTCATTCTGAGGACTCAGTTATCGCCGACAAAGCGAACGCCATGAGCAGCGTGAAACTGGGTCATCTGCCTGTGAAGATGGCCCCATCACCTCTACTAGTGCCAATATTTCTGATGAAAGACCTCCTTCTATTGACTAAATTTAGCCCTAAGAGACTGAAAATAAGTAACAAAGACTCTGCCAAATGATTTCAGGTGAATTTATTCACAAGCTTTCAACAGGTTGGTTGGAAAAACATACACTGTCTCAGTACATCTGTTTTGGCGAGCGCTGCAAGATTACTACCTGTTGGTTACAAACCTTTGTTTCACACAAACACTGACTGAAAACTACCCCAAACTATATATTTTTGGAAAGTAGACAAACTAAACAATTTATTTATGCCAAAAAAAATGCTTATTCTTCTAAGTATGACCGAGGTGAGGGGTATCTATATCATATATTAGGTAATAAGTTTTGGCCATACTGGCTTTTATTGATCATATGACCCCATTTAGTATTATAATTTTCTTCTTTTTTTGCTTTCTCTGGTTAGTGTAGTCTATATCCTTTATGAAAATATATGGGTTGCCAGGGTTTGGGGTGAAATCAATGTCAAAATTCTGCTTTAAACATTGTAACCCAATTCACAGTTTTCTCCCCCTGGCAAAACCATTGTTAACACTGGCAGTAGTAGGGTTAAGAAGGTTCATGGTTTGGATCTCACTGCCAATGACGGATCCCAGGTAAGTGAACTGTTGAACGGTTTCTAGCTTACCTTGTATAGTGATTTCTCAGCAAGTTTTGGTTTGATTTTGATGCGGGGTTTTCGCTTTTTGTAAAGCAAAGCACTGTTAAGCATGTCAAAATGGCTGTCAGGAGATACACTGCAGAATTTTGTTTGATTCCATAGACGAAAACAAGGTAGGAAATGAAGGTGATGTTCCCGACCAAGTCCACAATGACTCAAGAGATTCTGATTATCTGAATAAAGATTATACTGTACCACGTACCATGGAGAGGGCGTAGTTACTTCTTAAAATGTTTATTTTTCTATAAATGCATCTTATCTCATCCTGTCAACATTGAAGACATGGTTGTATTCTCCATTCCTGTTCTTTCAGTAAAACATTTATTTCATACTCTTATGAGCATCATTTGAACTTTGGTGATATTTTTCACAGAGGTAGATAATTCTTTTTTTCAAAAAATTACATATAATTCTGGGATTGAAAAGGTTAACACTGGACACTTTTGGCCAGATCAAATGCTAAAACATCAATACAGGACCCCAAACCAACATGCTGGCTACTCACCTCTTATTCTGTCTAATTTGGAGCCATAACTAAGATCATACATGTAGCCCACTATAAAGGTCAGAGGGAGAAGAGGCACCAGGGCTGCAGGGTTACGCTTCTTGGTAAACCTGAAAATGAAATACAAGTAAACACAATGAAAACACTTTCATGATTTTATTTCAATGGGGTTAAGAAGAAGCAATATCATGAGATGCAATTAAGAATGTCTTTAAAGAAAATACTGCGAGTTCAGATCTCAGGAAAAGTCCATGTATTGCTATGAAAGTTTGGAGCCCCAACAAACTCCTAACACATTGAGTGTACTTACACTTTACGGAAGACTCGGTTCCTACCATAAAAATCTCTGTGTAATGCTACATTTTTTTTCTGTATGAATATAATTCTGCTTACCTAGTATGAAAGTGCAAACTGCAATAGAATTTTGCAAAGGACAAGTCTTTTCCTACTGTGAGACCTTCTTAACATGAGTTGTGCATGCAAGACACATGGGATCTCAATTTATGGTTTTATTTGAAAGGCCAGCACACAGGCCACCTCTAAGGATTTAGAGGAGGGGGAATAAGTCTCATCTGATCCTGATTCAAACTTGGGTTTCTTGCATCCTAAGCAGGTGCCTTTAACCAGCGGACCACATGCTCTAGATTCATTCTCCATGGCCCCTCATGACCTGACCACATACTAATCTCAAATTTCCATTTCTTCTGCTGCAGTCAAATCAACATGTACACAACCATTATTCAATCACCATTAATGTTTGTTTCCTCTCTTTCTCTCTGTCACACACACACACACACACACACACACTCTCTCTCTCTCTCTGTCTCACTCATATAAACACATACGCACCATCTCTACCCCCGTATACAAGCACACACACATGACAGAGCACAAGAGAGACAGAAAATGATATAGCAGGGACGAAGCTCAGCAGCAAAACAGAAAAAAAAACTCACCCCATGATGGAGCCAAAAGCAGCAAAAGAGTAAAAGGATGCCCACCACATGAAGAGATCACGACTTCGAGCTATCTGCATAGCCATCTGACGTTCACGCATAGCATTCTGCATCTGCATCTGACGCTCCAACTGCCAATCACACATTTTATCATACTCGACAATAATAAAATCCAGCAGTAGTAGTACTAAACACAGATGTAGCCATAGTAACAATACTAACCTTTATTGAATGTAATTCACTATAACTTGAGTTTAAAGTAAGGTATTTTCAATATATCATCATATTATAGCAATAAATTAAATAATACAAAATTCCCATTCATGCAATTAATGAAGCAATCACTAACATCTGAAGAAAACTATGATTATAATGTGGACCATACATACTCAACAAACACTCCCTATGAGTTTAATCACAAGAATACTTTAGCACAAATAAGAGTGCTACCAACACTGAGACAAGTTGATAAGTTTAAATATCTGGAACAGTCATCTCACCAGACAGCAGATGCACATTAGAAATATCCAGCAGAACTGGCCAAGATAAAACAGCATTCAAGAAAATGAAAAGCATTCTTACAAATAAATGCTAATCAATTAACATCAGGAAGAGAATTCTTGAGTGTTATATAGAACCAATACTGTAATAGTAAATACAAACCATGGGCAGTCAACACATAAAATCAGAACAAGATTGAAAAGTGACAAACACAATAATAATACTGATGGAAAAGATTAGGAAAAGACAAACATTTTAAATCATAGGACATTTTATGAGGCACAATCTTAGCACATAGTAACAACAGGAAAGCTGGAGGGAAAAAAACCAGTAGGCAGACCCAGGAGAAAATACTGGACGGATCTGCGGAGTGGATGAGGACAGAACGGGATGGAGACAGACTTGCAGCGACAAAAGATAGATTTATATGGAGGGCCATGATCACCAACACCATGCGGCTAGGCATATGATGATGATGATGAAGAGTACTACATCAGTACATGTGTTTACTTTTTCCAGAGTATAATTATGAAAGAAACTAGAAATTCCTAAACCAGAAAGAGAGTGTTTGTGTACAAGAGCTTAATAACAGAACGTTTATTGCGCGAGCACACACACACACACACACACACACACACACACACACACACACACACACACACACACACACACCACACACACACACACACACACACACACACACACACCAACAAAGAAGGTAAAAGTGCTGATATCTTTGCCAAGACAAACTGAGATTCTAACCTTTCTTGTTAAGTTATAAAAAACTGTCATTCATAAATTGTTGAAAATTTACACTTACACCGATCTAAAGCCAAATCCTACTTACCTAATACCTTCTTGTTTTTGCTGTTTGTGTCAACATTCTACCATTAGGTGTTTATGTAGTCCCTGTCTGTCTGATTGTCAGAATAATAATAATAATAATAATTTCAATATTTATATAGCGCAAAATCAAATCTAAGCGCTGAAACAGACACACACGCATGCCGACGCACGCACGCACGCACGCACACACACGCACACACACACACACACACACTCACGCATGGCTACAAATGGGGAGAAAGAATAAAAGCAATAAAAGCAAGAATAAAAGCAATGGAAAATTATAGAGAGCACATCACATACAATTATATATTATAACAAAGTGATTCCCCTCCGAGCGGAGACAGGCTGCAGAGGGGGGTTGAGTGAGGTTAGGATTTTATGCAGAGGAGAAAAGGTGAGTTTTGAGAGCGGACTTGAAGGAGACAAAAGTAGGTTGCTGACGGACTGAGAGAGGAAGTTTGTTCCAGGAGAGTGGACCAGAAACAGAGAAGGCTCATGGACCATACTAGGTATTGAGCTTAGTGCGTGGAAAGCAAAAAGTCAGAGGATCGGAGGCAGAGCGGAGGGTACGTGAGGGAACATAGATCTCAAGTAGGCTTGACAGGTAATCGGGGGCTGCGTTATTGAGGCTTTTGTACTTGTAGCACATGGTGTCTAGTTTGTACTGTATGCGCTTTGATACAGGGAGCCAGTGAAGTTGTGCCAGGAGAGGAGATATGTGGTCAGCTTTTTTCTTTTTGAGTACAAGGCGTACAGCATTGTTTTGAAAGCGCTGTAGGATGTGAATGGTGGAAGCAGGAAGACCAGACAGGAGTGAATTGCAATAGTCAATGCGAGACATTATGAAGGAGAGAACGAGTTTTGCAGTTGTTTCGACAGAGAGATACTTCCTGATCAGGCTTATACGATGGAGATGATAGTAGCAAGATCTGGCAGTTTGAGAAACAAAGTTGTTCATGGAGAGGGTAGAGTCAATGCAGACACCAAGGTTTTTAGCTGAATCAGAAATTGGGACTGATGTGTTACATAATGGGAGAGAAAGAGGAGGCAGCTGAGAAAGTTTCTGACGGGTGCCAATGAGGATAGCTTCTGTCTTGTCGTCATTAAGCTGAAGAACACACACACACACACACACACACACACACACACACACACACACACACACACACACACACACACACACACACACAGCAAAACAGAAAAAAAAAAAACCATAATGGAGCAAAAAGCAAGATGGACAAGACATACAGTCACTCTTGATTTTTGTTTGAATTTTAAATACATCAGTACAATACACATCAACAAACCTGCATCTGCCCCTGCTTCAACATAAATTCTTGCTGTTTCTTCAGATTTTCATCCATAGTCTTTCCCATCAGAGCTCCCATGGTGAATGTTTTCAGTCAGAACTTGTCCTAACAATCAAATAACTGCACAATAAATGAATATAGATCATTCAATGGATTCAAAATATATGGAAAATTAACAGAATATATACAGAAATAGAATGGATTAACACGAAATGACAAGAAGAGATTGAAAATACAATGGACTTATGGAGCACATTACAAATTAGATAAAACAACAAAATAACAATATGAACCAGAGTGCTATTATGAACAACATAAGCATGTTAAACAGGATGACAATTTCAAGGGATATACAAATGGTGACACATGGATTTGGAATGGGGCCGATTAATCCAAAATTAACACTGTCCCAATGCAAGCTTTCAGCGAGTAACTGTTTCCTAAGTAACACTCGCCCTTTGCATGCTTTCGGGAGTAACTGTCCCCTAATTAGCACTCTCCCAATGCATGCTTTCAGCGAGTAACTGTTCCCTAAGTAACACTCTCCCCGCAGCATGCTTTCAGCGAGTAACTGTCCCCTAATTAACACTCTCGCAGCATGCATGCTTTCAGTGAGTAACTGTTCCCTAAGTAACACTCTCCCAAGGCATGCTTTCACTTTCAGCGAGTAACTGTCCCCTAATTAACACTCTCTCAATGCACACTTTCAGCGAGTAACTGTTCCCTTAGTAACACTCTACCAATGCAAGCTTTCAGCGAGTAACTGTTCCCTAATTAACACCATCCCAATGTGCGCTTTCAGCAAGTAACTGTTCCCTCCTGCAACACAGCATAATTCCCATGTAAAGTGACGTAAAGTGCATGTACATTTTGTACAGCTTGGACGAATACTTACAAAACTGTACAAAATATACGCACTTTACATCAGCTATCCAAAGCTTCCCCTATCTGGTCAGATCATCTACGTCTGACCAGACCGTAGGCTTGGACTATGGTGTCTCGCAAACTAGCATCTTCTATTACCAAACTTGCTAACTTTATCAATTATATAAGACAACACAATAAAAACGTTGAGTTTTGGGTTGGGGTCGGATTATATTTGTTATTTTGGTGTTTGAATTCTTTTTGTACCAGTTGACTTACATAGTAGCAATTTTGGCTGCTCACACAGGACAGACCATGTCACTGTATAAGCTGTCAACCACCTTCTATTGTTTTTTGTTTTGTTTTATTCTTTTTTGTCTAAATTTTATTATTTCCTGGTTTGTTTGTTTGTAAATAAGTTTTTGTTTTTTGACTTACCCACTTATTTAAATCGATTTGTATACACAATTTTGTCAAGGACAATTCATTTGTAGTTGTGGGTTCTTGTACAAGTGCAAAATCATTAAGCAAGTGTTGACACAAGACCCGGCTTATTACCTCATTCAAAAGATTCGCTTCCAGTTCCAATCTCAAGGCCAAGCGAAGTGAAGGGTGTGGTGGTGGGAAGGATATGGGGAAAATCCCAGCCTGATTAGAAAATCAGACCTGAGACTTTTCATAGGTAGTTATTTTTAACCTACCAGCCACTGCCCTGTCATTCTATTTCTAAAAAAAATAAATAAATAGAGGCATAAGAGCAAAGCAGAATTTCGGCAAGATACCAATAACTAAATTTGCTTAACTTCTGAAACATGAATGCCGGCCATTTTCTAAGATCATAGTATTTTTAATACAGGATTGGACTAACTTTTTTTTTCAAAAATGTTACAACTTACATTCAAGACCTTAACCATTTTGCTGGTTTCTGTCTTTAGCTTTATTCTCATTTAAGTTCTACATTGAGTTAGTCCAAAAGTTAGGGTTAGTATCCTTTTTTTTTTAAAGTAATACTAATAGCTCACCAGAAGAAGTGGCTTCTTTTGAATCCTGGAGAGGGAAGTGGAAGGGTTGTGTTTGTCAAAAAATATATTTTCACCAAGGCATCAATGTTGGAAGGAACAAAAGTAAAAAATGTACAGTTCACTCTACCTTTGAAACTAATGAGTGGACAGTGAAGGCTGTGGTAAAAATGTTAATGATGCCAGCTATTCGAACTCTTAATATCTGGGAACTTGGAAGTCTGTGCAAGCTTTTGGAATATTTAGGCTACCTACAAACTGTTCCAGCCTGTTCCAGAAATTTGAGGAAAGCAGATTTCCCAAGATCTTTTGAATATTTCTGAGACTGTTGAAAGCCTGTATGCTCGGTCAAAAACACAGTGCCACAACAAAATTAACCCTCATCTACTGACCACTCCACCTTTGCATGCATGTGCATGCATGCACACACACACAGACACACACACAGGAACAGGCCAAATTTTATGTTGCCAACTGGGACTAAACTGAGACAAATCAATGACCATTATGTCAACTTATTACAACCACCGCTATCTTGGGTTCTTACAGCGAAAATATCTGTGTTGTAAGTTCTTTACTTAGCAACACACACACACACACACACACACCCAACCCACACACAGTGACACACACACACACACCTCGTCACAGCTTATCAAGGTAATTGACCCCTTATCCTTGACTCCTGCTGTTGCACCCCTTCTCCCTCCCAACCTGCCCACTTCCACTTCAGAGCCTTGCTGGTGCATGCAGCTTTGAGCACGATCAGGGAGTCTGTCGGATTGTCAGTGGTGGATTTGTGTGGAGCGCATGTGGCGTTGTCCGGGCGTGTTGAATCCCCCCTATATGAACTCAAACTGAGAAAAAGAAGACAGAAACTCCACCTTTGATCAACTGATAGGACCGCGACGAGTCAGAAAGTGTAACCCTTCGCTTGCTCAATGCTGGATTACGAGTAGTGAATGAAATGAATGATTGAATGTGCTGACAACAAAACTACTGCTATCACGATAGATTTCATGCGGACAACCTCTAAAATGAAAACGCAAGAAAAACAATACATCCTCCACGTAAAACTTAAGACAATACACTTTTTGCACTATACATGTAACATTAAAACAAGTAATGACTAAGCTATTTTTACTAACTTGAAATTATGTCAGGACTCAGGTAGCTCGTTCAGTTGCAAGGTTATCGTGATGTGTTTGTGTTTACAAAGAGTGCTTTCCCTTGTCGATCGAAAAGCGCTCATTGGTTGCAGATAATTGACCTTCGGTGAAGGAAGCGTGAGGGCAACCGCCGAGGCAAAGCATGGCCTTCTTCGCGAAGGCCAGGGGCTAAGTTGGTATGGGTGTCCGAGAAATCTACAGAAACAAGAAGAAATTTTAGGGTTTTTTTTCCCCCACTCTTGCTTTGGGGATTCTATTCTTCAAAAGAAGCATCATGTTATACATATCCGATTACAAAGTCGATAATATAAAGTAGGCCTAAAGGAAAACATGTAACAGATTTTTTTTAAATGAAATAGATCTAGATCTATATAATAGTATTTAGAAAATAATAATAACCTTCTGATGGTACTGTGAACAGAGTGCAGTGGCTGGAAACGGGAGTTACGTGAGCTGGTTGGTTCTATTGATAGAGACCTGTTGACTCAAGATCTGACAGCTCGAGTTCAATCCCTGCCCGCCACGGCATTAAAAAAAAAAAAAAGAAAAGAAAGAAAGAAGAAGAGGAACAAAAAAAACCAAAAAAAAAGAAAAGAAAGAGAAAAAAAGAAAGGAAGGAAGAAAGAAAAAGGTCTGTTTACTGCCCATCTTTATAGTTCCATCAATCTGGTGGTGTCACCTTAGTGTTTCATACGGAACCCCACTACCTCTCCATTTCAAGACCTTTTCAGCGCATAATGTTTTGTGCAGGCTTAGGGAGTTGTCATCATCATCATGTGCCTTGCCGCATGGCACTGGTGATCACGGCCCTCCATACGAATCTATCTTTTGTTGCTGCGAGTCCATATCCCACCCTTTTTGTCCCCAACCATTCTGCCAAACTAATATTTTCTCCCTAGGTTGTCTGGTGCTTTTATCCCCTCTAGCTTTCCTGTTGTGACTCTGTACTGAAATTTTTCTTGTCCCATAAAATGTCCTATGTTGTTCATCTTTTCCTCATCTTCTTTATTAATGTTCTTTTTGTGTTTGCTTCTTCTAGCTTTCCTGTTGTGACTCGGTGCTCAAATTTTTCTTGCCCCATAAAACGTCCTATGTTGTTCGTCTTTTCCTAATCTTCATCATTGATGTTCTTTTTGTGTTTGCTTCTTTCAAGATTGTCTCGATTGTTTTCTTTGCTGTCCATGGAACTCTTAACATTATTCTTAGAAACCGCATTTCATCAGTGTCAATCTTGTTCTGATTTTGCTTGTTGATTGTCCAGGCTTCGCATCTGCACAACAGTATTGTTTCTCTATAACACTGAAAAACTCTCTTCCTGATGTCAACTGATAGGCATTCATTGGTAAGGACGGTTTTCATTTCTTGAATGCTGTTTTCGCTTGTCCATTTCTGCTGCCACTGTACGTCTGCCATCTGATGCAAAGAATGTTCCCAGAGCTTCCTCATGATGGTTTCGCTGTGAAATGGAAACATTTCTGGTAACAGAACACATACATGTCTTACCCCTCTTTTGATATTTTGAAAATAACATTCTCATTTTCTACTGTCATTGCTGTTCTTTGTTTCCAATTTCTAACATTCTTAGATATCTTCAATCAATATTGAGATTGTCTAGTTGGTTGATCAATTTTTCGTGTCTTACCTGATCAAAAGCCTTGATGTAAACAACAAAACACATACATACATATATATATATAAACCCTTTTTCAACTCGATTGATTTTTCTATGAGAGTTCTTAGGGTATATATGGCATTAACAATTCCTTTCCCTTCAAGAAATCTGCTTTGTTCCTCTTCTATTTCTGATTTGATTCTATTCCTTGTCCTCATCATGATTAT
>CM060313.1:82161599-82164099 GCA_030674185.1 Monoplex corrugatus
ACCCACAAGTTGCATATGTGGGAGGATATCGTGACTGGATGTGGACAAACCCCATGCATTTGGGTGCCAAACGTGTTTGTGTGCTTTCACAAACTCTGCACACCGCTGGCGGGTCGTATTGAATAAACTATGTCCGCTACTGATCCACTGTTTAGATAGACCTGTTGATTGTCCACACGTGCACTGCAGCTGTCTGCTAATACCACTTAGAGCAAAACGTTGAATGAAAATGCTGATGAACCTGCACTCCTATTCTTTTCAGTGGTGACATTTTTGGGCACCTGGTGTGTCACGTATTTTGGGTGTCCATTCCAAAACAGTTCATAGATGTTTTGTTGGTCTTGTTTATTTTGAATGGCCATTCACTGTATGCAATATAAATTGAAGAGATCACCTGTGACATTAATCACATATGCCCATACCTGTGACGTTTATTACATATGTCCATACCTGTGACGTTTATTACATATGCCCATACCTGTGACGTTTATTACATATGCCCTTACCTGTGACGTTTATTACATATGCCCACACCTGTGACGTTTATTACATATGCCCACACCTGTGATGTTTATTACACATGCTCATACTTGTGACGTTTATTACATATGCCCATACCTGTGACGTTTATTACATATGCCAACACCTGTGACGTTTATTACATATGCCCATACCTGTGACGTTTATTACATATGCCCATACCTGTGACGTTTATTACATATGCCCATACCTGTGACGTTTATTACATATGCCAACACCTGTGACGTTTATTACATATGCCTACACCTGTGACGTTTATTACATATGCCCACACCTGTGACGATTATTACATATGCCCACCCTATGACGTTTGTTACATATGCCCATACCTGTGACGTTTGTTACATATGCCCATACCCACACCTGTGACGTTTATTACATATGCCCACACCTGTGACGTTTATTACATATGCCCACACTTGTGATATTTATTACATATGCCCATACCTGTGATGTTTATTACATATGCCCATACCTGTGACGTTTATTACATATGCCCACACCTGTCACGTTTATTACATATGCCCGGGCCCAAGGGTGACTGGTAAAGATGATAGATAGATCCTTCTATTTAAGTGATGTCATATTCACATGATCAAAGTAAAGGTGACCTTTTCCTGACCAAATGAAAATTGCTCCATCAAAGAATGATTTCAAACCGCGTATCGAAGGCCAGTGTTTAAAAACGAATGAAGTGAAACAAACATCCTTTTTTTTTCTAAATAGCTAGCACACCCACCAACAACAAACCAAACAAGATAAATCACTCCCTTCTCAAACTGCTCTACCATCACACACCCACACGCGCGGTTGTCTTTTCAATCACTTTCTCTTCTTTTAAATACGATCAAGCTGTTTTTGTAATCTCCCTTTGTCTCTGTCCCTCTTCTTCTTTCATTCTCTCTTACTCTCTTCTCTCTCTCTCTCTCTCTCACTCTCTCTCTCTCGTTTCTCTCTCTCTCTCTCTGTGTCTCTCTCTCTCTCTCTGTGTTTGTGTCGCTCTCTGTCTCTGCCTCTGCCTCTGTCTCTGTCTCTGTCTCTGTCTGTCTGTCTCTCTGTCTGTCTGTCTGTTTGTCTGTCTGTGTGTGTGTGTGTGTGTGTGTTGTGTGTCTGTCTGTCTGTCTCTCTCTATCTCTCTCTGTCTCTGTCTCTCTCTGTCTCTCTCGGTCTTTGTCTCTGTCTCTCTCTCCTCTCTCCCCTCTCTCTCTCTCTCTCTCTCTCTCTCTCTCTCTCTCTCTCTCTCTCCGATGGGTATGAATAAATTTAACAATAAAGAAACTTCGGATGCATAAAGACTTGATGTGCAGTGAAGACAATGGTAGACTGCCACAAGAGTGGACACACAATTAACATGTTGTGAGGAGTTGGTGAGAAAATGCTGCTCACATACCTTCGTTGAAAAGTGCTGATTACAGGCATGTTCTTTGGGCTGTATGACCATGACGTTGACTTTGATGCCATAACTACCAAACTCACACTTTCACCATACGATAGCACATTTTTACTGTCAAAACAGAGACGGACAGGTAGACAGGTAAACAGACAGACAGACAGACAGACAGACAGAAAGACAGAGAGACAGATAGACAGATAGACAGACACTCACACAAACATACACACACACACATCTCTCTCTCTCTGTCTCTCTCTGTCTCTCTCTCTCTCTCTGTCTCTCTCTCTGTCCTCTCTCTCTGTCTCTCTGTCTCTCTCTCTCTCTGTCTCCTCTGTGTTGATATGAAATGATTCCTCTCTTTTTTGTTTGTTTTGTTTTTTGAAATGGTGAAATTGAAACACACACACACACACACAGGCACGCACACCACAACACACACACACACACACACACACACACAACACACACAACACACACACACACACCACACACAACACACACAACACCACACACACACACACACACACACACACACACACACACACACACACACACACACACACATAC